>CM055127.1:233199359-233259359 GCA_029206835.1 Rana muscosa | reverse complement strand
TAGTCATTACTAATGGGTTATATAGATACCGTCAGGTGCTGGCACTGGCAACTTCCAAAACCGGAAGTACCCTCCCGTATATAAGCCCCTCCCATCCGGGAGCACCTCAGTTTTTTGCCAGTGTCTAAGGTGTTGGCCAAGAAGAAACATGTGTTTTTCACTGAGCTTGCGTACAGGTTCTTTTGGGCCTCAGTAAGCTATTCCGGATCCGACCAAAAAAGCTTCATAGCTAAACGGTCGGTACCCGGGCCTTGCAGAGAAGAGCAAGGTTTTGCCTGTAATGCTTCTCTTAGGAGAGCTGGACCCTGGGATCCAGAGCTCTGGTCATACCCACGACCAAGATGTTTTCTGTGCAGGGTGCTATACAGGTCCAGGGGAGTGGAATCCTTGGGAACCCGGTCCCTGAAGGTTTGATTACAATGCCTGCCGTGATAGGTGAAGTTTGGGCTTCTGTGGACCAAACAGAGTCCTGCGGCGAGGAAAAGGTAAGTGGGGGCCCTCGGGAACTTGGTTCTATTGAGGGACCCCCAAGCCTATTTTGTCTTTCTGCCTGTTACCTAAGGTATTCCCGCTAATATTCTGTGTATGCCTGTTACTACTGAGAAAATGTAAAAATTTTAATAGTAGGCAAGAAAAAAAAATAAAAAAAAAATGTAAGACCGCGGTACCTGTGTTAGACACTAGAGGCCGCTATGGTTCTTTTTTCTTGTAATGTGGATTTTTTTTCTTCCAGAATCAAATCCAGGCAGTTGGTATGTTCTCTCCTGGGAAGCTGTCTCCTCTGCCCTGTTGCTGCGCTCATCCATCCCTGGGCCCTGCGGCAAAGGGACCCTGGCTCCCATCTAGCTCCTTGTGGTTTTCAAAAAAGGCGCCGAAGGCGCACGCGCCTCTATTCATAGAGGCGATCTGGAAAAAGGGGCGGAGCGGGTGGATGACGCTCAGGTGTGCGCCGCGGCGCTACTGCGCATGTGCGGGCGTCCAGCGTGTTTTAAAGCACATTATAGCTGGCTGTTGAAGTGCACAGACAGAGCTAGCAACAATATAAAGGCACACAGAGGCGGTTGATGCAGGCATCCCCTAGAAAGGCACTTTAGTAGACACCAACTGTGATATAGCAGCAATTGTGCTAGACTATTCTCAGTAAAAGTGGTGTATTACGGCTGGAATACCTCAGCTTTAGGCTTAGGAATATGCCGTCCAGAAGCTCCAGAACTGAATCTTCCAGGAAGCGAAGGGGGTCTCATCGGGCTCTGAGGATCTTGGGCATACTTCTGCTGCACCAGTCTCCCCTGAAGTTCAGAGGTAAGTGACCGTAGAGACCCCGCAGGGGTACTTGGTACTGTGGCTGTCCTCAGTTCACCTGCTCCTGTGTATGTAACAGGAGGTTTTTTCCTCAGCTCTGGGAGGATTAGAGAGAGATTGTCAACATTGATCGCTGCCTCCCTGTCAGGGAAAGCACGCCCGATCTCCGTCTCCTCCTTCAGAGTGCCTGTTAGCAGAGCAACAGTCCCATACAGGGATCGACCTGCCTGAAGGGGATCAGGATGAGGTTGATTCTGTTATAGAGGAGTCAACAGTGGGGGAACCTTTTCTCAGCATCTCAAGCTGAAAGATTATGGGTTCAGTCTCTGACTAACATCGTCCGATCAGCATTTAAAAATGCACCTTGCGGAACCATCAACCACTACTGTATCCTCGTTGGGGTCGCTAGAAGCCCCCAGACTGTCTGTTCTTTTCCACTTCACCCTTTACTGAAAGGGCTTATTTACCAGGATTGGGAACGTCCTGAGAAAATATTTATTCCCCCAAGAGATTTCCGGTGGTCTATCCCATGGAGGATAAGTTCATTAAAAAAAAAAAAAAATGGAAGGTCCCTACAGTGGACGCAGCCATCTCTTGTATGTATAAATCACTGACATGTCCAGTGGATAATGTCCAAATGTTCAAGAACCCAATAGATAAAAGATTGGAGTCCTTATGAAATTCTGCTTCTTTCTACAGCAAGCTTGGTGACACAACCAGCAGTAGCAGCTATTGGGGTCTGCTAAGCAGTGAAGGATCAGTTGAAACAGGTCTTGAGGGACTTGACAGATCAGCAGGCTTTGCCCTAGCTGATCTACCTAGAGCCTTAGGCTTTGCGGTTGACGCCATAAAGGATTCAGTCCATCACGCCTCCCGCCTTACGCTGTCTATAGTACATATGCGTAGGCTTCTATGGCTCAAAAACTGGTCTGCTGAAGCTCCCTGTAAAGAATGGCTGGTTAGCGTCCCATTTCATGGTGAACGCTTATTCAGGGAAAACCTGGACAAATATATCCAGAAAATTTCCAGCGGTAAATACGCTCTTGCCGGTTAAAAACAGAGTTAGAGGTCCCTCTTTAAGAGGCCTGCTTCTCCAGTCCCTGAGGCATCGGCTGTGTAACAGTTCCGACGGCCTCCTCGGTCAATTCCCGGGGGTAAAAAACAGGGACAATAGCAGGGTAATGAGAAACCCTGGGTCAGGGGAGGTGCAAAACCTCCCCCAAAGTTAAATTCATTGAAGGGTTGCCCCCACTCAGTCGGGTGGGGGGAGGACTCCAGTTGTTCGCAAGAGACCTGGCGGGACACGATCAAGACAGATAGGTGCTCTCCGCGGTATGTTTGGGATACAGTTTGGAGTTAAAAGACTCTCCTCCTTCCCATTTTTGAGGTCAAACGTGCCAAGGGATCCCCGGAAGAGAGAGTCCCTCCTGTGGCACTAGAACAACTATTGCTCCAAGGAGTAATTATGGAGGTTCCCCTGGAAGAATGAGGGTTCGGGTTTTTACTCAAACCTCTTTACAGTCCCGAAGCAAACGCGGACGGGAGGCCCATATTAATTCTAAAAGGGCTATACAAATTCCTGTATATCAGGACTTTCCGATGGAGTCGATCCGATCGGTGGCCTCTACCCTACAAGGGGAGGATTGGTTAGCCGCGATCGACATCAAAGATGCTTATTTGCACATTCCCATCTTTCCAGTCCACCAAAAATTTCTACGCTTTGCAGTAGAAGGGCGCCATTTTCAGTTCAGAGCCTTACCCTTCGGTTTGGCCACAGCACCACGAGTGTTTACAAAAATTCTGGCCCTTTATTGGCCAATCTAAGAACACAAGGTGTAATGATAATGGCATATCTAGATGACTTGTTGCTGATAGACCACTCAGTGAAAAAACTAGAAATGGTTGTTCACGAGACAATCAAGTATCTGGAATATCACGGTTGGATTATCAACCGAGACAAGTCAGCCCTAAAACCAGTCAAAAGTCTGGAATACTTGGGGCTTAGGTTGGATTCAGGCCAGAGAAAAATATTCTTGCCTCGAGGAAAGGTGTTGTCTTTGAAAGATTTGATCCACTTAGTGGGTACAAAAAATACAGCCGTCCATACGCCTGTGCATGAGGCTGCTGGGAAAAATGGTGGCATCATTCGAAGCAGTACCCTACGGTCAATTCCATTCAAGGAATTTGCAAGGGGCCATACTGTCAGCCTGGAACAAAAAAGTTCAGGCCCTAGACTTACAATGTCCTTGTCCCCTTCCGTTCGCAAGAGCCTCCGTTGGTGGTTGGTTCCCCAGAATCTGGAAAGAGGGAAATCCTTCAGTCCGATTTCTTGGAAGGTGGTCACTACAGATGCCAGCCTTATAGGCTGGGGAGCTGTACTGGAGCAATAGTCTCTCCAGGGCAGATGGTCGGATGCAGAAAAGGCCCTGCCCATCAATCTCTTAGAGATACGAGAGCCCGGTATGCCCTAGTAGCATGGACATCCAAACTCCAAGGGTCCCCTGTCAGAATTCAATCAGACAATGCCACAGCAGTGGCATATATCAATCATCAGGGGGGCACCAGGAGTCGTGCAGCCCAGAGGGAAGTAAATTACATCCTGAAATGGGCAGAAAGATATGTCCCAGCCATATCTGCGGTATTCATTCCAGGAGTGGGGAATTGGAAGGCGGACTTTCTAAGTCGCCAGCAATTATGCCCAGAGGAAGGGTCCCTTCACCCCGAGGTTTTCTGGACAATATGTCAGCGGTGGGGAACATCGGATGTAGATCTTCTAGCATCCAGATTCAACGCAAAGGTGGACAGGTTTGTCTCTCGGACAAGGGATCCCCTAGCTTGCGGCTCGGATGCCCTAGTGTTCCCTTGGGATCAGTTCAAGCTGATATATGCATTTCCACCGCCACAATTGTTACCTAGATTACTCCGCAGAATCAGGGTAGAAAAGAAACCAGTGATTCTGGTGGCTCCAGCGTGGCCCGAAGAGCGTGGTACGCGGAGATTGTAAAATATCAGTGGGGAGTCCTTGGACTCTCCCACGTCGTCCGGACCTGCTTTCGCAAGGACCGATATACCACCCTTCCTTACCAGCCCTAGGTTGGACGGCCTGGCTATTGAAGCCCACTTTCTAAAAAAGAGAGGGCTCTCTAATTCTGTGGTATCTACCATGATCAATGCCAGGAAGCCGGTATCCAGGCAGATCTACTATAGAATCTGGAAGGCGTACATCGCCTGGTGTGAGGCCAAGAAATGGCATCCACGTAAATACGTAATAGGTAGGATTCTGGACTTCCTACAATGGGCTGTAGATAGGAAGCTTGCCTTGAGTACTATCAAGGGTCAGATTTCGGCCTTGTCAATATTTTTTCAAAGGCCCTTGGCTTCGCATTCGCTAGTCAAAGCCTTTATACAAGGAGTGATGCGTATTAGTCCTCCGGTTAATATTCCCATATGTCCATGGGATCTAAACTTGGTTCTGTCGGTTCTACAGAAACAACCATTTGAACCATTACAGCATATTTCTTTGGTTCTTCTCACCAGGAAATTGATTTTTCTAGTAGCCATTTGTTCGGCTAAAAGAGTGTCGGAATTAGCAGCTATGTCCTGTAAGGAGCCATATCTGGTTATCCATAAGGACAGAGTAGTGTTACGTCCTCATCCAGCCTTTCTTCCTAAGGTGGTATCGAGGTTTCATTTGAACCAAGATGTGGTTCTTCCTTCTTTTTTCCCCAAACCTACTTCGGTAGAGGAAAAGTTATTGCATTCTTTGGATGTAGTAAGAGCAGTTAAAGCTTATCTAAAAGCCACTGCTCAGATTCGCAGAACGGATACTTTGTTTATTCTGCCGGAAGGCCCCAGAAAGGGTCAGGCAGCGTCAAAATCTACTTTAGCCAAGTGGATTCGACAGGTCATAATACAAGCCTATGGCTTGAGAAGGAGACCGCCTCCGTTCAAAGTTAGAGCGCACTCCACGAGAGCAGTTGGGACTTCATGGGCAGTGCATCACCAGGCCTCCCTGGCTCAAATCTGTAAGGCCGCAACATGGTCTTCAGTTCACACGTTTACTAGGTTCTACCAGGTGGACGTTAGAAGTCAGGAGGATGTCGCCTTTGGGCGCAGTGTGTTGCAGGCCGCAAAAGATCCTCATGTCTGATAGCGCTCAGCTTATATATGGTGTATCCCCCCCCTCATTTGGCATTGCTTTAGGACATCCCATTAGTAATGACTATGTCGCTCTGTGTCCCGTGATGTACAAGAAAGAAAATAGGATTTTTATAACAGCTTACCTGTAAAATCCTTTTCTTGGAGTACATCACGGGACACAGAGCTCCCGCCCCTCTTTGGGGACACTTATTGCTTTGCTACAAAACTGAGGTGCTCCCGGATGGGAGGGGCTTATATAGGGGAAGGTACTTCCGGTTTTGGAAGTTGCCAGTGCCAGCACCTGACGGTATCTATATAACCCATTAGTAATGACTATGTCGCTCTGTGTCCCGTGATGTACTCCAAGAAAAGGATTTTACAGGTAAGCTGTTATAAAAATCCTATTTTTTTGCGATATAAACGAAAATAGACCGAAAATTTTGAAAAAAAAATGATATTTTCTACTTTTTGTTATAAGAAAAATTGAATAAACTCAATTGTAGTCATACATTTAGGCCAAAATTTATTCAGCCACATGACATTTTTTTTTACTAAAGACAAGCGTATATTGGTTAGCGTAAAAGTTATAGCGTCTACAAACTAGGGTACATTTTCTGGAATTTACACAGCTTTTAGTTTATGACTGCCTATCTCATTTCTTGAGGTGCTAAAATGGCAGGGCAGTACAAAACCCCCCCAAATGACCCCATTTTGGAAAGTAGACATCCCAAGGAAATTGCTGAGAGGCATGTTGAGCCCATTGAATATTTTTTTTTTTTTTTTGTCTCAAGTGATTGAATAATGACTAAAAAAAAAATAAAAAAAAAATTACAAAAAGTTGTCACTAAATGATATATTGCTCACACATGCCATGGTTATATGTGGAATTACACCCCAAAATACATTTTGCTGCTTCTCCTGAGTACGGGGATACCACATGTGTGGGACTTTTTAGGAGCCTAGCCGCGTACGGGACCCCGAAAACCAAGCACTGCCTTCAGGATTTCTAGGCACAAATTTTTGATTTCTCCTCACTACCTATCACAGTTTCGAAGGCCATAAAATGCCAAAATAGCACAAAACCCCCCCAAATGACCCCATTTTGGAAAGTAGACACCCCAAGCTATTTGCTGAGAGGCATGGTGAGTATTTTACAGCTCTCATTTGTTTTTGAAAATGAAGAAAGAAAATTATTTTATTTTTTTTAATTTTCAAAACTTTGTGACAAAAAGCGAGATCTGCAAAATACTCACAATACCTCTCAGCAAATAGCTTGGGGTGTCTACTTTCCAAAATGGGGTCATTTGGGGGGGTTTGTGCCATCTGGGCATTCCATGGCCTCCGAAACTGTGATAGGCAGTGAGAAGTGAAATCAAAAATTTACACCCTTAGAAAGCCTGAAGGCGGTGCTTGGTTTTTGGGGTCCCGTACGCGGCTAGGACTCAACATGCCTCTCAGTATATAGCTTGGGGTGTCTACTTTCCAAAATGGGGTCATTTGGGGGGGTTTTGAACTGTTCTTGCATTTTATACACATTAGGAAGCTTACATCCATTCTTCTAACCACTTGAAGACAAAGCCCTTTTTGACACTTTTTGTTTACATGAAAACATTTTTTTTTTTTTGCAAGAAAATTATGTTTAACCCCCAAACATTATATATATTTTTAAAGCAAAGGCCCTACAGAATAAAATGGTGGGTGTTGCATTTTTTTTTTCTACACAGTATTTGCGCAGCGATTTTTCAAACGCATTTTTTGGGGGGGAAAATACACTTTTTTTAATTTTAATGCACTAAAACACACTATATTGCCCAAATGTTTGATGAAATAAAAAAGATGATCTTAGGCCGAGTACATAGATACCAAACACGACATGCTTTAAAATTTCGCACAAACGCGCATTGGCGACAAACTACATACATTTTTAAAAGCCTTTACAGGTTACCCTGTTAGATTTACAGAGGAGGTTACTGCTAAAATTACTGCCCTCGATCTGACCTTCGCGGTAATACCTCACATGCATGGTGCAATTGCTGTTTACATATGACGCCAGACCGACGCTTGCGTTCGCCATTGGGCAAGAGCAGGGCAGGACAGGGGTGCTTTTTTTTTTTTTTTTTATTAATTTTGCTATTTTATTTTTAAATTGTTCCTTCCATATTTTAATTTTTTTTTAATCATTTTTATTGTTGTCTTAGGGAATGTAAATATCCCCTATGATAGCAATAGGTAGTGACAGGTACTCTTTTTTTTAAAAAACTGGGGTCTTCTAGACCCTAGATCTTTACTCTGCCCTCAAAGCATCTGACCACACCAAGATCGGTGTGATAAAATGCTTTCCCAATTTCCCAATGGCGCTTTTTATATCCAAGGTGGGGGGGGGGCATTCCCTCCCACTGCTTGTAAAAGCAGTCCAGAGGCTAATTAGCCACTAAGATTGCTTTTACATGAAAGCCGGCCGCTGGCTGAAAAGAATGATACCAAGATGATACCTAAACCCGCAGGCATCATTCTGGTATAAACATTCAAAGTCCAGCAACATACCAGTACGTTGCTGGTCCTTGTTGGACATGTATTGTAATCTTCTTTCATGCAGCCAGTTGGCTGAACGAAAAGAGATTGATCGGTGGGTATGCCCACCATTAGAATACCGCCCTTCATCCACCCACTTCTAATGATGGGCAGACATGCACCATTTATATATGCCGAAGCATGGGGGCATCCTCCCGCAAAAAAGTTATGCCGCACACACATGGTCGGACTTTTCCACGGGCAAGCCTCCGTCGGAATTTCGACCGTATGTACGCGGCATTAGGAGCAAAATTGATCCGCTGCCCCAATGCTTCGGCATAGACGCTTTTTTTTTAACTGTGGTGGTGAAATCACCTCCTACAGCACTGGAGTTGCAGGGATCAGGCCTGTCTCTGCGACCGCTGCAGTTATGTGTGTTGTGTTTTGTAAGTGACAGTGATCGATCGATACTGCACTTGGGTGGCCTGGGCTGGACGGAGGGGGAAAACGCAGGTGCTAGCAGGTATCTGGGCTGATCCCGCTAACACTGCGTTTTTGGGAACCCTAAACTGCTGGGGACGCTAGTATAGATCTGATCAGATACTATACCACTAAGGGGGGTGTATGCTTCACGCGTGGGTGTTAGCGTTACTGGCACTAACCTGACGCTGCCTGGGGTGTGACGCAGACCCTCTCTGACGCTAAAACCTAATTGATATCACCCGCCGGGCGATCAGGGGGTTAAACCTTTGAGTTATATATACGGCGGGTGCCCTGACACTATAAAAAGCAAACTAACTAACCAGCGTCACCCGTAACACTTATATGGTGATCACTGGTGAAAGGGTTAACTAGGGGCAATTAGGGGGTTAAAACCTTTATTAGATAATATATGGGGGTACCTGACGCTATAAAAACCTGCGGCGAACCTAAAAAAAATTACTGGCTACCGATCTGCATCACCGACGCTAAAACAGCGATCAGAAAAATGATCGCTTAGCGACGGCGGTGCTAGGGGGTGAAAGGGTTATCTGGGGGGTGATCAGGGGGTTAAACCTTTATTAGGGGGGGGGTTAGGGGGTTAAACCTTTGTTAGGGGGGGGTTAGGGGGCTACACTGGACCTAAAACTAACTTTAGTGACACTTTTACAGTCACAAATGTCACTGATTGCAGTGATCAGTAAATAAATGGTCACTGCAATCAGTGACACTGTGACTGGGGGCTGGGGGGTGATCTGGGGGGTCAATTTGTGTGCCTATGTTTCCTGGTGTCAGTGTAGTGTTAGTGTACTGACCTGTGTGTCTTCTCTTGTACGGCGCTCGGTATATGTGAGCGCCGCATGAGAGATGACATCGCTTCCTCCTGCTTCCTCTGCCTGTGTAAACATTACACAGCAGAGGGAGCATTTCCATTCGCCGGGAGCGATCGCGGGGGGGTGGCCGGAATCGAATGGCCGCCCCCTCATGTCGGATCGCTCCCCCAACGAATAACGACAGCTCACTGTATAGGAGGGGGGTCCGATTGGATCCCCCAACTGTACAAAGGCAATCATGTACACTGTACGTGATTGTGCCTGTCGGTGCCATTCTGCCGGCGTATATATACAGTGAGCGGTTGTTAAGTGGTTAATGTCTAGCTACCAGTTTTTGCTGCTACTAAAATGTGTAGGACAACCGTTCTAAGGTTGCGAGGGAATTTTTCTATACCATGGTGAATGATAGCTAGTGCATGATCAGGCCTAGAGCGGACCCCCGAGACAAAAAAGATGCCACTGCCCCCATTTATAACTGGCCATCGCAGTAAGCAGCATTGGAAGGCTACATAAGATATAAAGAGGGCCAAGGATAAATCTAAGGGGGGGGAACAAGCTTACTTACGACCAGCTCGCTGACAACCAAATAAACCTGTCTAACAGTATGCGTTTTAAAGAAGGTGTTTAGTCTGCATGCATTTGCAAATGCATGCGTAAGCCAGAGCGCCTCACCACAGCACCCTGGTATCTGTGGTACCCAAAACTAACTTATAAGTGTCTCCCCATTGGAAGCACATGCATTCTGATGGATAGGTGAGGGCAGGTGGACTGAAGGGGAGCTCACCCCTTAAAGGTACAGAAGTACACTGAGAAACCCAGCCTGTAGCTCAATGGCTGCAAAGGTGTCAGTGCGTTGCGGACTAATACACGATGGTAATACAAAAAAGGCGCCACTGCTCCCATCTATAACTGGCCATCGCAGTAAGCAGCATTGGGAGGCTACATAAGATATAAACGGGGCCAAGGATTTTTTGTATCCCTGTCGTGTATATTGGTCAGGCAATGCACTGACACCTTTGTAGCCATTGAGCTACATGCTGTGTGCTCCTGTACCTTTTAAGCAGGGGTGGGCTCCCCTTCAGTCCACCTGCCCTCACCTATCCATCAGAATGCATGTGCTTCCACTGTGGAGACACTTAAGTTAGTGTTAGGTACCAGGGTGCAGTGGCGAGGCTCTGTGGCTTACGCATGCATTAGCAAATACGTGCAGACTAAATCCCTGTGGGGTTTATTTGGTTGTCTGCGAGCTGGTCGGTAAGTAAGCTTGGTTTTTCCGCTTGGATTTATCCTGGGCCCTGTTTATATCTAGAGCAGACTCCTGTAGTCTCCCGAGATTATGGAGAAGATTCTCCCATTAACTTGTAAGACTCTTGTAAGTGGAAAAAATGTGGGGAAGATTGCGTATCTGTCCGCAATCCCTCTAGCAGTGTGGAGAGTAGGATTTGGAAAATTTTGAGTCGATAGGGTGTTAAATACCATCTAGTGAGTATTTTTTGCGTTTGTTCCCTGTGGGCCACACAGTGAGACATTGAAGGGTATCGGAGAATGACATACGGAGGTGTTTTAGCAATAGATTTTTTATGTTGCAGAGCGTTGTAAAACTGTGATTCCTTTTGTTACATAGTTAGTCAGGTTGAAAAAAAGACACAAGTCCATCCAGTTCAACCATAAAAAAAAAAAAAAAAAAAAATTTATATCGTACAATCCCATATACCCAATTCTATACCCACAGTTGATCCAGAGGAAGGCAAAAAAACCCCAGCAGCGCATGATCCAATTTGCTACAGCAGGGGAAAAAATTCCTTTCTGATCCCCTGAGAGGCAATCGGATATTCCCCGGATCAACTTTACCTATAAATGTCAGTACCCAGTTATATTATGTACATTTAAGAAAGAATCCAGGCCCTTCTTAAAGCAATCTACTGAGCTGGCCAGAACCACCTCTGCAGGGAGTCTATTCCACATTTTCACAGCTCTTACTGTGAAGAAACCTTTCCGTATTTGGAGGTGAAATCTCTTTTCCTCTAGACGCAAAGAGTGCCCCCTTGTCCTTTGTGTTGACCGTAAAGTGAATAATTCAACACCAAGTTCACTATATGGACCCCTTATATATTTGTACATGTTGATCATATCCCCCCTTCATCTCCTTCTCAAGAGTGAATAAATTCAGTTCGTCTAATCTTTCCTCATAGCTGAGCTCCTCCATGCCTCTTATCAGTTTGGCTGCCCTTCTCTGCACTTTCTCAAGTTCCCCAATATCCTTTTTGAGAACTGGGACCCAAAACTGAACTGCATATTCCAGATGAGGTCTTACTAATGATTTGAACAGGGGCAAAATGATCTCTCTCTGGAGACCATACCTCTCTTAATACAAGAAAGGACTTTGCTCGCTTTGGAAACCGCAGCTTGGCATTGCATGCCATTATTGAGCTTATGATCTATCAAAACCCCCAGATCCTTCTCCACTATGGATCCCCCCAGTTTTACTCCCCCCTAGTATGTATGATGCATTCATATTCTTAGCCCCCAAGTGCATAACTTTACATTTATCAACATTAAACCTCATCTGCCACATAGTCGGCCAATTAGACAGAGCATCGCGGTCGGCTTGTAAATTGGCGACATCCTGTAAGGACGTTATTCCACTGCATAGCTTGGTGTCATCTGCAAAGACAGAAATGTTACTTTTGATCTCCGACCCAATATCATTTATACACATATTAAAAAGTAAGGGTCCCAGCACTGAACCTTGGGGTACACCACTGATAACCTTGAACCATTCAGAGTAAGAATCATTAACCACTACTCTCTGAATTCCGTCTTTTAGCCAGTTTTCTATCCATTTACAAACTGATATTTCCAATCCTGTAGACTTTACCTTACACATGAGCCGTGTGTGGGGAACTGTATCGAACGCTTTTGCAAAATCCAAGCTTACTTACCTCTTCATAAAAAGAACTCAGGTTTGTCTGACAAATTTGTGGGAATTTGTGGGAGAAGATAGAGACAGACGTTTTTGGGGAGATTTATAAGTGTATGTATGGTAGGCAGATTTGGGGAGGCTGTGATCTGATAGGAGGGAGTTTAAGGTCTTTGGGATATTATGGAAGAGCTGATCTTCTCAATGGATTCCTGCCTCTTCCCATTGTGATAAGGAAATGTATGGAATGAGGGGTTCCAGTGTCAGTGGAAAGCGAATGGGGCGTTGTAGAGTGAGATTCTCAGATTATTTTCACAACACCAGGGCTCCTCAGAATCTCAGGTATTGTGCATTGTATGAACAAAATAGTGTAAAATCAAAAAGACACCACACAGCGGCGCTAAAGAGCAGTGTCCTCCCCCCCCCTATGTCCGTATTCAATGGACCGAGGGAAAAAATTACTGTTCAAAAAATTATTATATATATACACCCTGTGACATAAGTGAATAATGTGCACAAGTAAAATAAAATAAAGTCCACACAAATTCAATCCAAATGCGTGAGAAAAAATCTTCCAATCCTCCACCACACACAGTGTTCAGTGTTTCGTGATCCCTCTCCCATCAGATGGACACTCACCAAAGCAAGTTGCCTCACACTCTCGTGTTTGGCATAAAAACGTGTACAGAAATCTCACAAAGCTGTGCAAACGATCCTCCAGACTCAAATCAGGTGTTTTAAGGGATTATTCCATATGCAAATATAAGAAAAAGCTCCAAATAGTGTAGTAACGTAAAATCAGTTTAATTACACACCAAAACACATACTCCAAATATTGCAATTACCTAAAACAAAACTTAAATAGGCATATAAAACCACTGCAAATCCAAAGCACAATGCACCGAAAAGCGAGTGTATAGGTCGCGGCGGACCCTCAGTAATCAGTGAGATCTCACCAACTTCCTGCTACCGCTCACTGATCCTTCGCTACTCAGTTCGATCCTGTGACGTTGAATAATCCGTCAGACGGTTACCGCATAGCCACGCCCCGACATGTTTCGTCGAATAGACTTATTCATGGGATTGGCCGTGCGGTATACCAGCTCCTCCTTTTATCTCTCCTTGTTATGGGCGGAAGTTCAATCTCTCATCCATCTGCTTTTGGGCGGATATGCGTCATTCCCTTATGACTTTATCATACCACCCACCTTCCCAGCCCATTTGAGGGCGGAAATTTGCCATCCGATATTCGCGCCTTGGGCGGAAGTCGGATATAACTCCCACTGACAAAAACGAGTGTCCCCGCTGCCCACATACACTCGCTATTGGTATTAATCTACACTTAGACTCAAAAATCTTATACCATAATAACAATAGTGTGGCGCACATATACTTAGGGATGTGGTTCAGTGTTATTCAATATAAAAAACATTAATAACAATGTAAATTACATAATATAAAACACAAATAGCACCATAAGATCTTAATATTAATCATTATTATTACTACTCTTTATTTTCTATGATTCAGATATACTCAGTTATGGGATCAAAGACACCGAGTATTCTGAACAAAAAATATATATAAAACAATTTTTTTTATATATAGACAAAAAATTAATATATATAGATAAAAAATTAATATATATATATATATATATATATATATATATATATATATATATATATATATATATATATATTAGAGGTCGACCGATATATCGGCTGGCCGATATATCGGCCGATATTTGGCCATTTTTGATAAATCGGCATCGGGCCGATTATCATCAAAATTAGGCCGATATTTTACACTGGCCGTCCCTCCTGTCCTTTCTTCTCCACACTCAGCAGCTCTGGCAGCATCAAGTGCCACGCTGAGTGTGTGAACAGAGAGGAGGGAGAGAGAAGCTGTCAGCTTGATGTCGGGAGTAGGGGGGAGGGGGGAGGGGGCGGGGCGGTGTAGCAGATCACTTCACTTCCTTGTTACTTTTACTCTGGTCAGTCCAGGCAGCTCCTCCCGTCTGCACTTATCTCTCTCTGCCTTGCTGCATGATCACACAGTAAGTCAGCACCAATCCCCGCTCCCCTGCCTAGTTAATTTTTCCCGTATCTTATCTGCTGTCCTCTCCATAAATCTTCACTACACATATCATGCTGCCTCCTGTCCTGTCTCAGCTCAGCGTTCCACACACACAGATCTTACACCCTTTCCATCCCAGTTTGCTTTTAGCTCTCATAGTTGTCCTGTCCCCACCATGCAGCCTAGCACATTCCCTGCATTCTGTCACTAATAAAGACATTAGCACTTACATTTACCACCCCAACCTCCTCACCATTCTCTCTTTTATAATATCTTAACCTCCCCCCCCCCTTCACATTGTAGCAATTTGACAAGTCACATCCTATTGCCGGCAAGGCACTGTTCAAATCAATGCGACACTGACTTTGAGTTGCCGCATAAATTTGAAAAAGTAGTACATGCACTACTTTTGCGATTTAGGGTGTGACTTCAATAACCACACAGATGTCTTCAAAGTCACAACCCAAAGTCGCACTGAGATGCAGCTCTGAAATCGTGCGATTTCAGGTTAAGTCGCACAATTTCAAAGCCACAGTCAATGTGAACGGGGGCTAATAGTAGGTTCACACTGGTGTGCTGTGGTCTGGCCACAGTGCGATTTGTATATTCAGTTTACCCAGAGTTTTAGGTGCGCTCCCATTCAATTCTATTAGACTGTCTGTTTTCACGAAAGCAAATTACAGTCTTGCGTGCTGCATCTTTGATGCGCAATCAGAAAACACACAGTCCACTAGAATTCATCAGGAGCACACCTACAACTGCAAGTAAATCACACATACAATCGCACTGTGGTCAAACCAAAGCGCACCAGTGTGAAACCCGAGGGGGCGCACTTTGCCCTGGGCACTGGATGACCTTGTCCCAGCACTGGTTACAGTTACACTCGGCTTAGTGTGAAACCTGCCAGTGTCACCGCCAATCAGTGCCATCTCTCAGTGCCACCCACCACTGCCAGCCAGTGCCACCCGCCCCTGCCACCCGCCCCTGCCAGCCAGTGCCAATTGCCAGTGCCATCTGTCCCAAACTAGTGCCATCTGTCAGTTCCAAACCAGTGCCACCTGCTAGTGCCAATGCCATCTGACAGTTCCAAACCAGTGCCACCTGCCAGTGCCAATAGTGCCATCTGTCAGTTCCAAACCAGTGCCACCTGCCAATGCCAACCAGTGTGCCGTCTGTCAGTTCCAAACCAGTGCCATCTGACAGTTCCAAACCAGTGCCACCTGCCAGTGCCATCTGTCAGTTCCAAACCAGTGCCACCTGCCAGTGCCATCTGTCAGTTCCAAACCAGTGCCACCTGCCAGGTCCAACTATTGCCATCTGTACTGAGGACATCAAGGGTGTGCTAGAGTGACAGGAGTAAGCAAGGAGTTGAGTGGGTGAGTTTTTTTTTTTATTTTTTAGTTTTTTTTAAATCGGCCTAAAATATCGGCCACAAAAATCGGCCATCGGCCGCCCCAATTTCTAAATATCGGCATCGGCCAGAGAAAAACCCATATCGGTCGACCTCTAATATATATATATATATATATATATATATATATATATATATATATATATATATATATATACTGCAAATATCATGACTCATAAAAACGTTATCCTATATCACACATAGTATGTATATGCATCTTAATAAACTGATGCACCTGTGTATAAATTACAGGAAACCGTTACTGGAAAACATTGTCTGTAATATACATTCACTGATTAAATGTACTATCAGACCTAGACCGCACTGGAAAGCTAAAAAATAAATGTAATAGACACCCAAATATCTTAATAATTAAAATTATTTAATCAAATATATTCTAAATAACTAAAATTATTTAAAATTCTTTAAAATCATTTAAAAGTTATTAATAAAACAGTTCAAATCCAATTCAATATTGAGGCCTCTAGGATAAAGACTTTTTAAAAGAAATATCCATTTAGTCTCTCTTTGTGATAAATCTCTCACGCGATTTGAGCCTCTCCATGATGGATGCACATAATCTATGCCACAGAACTGTATTAAAGAGGGATCCTGCTGGTGTTTTTCCTTAAAATGCAGCGACACACTATGGTATTTAAAACCATTTTTTATATTAGTAAGGTGTTCGCCTATACGTGTCTTAAGTAGTCTTTTAGTTCTACCCACGTAGTAAAGCCC
The DNA here is from genome assembly GCA_029206835.1 of Rana muscosa. Taxonomy (NCBI): domain Eukaryota; kingdom Metazoa; phylum Chordata; class Amphibia; order Anura; family Ranidae; genus Rana; species Rana muscosa. Next base: position 233,242,945 of record CM055127.1, on the reverse strand, counting down.
ACAAGGGCACCACATGAGGTATACCACATAAGACGAATTACAGGATATAAATTCTTTAATATCAAATGTTTCCTGGTCCTTATTGGTAACACTCAATATCCCTCTATTTTGCACTTTTACTGTTCTGCAGCACTTGCATCTCCTACACGAGTAAAATCCTTTCAAATCAAAGCGCAGGATACGTTCATTTGGGGGGTCCAAAATTTTATTAACCACCCTATCACCAAAACTCGGGGCTCTTCTATATATGAATTTTGGTGTGTTGGGTAGAGAATCCCCCAGATGTCTCACGCCCCAAAATGTGCCAATGTTTAACAATAGTCTCAATCTCCTTATATTGATGATGAAAACCTGTTATAAAGCCCCATTGATGTTGTCCATTAATCTGAATAGCTTTATTTCCAAAACATTGGCTCCTTGGGGCTTCACCTATTTCATGTATCAAATTTTGAAGTGGTTCCTCCCTATACCCTTTCTGTATAAATTTTTCTTTCAACACATTCGCCTGAATCACAAAATCCTCCTGACTAGTACAATTGCGTCGCACCCGGAGTATCTGACCTTTTGGGATATTTCGTATCCAGGCTGGATGATGTCCACTCCTAATCGAAATATAACTATTTCGGTCCGTGGGCTTGAAATATACTCGGGTATTCAAGCATCCTAATCCCTTCATAATAGTAACGTCAAGAAAGTTTATCTCCTCATTACTGATTTGGTAATCCAACTTTATGTTGTTATTATTATTATTTAATATTTCTAAGAACTCAATCACCGATTCTTTTGATCCCTCCCAGATAAATAGGAGGTCATCAATGAAGCGTCGATAGAAGCGTAATTGTGTTTTTTTTATTCCTGAAAATATATTTATCCTCCCACTCGGCCATGAACAGGTTGGCAAGGCTGGGGGCAAACTTAGCCCCCATAGCCACGCCAACCTGTTCTGAGAAGAAGCAGTCATGGTACCAAAAATAGTTATGGCTCATGCAAAAGTCCAATACGTGTCCTAAAAAACGTTTTTGCATATCCGGAATATCGTCTCTTTTACTCAAAGCCCAATTTAATGCTAACGCTGCATTGAATTTGTGTGGACTTTATTTTATTTTACTTGTGCACATTATTCACTTATGTCACAGGGTGTATATATATAATAATTTTTTGAACAGTAATTTTTTCCCTCGGTCCATTGAGACATAGGGGGGGAGGACACTGCTCTTTAGTGCCGCTGTGTGGGTTTTTTTTGATTTTACACTGTTTTGTTCATATTTATTTATTTAAAGCGGCTGCTTTATATTTAGTATAGGTTTATTTAACCCGTAAGCGCAGTGGTGGTATATATGGGAAGGGCACAATTTATTTATACCATTTTTTCACATTGTGCATTGTATAAATTGACATTCGCTTCTGTGGTCAAACTCTGGTTTTCCTTTCCCACACTTCCTCTATATATGATTCCTTTACACTGTGGCTAAAATGAAGTCACTGGGGTTGGTGGAGACAGGCTAGAGCTCAAAGTTATGGTTGTGATGTTTGGAAAGAAGTGAAAGTCAAGGGGAGCCCAGTTTCCAGTAAATGCACTGATTAAAGGTGTTTTATTTGAAGTTCTAGCAATAAAATGAGGCCAACGCGTTTTGGTGTTCAGGGGCACATAGCCAGCGTTTGGACATCCATCGGTCCAAAGGCACCCATACCCCTGCCCCCCTAACAGGACCATTATTTAATAACTTTCATCATCAGTCCTGATGCAGGGGGAGTGCTTAGTCCCCGAAACGTGTTGGTTAATTTTATTGCTAAAACTGCAAATAAAACATCATTGATACCTGCATATACCGGATACCGGGCGCTCCTTGACTTTCACTTCTTTCCAAACAAACGTGGAGTCGACCAAGGCCGTACCGCGAGGTAGCAGCCCAGGCCCTAACAGGACTCGTCACCACCTTTTCCTTCAACCGGGCACAAACCTCTGGAAACCAACTCTTTCCATCTGCCAACACCTTATATAACCTACAGCACTGACTGATTTGAGTCAGTCCAGCGCGATCTACACCTCATCTCCTATGGTTGTAATATAGCTTTCAAGGTTTTGTGATCCTGGCTTTGCATGTAAACTTTTTTTTTTTATCAAGGTTACATGGTATGTCCTTTAAATGAATGAGTCTTGGGTATAATGCACTTTTTAATAAAAAATACAGTTTGTATGCCAGTAGCAAATATAGCATTTTCTCTTTTTTTCCTTTCCAAAGAATGTGATGAAAAATCTTAAAAATAACCCACTTTGTGAGTCACTGAAATGCTTTTACCTTAATTTAGCTTGTATTTCCTTTTAGGTTTGAATTCCCAGAACAATTACCACTGGATGAATTCTTGCAAAAGCCTGATGTCAAGGACCCTGCAAACTACATACTGCATGCTGTGTTAGTGCACAGTGGGGACAACCATGGAGGTCATTATGTTGTTTATCTGAATCCCAAAGGAGAAGGCAAAGTATGTGTTCTACCATTTTAAATATTGAACACTTGTGCTCCTTGTCTTGAAAATATTAGTCTTGTTTTTAATCGACATTATTACCTAAGTAAAAAATGTACTACAATTGTGGTTTTGTATACAAATGGCCTTTCAGTTGGCAATGTAAAACTGCTTGTAAATTTAAAAGTATTTAAAGCAGATTTTCCTATGGACTTGAGCAATTTTCTGTTTGTAAGAAGCTGTAGTTTGAGTACATATCATGACATCTTATAGACTGACTGTAGGAGCCTTTTTTTTATTTTTATTTTTTTTTAAACACAATTTTACTGTCTTGGTAAATATTTTGTAGTTATTTTGGCAGGGTTGCTGGATAAATTCAAGAATCCAGGTATCCAGATCACGTAAAAAATTACTGCTGAAGCCTGACTTTTGGCTCCTATTTTCGATGATGCCAGTAGATAATCCTCTTTCCTGGCTTCTTGAAATATCCTACTGGCTTTTAGTTTTTACACGGTGGGCTCTGAAATTCTGTGATGTTTTGTCCTCTCCTGTCTTTGGGATGAGAGAACTGCTTTTTAATGGAGGACAGCTTGGAGCCCGTTGTCTGCTGATATTCTCCTAAACTTTTTTTTTTTTCTTTGAAATAGATAACTACTGGAGGCATTAACACTGACGTATGTGATCAGGATACGGGCAATGGACAGGTAGCTAATAACTATAAGTACTACTGCTGTAAAGCATTGACAAATGTATATGGCAGTTTAGCACTGTAGTGTGCAGTGGTTTGGTAGTTTTCCATGTCATCTCTTATGACACCCATAACCTGTCGGGAAAGAATATATTCACATTTGTGCCCTGTCTTTGAAGATGCCAGTTCCTAGGCTGTAATGCATTTTTCGCTACTTTAGTGTCTGACCTGCAGGAAGTATGTGCATATTAGGTGTTCTGCAGACTTAACTGGCTGCTTCTTGCCTGGGTCAGTTGGTTATTCTCTGCTTCTTGCCGCCTGGCTCAATTATCAACTAATTAGAGACAAAAGCATTTCAGTGACTCCCAGAACTGGAATTATAAAGAAAGCATGACAGACCAAGAGCTTGCTTCTTGGAAAAACAAGTCAGCGGGACAAGCTTTAATGTTTATCTTGACGGGTTTCTTTTAAAATAAATTTGTCAGGTTCTAAGAACCTTCTAAATAAAGCAGTCTGTCTCCTGGGCCACATGGGCCTGCCATTGTGAGTCCTTAAATTTTAGGGTACATGGTATTTAGGCAAGCACAAGCAAATCTGATTTGTGTTGCTAAATGGAGCAGTTATCCAGAATCTTCCGCTGGCCACCTACAATGGCCCTTTTATGTCTGGCTGCTTGATACTCATCCACACCAGCCATTTGGGTTAATGAGTTTCACTTTGGACCTTGTTGCTGTACCGCTACTAGGACGTAATGTGTATGCACATGGACACAGTGGGGGTTTGTCTGGTGACCCCAGCCCATACTCTCCAAATGGTTCTAGGGGTGTGTGCTTGGTATCTTTGAGAAAACAGACACCTCCAGTCTAGAATCCAGCAGCCCTATAGGTCATGTGAGTTCACTTCCCTATCATCAGGCTCCTCTATGTCCACTAAGGACTTTTGGGTCCTCCCTCACCCAATTCCTTGTGGACACGAACAGCAGAGGCTGTGCACATGCTCCAGTGCCATCCTCCCTCCTACAGTGTCAATCTCTGACCTACCCGAGTCTTTAGAAAAGGCTGGGCCTCTGGTTGCTGTGATCTCATTCAGTATTCCTACAGTTTCTTTCTGAAGAGACTCCTAAATGCATTACCATTTCCTACTGTCACATCATTATAAGGGGATGTTCTGAACCTGTTCTGCCATGTTTACTACTCAGCATTTAGAGGATCCACCTTCTTTCTTTGGCCTTGGGCCTTTTAGAGCCACTACACCCCCTATTCAAGGTTTTCCTCTATGTGGAATATAGGGGTTCTGGGCCCCACCTAAGGCCCCATGTACACGGGACGCTGTTAAACTCGCGTTCAGAGGCAGTTGGACACTTTTCAATTGCCCTTGAACTCATTCAATGTACCAGCGTTTTGCTGCGATTTAGTTTATAAGCGTTTTTAAAGGTGACCTATTTTTTTACATTAGAAATCTCAAAAATGATGGCAAATGATGATAAACCATTAAAAATATATATATATATATATATATATATATATATATATATATATATATATATATATATAAAAAACGAATTGCTTGCATTGCATTGTGGACAATCCACAACTTGTGGCAAGTGACTTGGCGAGTGGACAATCCACAACTTGTGGCAGGTGACGTGGCGAGTGGACAATCCACAACTTGTGGCAAGTGGACAATTCACAACTTGTGGCCAGGTGGACAATCCACAGCTTGTGGTAGGTGATGTGGCATGTGACACGCTAAATAAAAGTACACTGCTGCTCTCTCAGCTGCTGCTACTCACTCTGGTCTCACAAAATGGCTGAAATGGTTAAATACTGTTTTTTGAGCTTAGGGGAGGGTCTTTATGATTATTCTTGACTAAACGCTTGTAGACGCAAAGCTGTTAAACGCGGCAAAACGGGCGTTTCTAAATGCCTTTTTTAGCTTTTAAAAAAATTTGTTCAGCAGAGTTTGCACCAGCGTCCCGTGTACATGGGGCTTAAGAGCATGTTTGCTCTCCCCTTGAGAGGGAGTTTATTGAACAGATGTATTTTCCTGCTGTAGATCCACCAGTAGCCCACCCTAACTGCAAAACTGCTAGACAGATAGAAGGCATACTTAACGCTTTTAGGGATTTTTTTGACCCAACAGAATCCCTACTTGGGTCCCGGTTTGAACTAGCTGATGTAGTCCTCTATATTCCGGTGACACGGACTAATCTGTCACAGTGGCAGATTGCGTCAAATTCCTTAAAAGAATTGTCCCACTGCCAGGGTAAAACCCCTTCCTAAATAAACAAATGTCTGAAGCTATAATCTTCAGTTTTGATGGCTTGCTACAAGCATCTAAGCTTATGTCTCGCATGGCCTTAATGCTCATAAAGATGCACAGAGCAATCTTGCTATGCTGTTGGGATGCTGATGCCACATCCAAAGAGCATCTGACTTGCTTTGCATTTTAAAAGGAATGTTGTGTCTTTGGCCTCTTAAGGCACGGTTGATTACAGTACGCACAGCAAGACAAGAATGTACCCCTACCCCAACATAGAAGGTATGGGAAGAGTTCAGATGAATCCCATCCTTCACGGTCTACCTCTTGGAGCATTGTCTCACGTGTTCAGCCCTAGGGCCTGGCATCCCTTTTGTGGGATGCTCAAATGATCCCTGTTGTCACATATTGGGGTTCTGAGCAGGCCATATGGCCTGTCTTTATGGTTTTTGTTTTACTGTAACATGTTGGTTAATGGCCACATCAGATTCAGACAGTTCATGACTAAACGTCTAAATGCAATACTTTGCAGCCTTTGGAAAGCAGGGAAGTGTGCTCTGTAAACGAGAGGGGATCAAAACAGAGCACACTGATGGTGTACTATTAAATGGAGCCAAGGATCTGGTCTGAAGGGCACATACTAGCCCTGAAACGCACACTCCTCTGCACTTCATGAAGCACCCTTCGCTTTCATGAAGCACCCCTCTCTTTTCTGCGCAATCACATGATACTGTTGTTTGGGGAAAGTGTTTTCAGGGAAGCTCATTACGCTTCATCAGTCTGGAAATTAGAACGTTTCAATGGCTATGTAAAAATGTAAGTAAAACAAATTAGCAGTGTTCAGCTGGTGCCATAATCTACGGCATTTTTTTTGGGCTAGCAACTTTTTTTTTTTTGAACATTTCGTAAAGTGGGCAGCCATCGGTTTAGCTAGAAATTTTTAATTCAGCGCTTAATGAGTGATAAAAAAATAAGACCATTTGTAATCTCTATGGCAAAAAATATGTATTTACATGCGATTAAATTGGTCTAAAAAAAAAAGTATGTTAATCTAAAAATATATAAATGTATTAGTAAAAATGTAAGGGAACCCCATGTCTATTTGTAAAATGTCGTAGTACTGTAAAGGGTATTGAATAGGTGTAAATATCTAGCTCCTCATTGAACTTATTAGGTAAGTGTTTCAATTAAAATTCAATGGGTTTCTTGGTAGCACAGCTTTTAAAAATTCTCACTCTGATAATGCTGGAGGAATAGCTTAAATGGCAAATAATTTTAAACCATGATCAAATATCGCCAAAAGAAAGCTCTATTTGTGGGGAAAAAGGACATAAATTTCTATTTGTGGGGAAAAAGGACATAAATTTTATTTGGGTACAGTATTTGGCCGTTAAAGTAATAGTTGCTTATCGCAAAAAATAGCCTTGAGGGGGGTTGGAATCTTCCGGAGGTCAATTGGTTAAACCATTTTCTAATGTTGTAAAGGTGCTCTGTCAATTGGTCCCTCAACCTTCTAATTTTCTTTCTATATTGCTTCCTGCATGAACATTCCAAAAAGTATACTACGTGTTTATTAGTAAAATAGTGTAGCGCAACACTCGTATATCATTAAGTCTCAATTCATCCATCGTCTCTAAAAAATTAATAGTGCATACTTTAGTAATATAAAAGTGTATTAACAACGTCCAGTCTAAATCAAGGAATTCCATGGTCTTTAACCACTTAACGACCGCTCACTGTATATGTACGTCGGCACAATGGCACCGACAGGCACAATCACGTAGAACATACGTGATTGCCTTTGTACAGTTGGGGGGTCCAATCGGACCCCCCTTCTGTACAGTGAGCGGTCGGAATTCGTTGGGGAGCGATCCGACATGAGGGGACGGCCGTTCGATTCCGGCCACCCCCCCCCCGCGATCGCTCCCGGCGAATGGAAATGCCCCCTCTGTCTGTCACAGGCAAAGGAAGCAGGAGGAAGTGATGTCATCTCTTGTGCGGCGCTCACATATACCGAGCGCCGTACAAGAGAAGACATCAAGGTTAGTGAACAAACACTACACTATACCAGCACACATAGGCACATAAATCGCCCCCCCCCAGATCACCCCCCAGCCCCCAGTCAGTGTCACTGATTGCAGTGACCATTTATTTACTGATCACTGCAATCAGTGACATTTGTGACTGTAAAAGTGTCACTACATTTAGTTTTAGGTCCAGTGTAGCCCCCTAACCCCCCCTAATAAAGGATTAACCCCTTGATCACCCCCCAGATAACCCTTTCACCCCCTAGCACCGCCGTCGCTAAGCGATAATTTTTCTGATTGCTGTCTTAGCGTCGGTGATGCAGATCGGTAGCCAGTAAATTTTTTTAGGTTCGCCGCAGGTTTTTATAGCGTCAGGTACCCCCATAAATTATCTAATAAAGGTTTAACCCCCTTGATCGCCCCCCAGGTAACCCTTTCACCCCCTATCACCACTGTCGCTAAGCGATAATTTTTCTGATCGCTGTCTTAGCGTCGGTGATGCAGATCAGTAGCCAGTATTTTTTTTTTAGGTTCGCCGCAGGTTTTTATAGCGTCAGGTACCCCCATAAATTATCTAATAAAGGTTTAACCCCCTTGATCGCCCCCCAGGTAACCCTTTCACCCCTTATCACCACTGTCGCTAAGCGATCATTTTTCTGATCGCTGTCTTAGCGTCGGTGATGTAGATCGGTAGCCAGTAATTTTTTTTAGGTTCGCCGCAGGTTTTTATAGTGTCAGGTACCCCCATATATTATCTAATAAAGGTTTTAACCCCCTAATTGCCCCTAGTTAACCCTTTCACCAGTGATCATCATATAAGTGTTACGGGTGACGCTGGTTAGTTAGTTTGGTTTTTATAGTGTCAGGGCACCCGCCGTATATAACCCAATAAAGGTTTAACCCCCTGATCGCCCGACTGGTGATATCAATTAGGTTTTAGCGTCAGAGAGGGTCTGCGTCACACCCCAGGCAGCGTCAGCTTAGTGCCAGTAACGCTAACACCCACGCGTGAAGCATACACCTCCCTTAGTGGTATAGTATCTGAACAGATCAATATCTGATCTGATCAGATCTATACTAGCGTCCCCAGCAGTTTAGGGTTCCCAAAAACGCAGTGTTAGCGGGATCAGCCCAGATACCTGCTAGCACCTGCGTTTTGCCCCTCCGTCCAGCCCAGGCCACCCAAGTGCTGTATCGATCGATCACTGTCACTTACAAAACACAACACACATAACTGCAGCGTTCGCAGAGACAGGCCTGATCCCTGCGACTCCAGTGCTGTAGGAGGTGATTTCACCACCACAGTAAAAAAAAAAAAAAAAGCAAATATGCCGAAGCATTGGGGCAGCAGGGGCGGAAGAGTGATTTTGCTCCTAATGCCGCGTACATACGGTCGAAATTCCGACGGAGGCTTGCCCGTGGAAAAGTCCGACCATGTGTGTGCGGCATAACTTTTTTGCGGGAGGATGCCCCCATGCTTCGGCATATATAAATGGTGCATGTATGCCCATCATTAGAAGTGGGTGGATGAAGGGCGGTATTCTTTTTTTTTTTTTTTACTTAAAATTTTTATTCTTTATTTTTAATTTAATGATAAGATGGACATTACATACAGGTACAGTCTCAAGTTACATACATTACTTTAGCAACATACATCTCCAAGTATTGCACATGCAGGGCTTAACAACACTCTAAATAATACAACTCCGGCCTTCTTGGGACTTTATCATGGGTCAGGAGCGTTGGCTCCATAACATCAGTCCAGGAACTATAAGCAACAGTAAACTTAGGGTAGGGAGCCTGTCACCCCTCTCGGGAATATTCTGTGAGCAGGCCCTTTATATGTAGGTCCAGGCATAGAGAGCGCAGCCCAGAATTTGGCCGACCCCAATTGCACATGTGTGTAAATTGATACTATACTATTGGGACAGAGTATCACGGTACTTGAGAAAATATTCATAGTATTACCCATAACTAATTTAACACTACAACAATACCTGTATTTAGATTTTCAGGAAGAATAATGATGTTACCAGGTTCACTGCTCTAAACATGCTACTGCGCCTTTCTACATGTCTTCGCATATACATAAGAAATCAACAAACAGTTTACTCAACACTAGAGGACGTCATATAGTGGTGGGCCATAGACCCCAAAATTTCTGATGGACATGTATTCTGTTCAATTTATACGCTAGCATCTTCTCCATTAAACATTGAGCATTTACTCTATTTATGACCTCCAACACAGTAGGGGGGTCTAGGGATCGCCATTTGGCTGCAATTGATATACGGGCAGCAAATAGGATATGTACAATCACTATCCTTTGTGCACATGGAAAGGAGTCTATCCCTAATGTAAGAAGTGCTAATTCTGGGGTGGGTTTACAATTCTTTTTGGAAATGTCTGAGATGAGTGAAAATACATCTCTCCAGAAGTTACGTAGTATACTACAGTGCCACATAACATGTAGGAGGTTACCTCTGTGCTGACATTCTCTCCAGCAAAGTGGGGAAAGAATGGGGTTCATTGTGTGTAGGCGCGTCGGGGTGATGTACCACCTATGTAGTAACTTACACGAATTGTCCCAGTGATCTACACAGGCTGAGGATACCCTATTGTATCTAATAGCAGTCATCCATTGTGGGAATGTAAAGATTGTCTGTAGTTCAGCCTCCCATTTGAGCATATTCGGGGTTTTGGAGTTCTTTAATTGTTGGTTACAGAATCTATAGCAGAGAGATATACCCCTTATGTTTGTCTTGCCCCTGGACATGAAGAATTCCCATAGGACTAATGGGACTTCCGTGGTAGCATGATGATTCATTTTATTATAACTCCTAATTTGCTGTAGCATAAGGGTGTCAAGTGCCGAAGGTTGAGTAATATCTACAGTGTGAAAATGCACGCCCTTTTGTTTCCAGTGATGTGTTGAGAAGTTTTGAATAAGGAATGTGTAGGTCATGAGAGGAGTTTCTAGTTTGTGAGTAGCCTCCCCCGGGAATTTCATCTTGGTGACTAGGGACCACGCAGCAATTGAGGCCCTTATTGTAGGGTAATCAGGTATTAGGGGTTTGTGATGTATGGTGGATGCCATCAGGAGTGCAATCAGATCATGAGTTGGTGTAACCTCCCTTTCTATTTGATTCCATAAATTATCTTCCTGACTAGAGAACCAAAATTTCAGTTGGTCCAATAAAGAGGCAGTATAGTAGGCATACGCGTTCGGCAAGCTTCCTCCCCCCACCTTTTTGTGTAAGTAGAGAATTTTCATCGCTATTCTAGGTTTTTTAGTCTCCCATATGTAGGCATTCAGAAGCTTTGCAAGATCCGAGAAAAATTTGTGGGGTATAGGGATTGGGATGGTTCTGAAAAGGTATAAAATCTTGGGGAATATTTGCATCTGATAAGCCGCAATCCGCCCCATCCATGACAGTTGGAATTTGGACAGCTGTAAAAAGTCTTTCTTGATCTGCTCTAGGAGGGGTAAAAAATTTTCAGAGTATAGTTTGGATGTAGGGTGGGTGAGTTGGATACCTAAGTAGGTGATAGAGGGGGCATCCCAGGTGCAAGGGAATAGTAGTTCTAGTTTGGCGACCATGTTGTGGGGTAAATGAAGTGGCAGGGCAAAACATTTAGAGGTGTTAATTTTGTAATATGTTATCTTCCCAAATTCATTGATAACTTCCGTGGCTTTACTTAGTGAGATGGGTGGGTTGGTCATGGTAAGAATCACATCGTCTGCAAACAGACCTATTTTGTGTTCCGTGTGTCCAATTCGGAGGCCTGTGATCTCCCCAGTGGATCTAATGATTTCTGCAAGGGGTTCTATTGCTAGGGAAAAAACAATCGGAGACAGCGGACATCCCTGTCTCGTTCCATTTGTGAGGTTGAAGGAATCAGAAAGCATCCCTGACGTAAATACTCTGGCGGAGGGATTCGTGTATAAAGACATGACCGCTGAATGCAAGAATCCGCTTATGCCGAATTTATGTAGTGTGTGTGACAGGTATGACCAGTGAACTCTATCAAACGCCTTTTCCGCGTCTAAGGCTACAAATATGCTAGGCGTGCGATTGAGTTCCGCGTGTCTCAGGAGATTGATCATTTTCCTAGTGCCATCTGTGGCCTGTCTTCCCTTGACAAAGCCCACTTGTTCTAGCCCAATGAGTGTAGGGGTTACATTGAGTAGTCTGTTTGCTACTATCTTTGCATAAATCTTTAGATCCGAGTTCAGGAGTGAAATGGGCCTATAATTCTGGGGGTAGGCCGGATCCTTCCCGGGTTTTGGGATAGTCACTATAATTGCTTGGAGCATTTCCTTTGGGAATGTACAGGTGTGTGCCGCCGTATTGTATAGATCTACCAGTCGGGGGGCGAGCAAAGATGAGAATGTTTGGTAGTATTCGGCTGAGAACCCGTCGGCTCCCGGTGATTTGTGTTTGGGAAGTTTCTTAATTACGTCCTTGATTTCATCTTCTGTAAAGGGCGCATTAATTATGCCCAAGGTCCCCTTATCTATGGACGGGAGGTCAATCCTTTTAAGAAAGTCAGTAATCTCAGTTTCTGTGGGTTGATGGGTAGACTTATCCTGGTTAAGATTATATAAGACTTCGTAGAAGTCTTTAAACGCGTTTGCTATGTCTTTGGGGTTCTGATATGAAGTATTATTAGTGGGATGTTTAATTATAGATATTTTGGATTGTGCTTGTCTTTTCTTTAATTGGGATGCTAGCAACTTCCCCGCTCTATTGTTCTGGGAGTAGAAAGTTAGTTTAAGTCTCTTATAGTAAAGGTCGTAGTCTGATTTCAACACTAGTCTCAGTTCCTCCCTACTGGAGTTCAATTGTTGTAATAAGGAGTGGTCCCCATTTTTTTTATGCTTACTTTCTAAGTCAGCTATTCGGTCATGGAGTTGCGATATAAATCTGTTTTTTTTTCCTTTTTTTCCCTAGCTGCTATCTGGATCAAGGCGCCTCTCGTGAAGGCTTTGTGGGCGCACCAGATTGTCGCGGGGGAGGTGCCAGGGGTTTCATTGAACTCAAAGAATTCATTTAGTTTCCCGTGAATTTCCTCCCTAATTTTGGGCTGGGAGAGTAGGTATGTGTTGTTGCGCCAAAGTGGAGAGGCTGTAGTTTTGTTGGTGGAAGTTATATCAATGGTGATGGGGGCGTGGTCAGACCATGTGATGGTGTGAATATTTGCTTTGAGTACCTTTTGTAAAGTATCTTTGTCCGTAAGGAAGAAGTCAATCCTAGAGTAACTCTTGTGGACCGGTGAGAAGTAGGTGTAGTCCCTCTCTGTGGAGCGGAGACAGCGCCATGGATCATAGAGATCTTCCCCCAGGCAGAAATTACCTAGGGATGGCGTTCGTCTCCGCTCCCCAGAGGAGGAGTCAAGCATGTTATTCATAAGTACATTAAAATCTCCACAAATGACTAGGTTACCTTTTTTCATTGCTTTTGCTTTTTGTATGGTTTTGCGTAAAAACCTAATCGGGCTTTTGTTTGGAGCATACAAATTCACCAGTGTGTATACCTCATTGTTAATTTCGGTAATCAGGATGATATACCTACCATTACCATCATAGTGTTCATCTAGGAGGTTAAGATACAGAGTCCTTAATAGCGATCATTACTCCATTGTTTTTTTTTGAGTTATTTGCCATGAAGACATGTGGAAATTTCTTATGGGAGCATTTAGGTGTACTTTGGTCCAGGAAATGAGTCTCTTGTACACACAGTACATCACAGTTCTCGTCCAGGGCAGTTTTCCATAGGGTTCTCCTTTTATAGGGGCTGTTAAGTCCTCTAGCGTTGATAGATAGCAGTTTAAGTGTCATTTGTTTCATTCATGGTGCTTCGGTGACATCTAGTGGCGCAATATGAGAATTGGCTGTAGCAGAGCATTAATTTCTGAGCAGTGAGGAGCTGTAATTTGGTTTTCATTACATAAACCTGGAGTCTCAAAATTATACAGAGACAGATGACCATTGCAACGTCAATGGTCTGAAAATCAAAACATATAACCGTCATCATCAACAGGATGGATTTGGGACAATCCCAAAAGCAGTATTGGGGTAAAAACATTCAGGTGATTACCTGTTCAGCCGAACATCCGGGGACCATCTGTTCAGCATTAGAAGGCGAAAGAGGCACAGTAAGGTTAATTTGGAAAATAGGAAGTTCAGCACCATAGAACCATTATTAGTGTAGTACAGATGTGGTTATTTGTCACGGTTGTTCCTGGCACTGCGGTTGTTGATAAGTTCCGATCTGGGTGAAGACTGGTCCATGGATTCAGGGAAACCTTCCTGGGGAAGGAGTCCCCACTTGCGAAGTAGTTCCAGACCTTTATCCAGGGAGGAAATGGTATACCATTCGTTGTTTTTCTCCAGAATGATTTTTGCAGGGAAGCCCCATCTATAGAGAATCTTGTGATTTCTCAGCATTTTTGTAACCGGTATCAGATTATTTCTAGCCTTCATTGTGGCCTGTGATAGGTCAGCATAAAGTGTGATTCCAGCATATGGGTCTGGGAGGATGTTGTTTTGCCTGGAAAACCTCATAAGCTGGTCTTTAATATGAAAGAAATGAATTCTGGCTATAACATCCCTAGGAATCTTCTCAGGGAGATGTTGTGGTTTGTGCAGCCTGTGTGCTCTGTCAATAATGACATCCGCTGTGGTGAGAGAGGGAATTGCCGTCTTCATTAGCTGCTGCAGGAATGAACTCAGTTCAGCAGGCTTAACTGTTTCAGGGATCCCTCTGAATTTCACATTGTTCCTGCGTGCGCGGTCCTCGAGATCTGAGACCTTCAGGCGTAGTGCTGTGAGTTCATCTTCTAGATCCACATGAGCATCCACCATTTCGTTGTGGGCTGCAGAGAAATCCCCCATTTTGTTTTCCACATAGGCGATTCTATCTCCTATTGCACTCAGCTCCCTGCGTGTGGAGTGAGCGATGTGAGCTATGTCTTGTTGTATGGCCCCTCTTAGCGTCAGGATCATATCCTTCATTATTGTATCGGTCATGGGCTGACCAGAGACAGGCATATCATCCAGCTTCTGGGCATATGAGGCAGCTTGCTCCATGTCATCTCCCCCCCCTCCTTGTTCATTGCTGTCATCCCCTGGGGCACTGACCCTCCGTTTCTGCTTGAGGGGGCTGTTGAATGGGGAAGAATAAAGGGGGCTGAGTTAGTGTGTCGTCAGGAAGCTCACCCTGCAAAGTGAATGTCGCGCCGTTCTCTCCCTCATGGCAGTGTGATGCATGCAGCCCCGCTGCGGCGCCATCTTGGTCCTTCCGGCCTGTCATGGAGGGATAGAAGTCTGTCAATTTTCTGGGCCCCTCTCTGTTCTTGCGTTTGGCCATGCTATCAGCGGGGTTCCTCCTGTCTAACGCCGCTCGGATGTGCAGTTTCTGAGCCTCAAAAGCCGCTAAAGGTTGCTTAAGGTCCCCTGATGTGTCGGAGCTCTCCTCTCACACCACCATCCGCTCCGGCCGCCGGCTCCGCCCCCTGAAGGGCGGTATTCTAATGGTGGGCATACCCACCGATCAATCTCTTTTTTCATTCAGCCACCTGGCTGTATGAAAAAAAAAAGATTACAATACATGTCCAACAAGGACCAGCAACGTACTGGTAAAAAAAAAATATATGGAAGGAACAATTTAAAAATAAAATAAAAAAGCAAAATTAATAAAAAAAATAAAAAAAAAGCGCCCCTGTCCTGCCCTGCTCTTGCCCTATGGCGAACGCAAGCGTCGGTCTGGCGTCATATGTAAACAGCAATTGCACCATGCATGTGAGGTATCACCGCGAAGGTCAGATCGAGGGCAGTAATTTTAGCAGTAGACCTCCTCTGTAAATCTAACAGGGTAACCTGTAAAGGCTTTTAAAAATGTATGTAGTTTGTCGCCAATGCGCGTTTGTGCGAAATTTTAAAGCATGTCGTGTTTGGTATCTATGTACTCTGCCTAAGATCATCTTTTTTATTTCATCAAACATTTGGGCAATATAGTGTGTTTTAGTGCATTAAAAGTGTATTTACTCTTTCGTCCATGGACCGACACAGCTTCTCTATTGACAAAGTGGGTATTATCCGTTAATTAGGAGTGACTAGGCAGAAAAACTTGTAAAAAGTGTTGCATCACACCTTCTACAGTACCGCCCAGGGGGCGGACCCTCTGGGTATACCCTCTCAGTCTGCACATCGCAGATCAGTTTTTTTCTGTCTAGCAAGGAGTAGGACATGGCTCCCTTCGGGCTCATTGGTCCGGGGAAAAAAGATATATATATTTTTTATTTTTTTGCTACATTTGTTGTTTCCTGCGATCTTCGATCAACTGCCGACTGGGTGACAGGCTGGATCCTCGATCCTTGTAGTCTCCCCAGTTTCGGCCATCGAGCGTGTGCCGACCCTAGCTACGCGCTGGGTTTTCCACGACATGCCCGTCGCTCCACGGGTGGCCGGTGAGCCTACGCTCCAGGGCCTGCATCGGACCGCTCAGCTTCGGCTGACCTTACGGCCGAGTCGCAGCAGCCTGGCCGGTGAGCTTACGCTCCAAGGCTTGCATCGGACCGCTCAGCTTCGGCTGACCTTACGGCCGAGTCGCAGCAGCCTGTCCGGTGAGCGTCATGCTCCAGGGCATACATATGATCGTCCCTTCTGGGTCCAATCACAGCATGCCTGGCCAACAGTCACCTTCCATGCGCGGACGATGATCTGTTTGGAATGTCTTCCAGCAGAATACATGCAGGATAGGTAAGTAAAACTCCCCTGCCTCGGCTGGGTGATTTAGCTGGACATTCCTGGAGAGATCAAGTAAGTGGTTGTGGCCCCTTTCTTCCCTCTCTCCCTGCCTTTCCCTCCTCCCTGGGCTTCTAGCTAAAGGTTGCTGGGTGCTGGGGGTCACCTAGGGGGTCCCACTGGAGCGGGGCTGGCTGTAACTAACATTTAAAAGAAATGTCATTTTTGCTTACCTGTGTTTCTGTGTCTCCATGCTGTCGGCGGCCATTTTGAGGTGGTCCATGCCAAGTTTGGCCTCTTGTAACTGCCTGGCGGCCATCTTCCTGTAGTTCGGCCACACCCACTGGCCCCTATCAGGTGATCGGCGGCCATGTTTGTCCACCCTGTATGCAGATATTGCCGTTCGGCGGCCATCTTTTTTGTGGGCTATGGCTGCCTGACCTCTATCTTCTGTCGGCGGCCATTTTCTTAGAGCCCACATTATCTTCCATACAGACGGTTTTGGCAACCATTTTGCGAGAGCCTCCGGCCTCTAGGGTGCATTACACTGGCGCGAAAATTCACACAGGAAGTGCTGATAAAAGAAGCAGACTGACACAGCAGCAAGGGGACAGCATCATAGGCGCAGCATAGCAGTACCTATCCAGGGTGGTGAGTCCTCTGGGTAACCCAGCATCTCTGCAGCGCAGGAGGGTGGCCTATTGATATCTTGCCTGGAGCCCTGTGAGTGTCAGCGTGTGGTCAGCATGGCATCTGAGCCAGATGTCTTCTCCCCTGAAACACCAGATTTAGCAGCTGGTGTCCCTGAGGTGTCTATGGACGCTATGTCGGCAATCCTAGAGGCGTTTGCTGCCAGGGTGGAAGCAGCACACGGGAATACAGGGGGTAATAAACGCCCCCGTCCCCTGCAATCTTCTGGGGATATTTCTGATGCAGAACCAGGTCCAGCTACGGCTCATGGCCAAGATTCTGATGCATCAGAGACTGCAGACCGTGACCGATCGGACAGTGAGGAGGACTCCAAGTCCAGGTCAGTACGCGAGACGGCTTTGGTATCTGACCTTATTACTGCAGTGCGGGATACGCTAAAGTTGGAAAGGACTGAAGAAGTAGCAGATACTCCAGTCCCCTTTGGGTTTCGTAAACCTGCCCGCACTGCTAAGGTGTTCCCTTGTGTGTCTTATTTTGACAAACTCTTATACAAGGAATGGGAGAACCCACTGAGGGTCTTTACAGCCCCAAAGAGGTTTGCAGTACGGTACCCCTTTGAGGAGAGTTTTCTGAAGATATGGACCTCTCCCCCTATAGTGGACCCTTCGGTGTCCAGACTTAATAGAGCCACCACTATTCCAGTAGAAGGGGCTCCTGTTTTCAAGGACCCTGTGGATAAGAAGGCTGAAGCACTCGCTCGCTACCTATACTCAGTGGTAGGCTCAGCAGTACGCCCGGCATTGGCGGGGGCCCTAGTGTCTCAGACACTTACTGAATGGGCAAAATTGCTACTCCAGGGGTTAAAGGAGCGAGATGCTCCTCCTAATGAGATAACTTTGGCCGACCAGTTGGTCCAGGGCCTTAAGTTTGTCTGCGAGTCAGACATGGATACTATTCCCCTGCTGTCAAGAGCTTCGGTTTATGCAGTAGCAATACGCCGCCTGATCTGGCTAAAGGGCTGGTCTGCGGACCAGACTTCCAAGAAAGCCCTATTGGATCTGCCTTTTAAGGGCGACAGACTTTTTGGGGCTTCTCTGGATGACATCATCAAGGATGCTACAGGAGGTAAAAGCACTTTGCTTCCCCAAACTAGCAAGGGTAGGGGACCACGCCAAGGGCAAGGGCCCTCCTTTACTGCACGTAAGCGGTTTTTTCGCCCTCTTAAGGCGACAGGGAAAAGACCCCAGGCCGATAAAGCGCCTGCCCAAGGACAAAAGCGTCCTTGGTCCCGCAGACCCAACAAGCCTGTGGACAAATCTGCGTCCACATGAAGGTCCGCCCCCACCCAGCTCTCGGGTGGGGGGACGTCTTCGCAAATTCGCGACTCAGTGGACTGCTCTAGTCTCCGACAGGTGGGTTTGCGAAGTAATCTCCTCAGGCTACAAGATAGAATTTCTCTCTTGTCCACCAGACAGATTCATCACCTCCAATCTCCAGCTACTACCGACCCGTCGGGAGGCCCTGTATGGGGCGGTCCAGGGTCTACTGGAACGCGGGGTAGTTATTCCAGTTCCAGAACAGGAACGGGGTCAGGGTTTTTACTCAAATCTGTTCATTGTGCCAAAGAAGGAGGGGGTTCGTCCAATCTTGGATCTCAGAGCCCTCAATTGCTTTGTGAAGGTACAAAGATTTCGGATGGAGTCGGTTCGATCCGTAGTCACGGCTCTCCATCCGGGGGACTTTCTGGCCTCCTTGGACATCAAGGACGCATACCTGCATGTCCCCATATACTCCAGACACCAGAGGTTTCTGCGATTTGCTATCGGGAAGAACCACTACCAGTTTGTGGCCCTCCCGTTTGGCCTTGCCTCAGCACCCAGGACGTTCACCAAGGTGCTCGCTCCGATTCTGGCACTTCTAAGACAGCGGGGTATCGCTATCACAGGTTACTTGGACGACCTTCTGCTGAAGGGCCCTTCAAGCTCAGAATTGGAGGTAAGCGTGTCCATTACCTGTCAGACTCTTCGAGACTGTGGTTGGATACTAAACACGCAAAAGTCAGTATTGGTGCCCACTCAACGCCTAGTGTACCTGGGGTTGATTCTGGATTCCTCAGAGGCAAAGGTATTCCTCCCTGTGGAGAAGTTGCAGACCCTCCGGGCTGCAGTACGGCAGCTGACTTCCAGGAATTGGTCGTCACTCCGTTTTTGCATGCGAGTGTTGGGCCTCATGGTAGCCTCCTTCGAGGCGGTCCCATATGCTCAATACCACACTCGAGTGTTACAGAGGGAAGTTCTGTCCAGATGGAACAGATGCCCTTCATCTCTGGATTATCAAATCCGAGTGAGCCACCTAGTCAGGAGATCCCTGGTATGGTGGCTGACAGCACCGGCTCTAATGGCCGGGAAGTCATTTCTTCCGGTTTACTGGATAGTGATCACGACGGACGCCAGCCTTACAGGTTGGGGGGGAGTCTGGGGTGTCCAGTCGGCGCAAGGTCGCTGGACCCCAGAGGAAGCCCTCCTGCCGATCAATGTCCTGGAGATCCGGGCGATCAAGCTGTGCCTCTTCAAATGGTCTCAGAGACTGCAAGGGCGTCCAGTCAGGATCCAGTCAGACAACGCCACAGCAGTGGCATATGTCAATCATCAAGGAGGAACAAGAAGCTCAGCTGCAGCATCGGAGATCGCTCGCATCCTGAAGTGGGCAGAGAGGAGCGTACCGGCACTGTCGGCCGTGTACATTCCGGGTGTGGAAAACTGGCAGGCGGACTACCTGAGCCGCCAGATGCTGGACCAGGGAGAATGGTCCTTACACCCGGAGGTGTTCCAACTCCTCTGCCAAAGATGGGGCACACCAGACGTAGATCTTCTGGCTTCCCGACTCAATCGGAAGGTATTGAGGTTTGTGGCCCGGTCAAGAGACCCATGGGCAGACGCAACGGACGCGTTGGTAGCATCGTGGGGCCAGTATCGGCTAATCTATGCCTTCCCTCCCTTAAGGCTTCTTCCTCTTCTGCTCCGCAGAGTGGAGGCAGAGGGAATTCCAATGATCCTAATCGCTCCAGATTGGCCTCAGCGTCCTTGGTACGCCGATCTAGTACGTCTGGTAGCAGACGTCCCCTGGCGCCTACCACTACGGAAGGACCTGCTGTCGCAAGGTCCCATATTCCATCCTGCTTTACAGTCATTGGCTTTAACGGCATGGCTGTTGAGAACCAGGTACTGAGAGACCGGGGCCTGTCAGACTCAGTAATTTCTACTATGAGAAGTGCTCGGAAACCGTCCTCTAGGAAGGTCTATCACCGCACTTGGAGGACCTACATCTCCATGTGTGAGGAAATGAAATGGCATCCGCGTACCTATTTGGTTTCCAGAATCCTGCTGTTTTTACAGCATGGGGTAGACCAAAGGCTTGCCCTAAGTACGAGTAAGGGACAGATATCTGCCCTGGCTGTCTTTTTTCAGCGACCCCTGGCGACTCACTCTCTCGTGAGTACATTTGTGCAGGGGGTTCGACATGTGGCCCCTCCGGTCCGCCCCCCGTTACCTCCGTGGGACTTGAACCTGGTCCTCTCGGTGCTTCAGAAGGCACCGTTTGAGAATATTAGAGATATTCCCCTGTTGACACTTTCTCAGAAGGTGGTCTTTTTGGTGGCTGTTACGTCAGTTAGACGAGTCTCTGAGCTGGCAGCCTTGTCCTGCAAGGCTCCCTATTTGATTTTCCACAAGGATAAGGTGGTGCTGCGGCCGCAGCCTTCCTTTCTTCCGAAGGTCGTTTCGGCTTTTCATCTCAACGAAGACATTGTACTTCCATCCTTGTGTCCTCAGCCGTCGAATCCTAAGGAGTCGGCGTTGCATTCCTTGGACGTTGTCCGAGCTTTGAGAGTATACATATCTGCTACTTCCCTGTTCCGGAAGTCAGACTCACTGTTTGTTTCGGTGGCTGGTCCCAAGAAGGGCCAAGCAGTCTCATCGGCCACCATCTCTAGGTGGATCCGACAGATAGTAATCCAGGCTTACGCCTTAAAGGGTCAGGCGCCCCCCTTTCCTGTCACGGCGCATTCGACCAGGGCAATAGGTGCCTCTTGGGCTTTCCGACATCAAGCGTCTGTTTCCCAACTATGTAAAGCGGCGACTTGGTCGTCCGCTCACACTTTCACAAAATTCTACAAAGTTGATGTAGGTGCATCTTCGGATGCCTCTTTCGGCCGCAAGGTTTTGCAGGCGGCTGTTTAGAGTTGCAACTCCTCCGTTGGAGGAGTGCTGTTTTGTGTTTTGGGGTGAAGTTTGTTTTTATGCTGTTACCACCCCTCGTTTTTTCTCTGACACTGCTTTGGGACGTCCCACTTTGTCAATAGAGAAGCTGTGTCGGTCCATGGACGAAAGAGTAAATAGGATTTTTTACTCACCGTAAAATCCTTTTCTCTGAGTCCATGGACCGACACAGCACCCACCCCTCCTTTTAAGTTTGTACTGCTTTTTGACGAACTGATCTGCGATGTGCAGACTGAGAGGGTATACCCAGAGGGTCCGCCCCCTGGGCGGTACTGTAGAAGGTGTGATGCAACACTTTTTACAAGTTTTTCTGCCTAGTCACTCCTAATTAACGGATAATACCCACTTTGTCAATAGAGAAGCTGTGTCGGTCCATGGACTCAGAGAAAAGGATTTTACGGTGAGTAAAAAATCCTATTTTTTTCCCCCCAAAAAATGCGTTTGAAAAATCGCTGCGCAAATACTGTGTAGAAAAAAAAAAATGCAACACCCACCATTTTTATCTGTAGGGCCTTTGCTTTAAAAATATATATAATGTTTGGGGGTTCAACATAATTTTCTTGCAAAAAAAATATGTTTTCATGTAAACAAAGTGTCAAAAAGGGCTTTGTCTTCAAGTGGTTAGAAGAGTGGATGTAAGCTTCCTAATGTTGTGTATAAAATGCCAGAACAGTTCAAAACCCCCCCAAATGACCCCATTTTGGAAAGTAGACACCCCAAGCTATATACTGAGAGGCATGTCGAGTCCATGGAATATTTTATATGTTGACACAAGTTGCGGAAAAAATACTTTTATTTTTTTTTATTTTTTTGGCACAAAAGTTGTCACTAAATGATATATTGCTCAAACATGCCATGGGCATATGTGGAATTACACCCCAAAATACATTCTGTTGCTTCTCCTGAGTACGGGGATACCACATGTGTGAGACTTTTTGGGAGCCTAGCCGCGTACGGGACCCCAAAAACCAATCACCGCCTTCAGGCTTTCTAAGGGTGTAAATTTTTGATTTCACTTCTCACTGCCTATCACAGTTTCGGAGGCCATGGAATGCCCAGATGGCACAAAACCCCCCCCCAAATGACCACATTTTGGAAAGTAGACACCCCAAGCTATTTGCTGAGAGGTATTGAGTATTTTGCAGATCTCGCTTTTTGTCACAAAGTTTTGAAAATTGAAAAAAAAAAAAAATTCTTCATTTTCAAAAACAAATGAGAGCTGTAAAATACTCACGATGCCTCTCAGAAAATAGCTTGGGGTGTCTACTTTCCAAAATAGGGTCATTTGGGGGGGTTTTGTGCTATTTTGGCATTTTATGGCCTTCGAAACTGTGATAGGTAGTGAGGAGCCAAATCAAAAATTTGTGCCTAGAAATCCTGAAGGCGGTGATTGGTTTTCGGGGTCCCGTACGCGGCTAGGCTCCTAAAAAGTCCCACACATGTGGTATCCCCATACTCAGGAGAAGCAGAAAAATGAATTTTGGGGTGCAATTTCACATATAACCATGGCATGTGTGAGCAATATATCATTTAGTGACAACTTTTTGTAATTTTTTTTTTTGTCATTATTCAATCACTTGGGACAAAAAAAAAATATTCAATGGGCTCAACAGGCCTCTCAGCAATTTCCTTGGGGTGTCTACTTTCTAAAATGGGGTCATTTGGGGGGGGGGGGGGGGTTTTGTGCTATTTTGGCATTTTATGGCCTTCAAAACTGTGATAGGTAGTGAGGAGTGAAATCAAAAATTTGCGCCCTTAGAAATCCTGAAGGCAGTGCTTGGTTTCCGGGGTCCCGTACGTGGCTAGGCTCCTAAAAAGTCTCACATGTGGTATCCCCGTACTCAGGAGAAGCAGCAGAATGTATTTTGGGGTGCAATTCCACATATAACCATGGCATGTGTGAGCAATATATCATTTAGTGACAACTTTTTGTAATTTTTTTTTTTTTTTTGTCATTATTCAATCACTTGGGACAAAAAAAAATATTCAATGGGCTCAACATGCCTCTCAGCAATTTCCTTGGGGTGTCTACTTTCCAAAATGGGGTCATTTACGGGGGTTTTGTACTGCCCTGCCATTTTAGCACCTCAAGAAATGAGATAGGCAGTCATAAACTATAAGCTGTGTAAATTCCAGAAAATGTACCCTAGTTTGTAGACGCTATAACTTTTGCGCAAACCAATAAATATACACTTATTGACATTTTTTTACTAAAGATATGTGGCTGAATACATTTTGGCCTAAGTGTATGACTAAAATTGAGTTTATTCGATTTTTCTTATAACAAAAATTAGAAAATATCATTTTTTTTCAAAATTTTCAGTCTTTTTCCGTTTATATCGCAAAAAATAAAATTCGCAGAGGCAATCAAATACCATTAAAGGAAAGCTCTATTTGTGGGAAGAAAAGTACGCAAATTTCGTTTGGGTACAACATTGCATGTCCGCACAATTTACAGTTAAAGCAGCGCAGTGCAAAATTCTGAATTCACCTCTGGTCCTTTAGCTACCAAATGGTCCGGGGCTTAAGTGGTTAAATAATGAAAAACACTAGTGTCTTCAATATTTCACAATATTCTTTCACGCTTTTGTGCACAGTTGGTGTCAAAAAGTCTGCCACAATATCGCAGTCCCGCTATAAGTTGCTGATCGCCACCATTATTAGTAAAAAAATTAACTAAAAATATCCCATAGTTTGTAGATGCTATAACTTGTGCGCAAGCCAATCGATCACTTTTTGGGATTTTTTTTAGCAAAATACATATTGGCCTAAATTTATGAAGAAATTATTGTGGGATAGATTTGACTTTAATTAATAATTTGAATGGTATTGTCACTAAATCCTTTAGGCCTGCGGGCAAGAATCCTTACTCTTTCGTTCATGGACTGACACAGCTTCCTATTGACAAGTGTGTATTATCCTCTCTTTAGGAGTGACTAGGCAGAAAAAACTTGTAAAAAGTGTTACATCACACCTTCTACAGCGCCGCCCAGGGGGCGGACCCTCTGGGTATAATCCCTCTCTCTGCACCTTGCAGATCAGTTTTTTTCTGTCTAGCAAGGAGAAGGACATGTAATAAATGGGTGAGTATACTGCGCTGTCTAAAAAACAATCTAATAACTGATGAACCAAATTGAATTGGGAATGAAAAAATAACTGTGCTGCAACTAAAATATGTGAGACACACAAATTAAACAATATTAGAAAAAAATCAAGCTGCGCAACAACGTGCCTTGAATAGTGAACAAGGTGTCCAACCTCTGGTGTATGTGGTCCTGCACCAGAGAGGGAAAATAAATAGTCCGACAAATAGAATTGAGGACTTATACCCCAAAAGGTGAACTCTCAGTGCGCCAAACCTCATGAGTAGTTGGTGCACATTAAAGTCCATAGAACAGTTCATATATCAGGAGATTAACGCTATGGATAATTATTGTAGATATCAATCTTCTTAACATGCATAAGTGACATCAAATATGAACACCCTTGAACAGTGCTGCTTCCAGATAGAAAATAATCCACCACCTCTATTAACCACTTCAGATCCGCGCTATAGCCGAAAGACTGCTGCAGCGCAGACCTGAACTGCCGGGTGGACGTCCCCAGGACGTCCTTGTAGTTATTTTCTCACTGCGCGCTCCCGCGAGTGCGCATCGGGGAAAATCTGTGTTGGTGTGTCCCTTGGACACAGCCAATCACAGATCGTGATGAATGGCCAATCAGAGGCCATTCAGCACTCGATCTCACTGCCCAATGAGAGATGATCTCAAATGTAAACATACAAGATCATCTCTCATTGCCGGCTTTCTCTCCTCACACAGAGACAGCGTGTGAGGGGAGAGAGATCTTCGCTGCAGCTACAGTTACTGTGAGTGAAGAAAAACACATACACAGTAAAAAAAACAGTCCCATATCTGCCAGTGCCATCTGCCATCAGTACCACGTATTGGTGCCACGTGTCTTCAGTGCCAACAATGGCTAGAAGATTATTTTCAGCTGAGGAGGCATACAATATTCTTGCGGCCGACGAGAGCAACGGGGAGCTCTCCGATTCGGATTCCTCCGCAAGTTCAAACTATGAGTCTGACGTGAACTACGAGCCTGTCCTAAGCAGTGGAACACTGACAGCCTCAGAAGAGGAGGAGGGGGGCCCGCCCGCCAGACAAAGCCGTTCTGCTGAGGAGGCAGTGCCATCCACCAGCACCGCAGTTCCATCCACCAGGCAAGCGAGGCCACGTACCAGTGGGGTGTCATCTCAGTCCTAAAGGGTTAGGTCCCATGCCAGCCTTCCCTATTCCCTCCAGAACCCCTTGTGGCTTCCTCCTAATTCAGGAGAAGCCAACATTCCCCCTTTCACTGCCCAGCCAGGAGTCCAGGTGGACACAGAAAATTTTGCCCCAATTTACTTTTTCAATTTAATTTTCACTGACGACATGCTTGCATCAATTGTGGCCCAGTGCAACCTATACGCCCAACGTCCTGTTATGCCCGTCCCTACGAGTGGAGACCCCTTACAGTGGATGAGTTTAGAATTTTTTTGGGCCTCACATTCTGCATAGGACTAAACTGAAAAAATCAATTGCGTTCATATTGGTCAACCCGCCCCATCTACCATATGCTCATCTTTTCCTCAGTAATGCCCAGGTCCCGATATCTAATGATTATGAGATTCCTACACTACAACAATACCCAGTGCCCTCCCCGAAATGACCCAAATTTTGATAAGCTTTATAAAATTCGGCCGCTACTAAATTAATTTTCTGAAACCTTCCCCCAGTTGTTTACCCCAGACCAACATATATGCGTGGATGAGTCCCTTTTAAATTTTCTGGCAGGCTGGGCATAAAACAATTCATACCGAGCAAAAGGGTCCGCTATGGGGTGAAGCTCTATAAATTGTGTGACCGAGCCACAGGGTATGTGTATGCATTCATCGTATACGAAGGGAAGGACACCCAACTGCGCCCCCCTAATTGCCCAGACTATATAGGAACCAGTGGGAAAGTAGTTTGGGAACTCATAAACCCACTTCTGGAGAAAGGCTACCACTTGTATGTGGACAATTTTGTACAAGTTTGCCCCTGTTTCGAAACCTTCACAGAATGAACACTCCAGCATGCGGCACCGTACGGACGAGCCGGAAGGGCTTTCCTCAAAGCCTGGTCACCAAAAAATTGAGAAGATGGGAGGCGGCGAGTTTACGGAATGAGGAAATTTTGGCTGTGAAGTGGAGGGACAGAAAAGACGTCTACGTGCTTTCTTCCATCCACAACAATGAATTCGTTGAGATCACCAGGAGGAATGGCCGGATCCAAAAACCAAAATGCATCTGAGTACAATAGGTTCATGGGGGTGTCGACTTCAACGACCAGATGCTCGAACCCTACCTTTCCACAAGAAGAACATACCAGTGGTATAAGAAAGTTTCCATTTATTTATTTAATTTGGCCATGTACAACTCCTATGTCATCTATCGGAAATCCACTTTTAGAACCCTTCCTTTTCTACCAGGAGGAAATCACCACTGCCCTTATATACCCGAACAGCCCACCAGTAAACATTAGATCCGATGTCATTAGCCAACTCTCCGAGCGCCACTTCCCAGATAAAATCCCTCCCAGACTAACAGGCCAAAAACTCCCGAAAAAATCCTGGGTGTGCTCCAAAAGAGGAGAGAGAAGAGACACAATTTATTATTGTGCCCAATGTCCTTCAGAACCAGACCTCTGCATGATTGATTGTTTCCGCCGTTACCATACCAAACTCAATTATTAGTTCACTTCCTGCCATTTATCTTTACACCCCTTATGCATCTGCTTGCTCTGTAACTGACCCTGGCTTGTTATTCGACTACGCTTCTGCCTACCGATTCTGTTTATACCTCTGAATGATCTGGAACTGACCCTGGAATGTTTGACCATGCCTTTTGCCTGCCTCTTGGACTGATCTTTTACCCTGCCAGTGGACTAGTGGGATTCATAACACAGGGGTCTCACATATGTGAGGGGCTCCAGAAAAGTTTTTCTGGATGAAGAAAATGTTTTTTTTTTTTTTCTCATCCTAGATTAGGGTCTGGAGACTCTGAGGCTTCAAAGAGATTTGGGTGGAAGAAGCCTCTACCCCTGTCCCCATTCTGTCCTAAACAAGTCCCTACTTCTGCCTGTAGGACCTATGCCATCATGCCTCTGCCTGTCGCATGAACTGACCACACCACATGGACCTGCCTACTACCAGGACCAATATTTTTGGCACTGCTGACAATATTTCTGTCTGCACTGACCCTGGACTGTATATGGACAGTATTCCTGCCTGTTGCCTGGACAATTGCATTTGTTTTTGCTGACCAAGTCCCTGCCTGCTGCCTGGACCAGTGCTATCCTCCTGTGGACAACTGCGCTTCTAAAACAGGTAATCTTTTGCTTACCTTTTGCTTACCAAGAATTACACCCCAAAATACATTTTGCCATGTGCATGTTATGTGTCCCTAGAACACCTGATGGTGTTCCTTGCATTTTGGGCCTCTATGTGGACAGGCTGTGTAAAAGTCTCACACGTGGTATCGTTATACTCAGGAGGCGTAGCAGAATGTATTTTGGGGTGTAATTTTTGCTATGTACATGCTATGTGTTGGAAATATCTTATAAATGGACGACTTTGCGTAAAAAAAAATGCGTTTTCATTTTTTTCCCACATTTTCCCAAAACTTCTGGAAAAAAATTAACCGTTCAAAAGACTCATTATTCCTCATAGATTATACGTTGGGGTGTTAGCTTTCCAAAATGGGGTAATTTTGTCTGTGTTTCCATTGTCCTGGTGCTCCAGGGCCTTCAAAAGTGTAATGGGTAGTCAACAAGTTAGATTTGTAATTTATGGTCCTAGAACACCTAATGGTGCTCCCTGCATGTTGGGCCTCTGTATGTGGCCAGGCAGTGAAAGTCCCACACATGTGGTATCGTTATACTCAGGAGGAGTTGCAGAATGTATTTTGGGGTGTCATTTGTGGTATGCACATGCCATGTCGGAGAAAACAGCTATCACAATGACAATTTTGTGAAAAGGAAAAAAAAAAATCGTAATTTTGCAAAGAATTGTGGGAAAAAATGACAACTTCAAATAACTCACCATGCCTCTTACTAAATACCTTGGAATGTCTACTTTCCAAAAAGGTGTCATTTGGGGGCATTTGTACTTTCCTGGCTTGTTAGGGTTTCAAGAAATGAGAGGCCGTCAGTACATCAGATGTGATCAATTTGTTATGATTTGCACCACAGCTTGTAGACTCTAACTTTCACACAGACCACATAATATCCACTAATGTGGGTTATTTTTACCAAAGATATGTAGAAGTAGAAATTGTGGCCAAAATTTTGGAAGAAAAATTACTAATTTGCAAAATTTTATCACAGAAACGAAGAAAAATACATTTTTTTTTTCAAAATTTTCGGTCTTTTTTCACTTATAGCGCAAAATCATTTGGGTACAGTTGCATTACTGAGTAATTGTCATTCAAAGTGTGAGAGCACTGAAAGCTGAAAATTGGTCTGGGCAGGAAGGGTGTTTTAGTGCCCAGTAAGCAAGTGGTTAAAGCTGCCGCTTACCAGAGATACTGATCCCTGAAAGAGATCAGTCAAAACAGATGGCTGTTATCCCTGCCAGGGTCTCTCAAGGCTCAATCAGCTGTCTCCACTCATCAGCTGCATATATCACTGGTCTCTCTCCCTCTCACGGTGTCACAATATGTCATATCTCTAAGCAGCGTTGCTGTCTCTCCTCTTCCTGCCCCAGCTGATTGAGCCTTGAGACCCTGGCAGGGATAACAGCCGTCTGTTTTGACTGATCTCTTTCAGGGTTCAGTATCTCTGGTAAGCGGCAGCTTTAATAGAGGTGGTGGATTATTTTCTATCTGGAAGCAGCACTGTTCAAGGGTGTTCATATTTGATGTCACTTATGCATGTTAAGAAGATTGATATCTACAATAATCATCCATAGCGTTAATCTCCTGATATATGAACTGTTCTATGGACTTTAATGCGCACCAAGTACTCATGAGGTTTGGCGCACAGAGTTCACCTTTTGGGGTATAATTCCTCAATTCTATTTGTCGGACTAGTTATTTCCCCTCTCTGTTGCAGGACCACATACACCAGAGATTGGACACCTTGTTCACTATTCAAGGCATGTTGTTGCGCAGCTTGATTTTTTTCTAAAGGAGAAGGACATGGCTCCCTTTGGGCCCACTGGTCCGGGGGCATATTTTTTCTACGTTTATTTTTTTGTTTCCTGCGATCTTCGATCAACTGCCGACTGGGTGACAGGCTGGATCCTCGATCCTTGAAGTCCCCCCAGTTTCCGCCATAGAGCGTGTGCCGACCCTGGCTACGCGCTGGGTTTTCTACGACATGCCCGTCGCTCTACGGGTGGCTGGTGAGCCTACGCTCCAGGGCTTGCATCGGACCGCTCAGCTTCGGCTGACCTTACGGCCAAGTCGCAGTAGCCTGTCCGGTGAGCTTGCGCTCCAGAGCATGCATACGATCGTTCCCTAGGGTTCAATCACAGCATACCTGGCCGACAGTCACCTCCGTGCGTGGATGATGATCTGTCCGGAATGTCTTCCAGCATGATCCACGCAGGAAAGGCAAGTAGCTCCCCTGCTTCGGCAAGATGACTTGGCTGGACATTCCTGGAGAGATCAAGTAAGTGGTTGTGGCCCCTTTCTTTCCTCTCTCTCTGCCTTCCCTCCTCCCTGGGCTCTGAGCTAAGGGTGCTGGGGGGCTCCATCTGGAGGAGGGCTGCGCTGCAGCTGTCGTTTAAAAGATGTAATTTTGCTTACCTCTGTGTGCCTTTCTCCCTCCATGCTGTCGGCGGCCATTTTGGGGTGGTCCATAACTGTTGGCCTCTAGTGACTGTCCGGTGGCCATTTTCTTGTGGTTCGTGCCAATATGTATATATCGCCGCTCGGCGGCCATTTTCTTGTGGTTCGCGCCCGCTTTGGCCTCTCGACTGTTCGGCGGCTATGTTTCTTGTGGTTTACGCCTGTATGTAATTACCGGCGGCTATCTTTTTGTGGCCCGCGGCCGTTTTTTGCCTCTTCGGCTCGGCGGCCATTTTCTTAGGGCCCACATTGTTTTCAATACGGCCACTTGGTGGCCAAGTCTTCGGCCTCTAGGGTGCATTTCACTGGCGCAAATTCACACAGGGAACGCTGATGAGAATCAGACTGACACAGGCAGCGGTGGGATAGCATCACAGGCGGAGCACACAGCAGCGTTAGCGGTACCATTCCAAGTGTGGTGAGTCCTCTGGGAGATCTGCATCTCTGTTGCAGCCTGGAGGGTGGCCTATTGATACCTTGCCTGGAGTCCCTGTGGGTGACAGCGCGTTGGTCAGCATGGCGTCTGTGGCCCGGATTCTGATGCATCAGAGATTGCAGACAGTGACCGGTCGGACAGTGAGAATGACTCCAAGTCCAGGTCAGCACACAAAAAGGGCTTTGGTATCTGACCTTATCACGGCAATGCGGGATACGTTAAAATGGGAGAATGCTGCTAAAGGAGCAGAGACACCCGTCCCCTTTTGGGTTCCGTAAACAGGCCCGCACTGCTAAGGTGTTTCCTTGTGTGTCTTATCTTGATAAGCTCTTGTAAAAGGAGTGGGAAGACCCACTGAGGGCTTTTTGCAGCCCCAAAAATTTTGTGGCGGTTCGGTACCCCTTGAGAGTTCCTGAAAAAATGGACCTCTCCCCCGATAGTGGACCCCCCTGTGTCCAGACAGAAGTTACCGCGATTCCAGTGGAAGGCACTTACATTTTCATGGACACTCGCTACCTATACACAGTGGGGGCCTCAGCGGTTCGTCCAGCAATTGGCTGGGGTTTTTCTGATGGCTCAGACACTGACTGAGTACGCAAAAAGGCTTCTCCAGGGGTTAAAGACACGGGAGACTCCTAACGAGGTAGCTCTGGCCGACCAGTTGGTACAGTGCCTTGAGTCTGTCTGCGAGTCAGACATGGATACTATTCCCTTGCTGTCTTGAGCCTCACTTTATGCGGTGGCGTTACGCCGCCTGATCTGGCTAAGGTGCTGGTCTGCGGACCAATCTTCCTAGAAGGCCCTGCTGGATCTTCCCTTTTTAAGGCGACAGACTTTTGGGGCCTTTCTGGATGACATCTTTTAAGATGCCACAGGAGGTAAGAGCACATTGCTTCTGCAATCCAAAAAAGGTAAGGAGCCACGCCATAGGCTAGGGCCCTCCTTCACCGCGCACAAGCGGTTCTTTCATCCGCCTAGTGCGGCAAGTAAACGACCCCAGGCCGATAAAGCGCCGGCTGAGGGACAGAAGCGTCCCTGGGTTTGCAAGCCCAGCCTTGCTTGCCTACCGAACAGATTTTTGTTCCCTCTTAACCGCCAGCTTCGGCCGACTTATCGGGAAGCCCTACATGGGGTGGTTCAAGACCTGCTGATACGCAGGGTCGGCCTTCCTGTCTTAGTACAGGAACAGGTTCAGGGGTCGTACTCAAATCTAGAGGTCGACCGATATATCGGCCGATTTTTGGCACTTTTTAATTAATCGGCATCGGCCGATAGTGCTGAAAAAAAAGCCGATTTAAAAAGCATCAGCGCAACTTGCAAATAAGTTTTTTCATAGAAGTCAATGCAAGTTGCCTGAAGTTTCCCGTGTGTCTCTGGGCAGCCTGTCAAGTGAGAGAAAAGAGATGCAATGTTTCTTGTTATCAATGAACTGAACTCAGTGTGTAGAAGTTCTCAGTTTAACCATTTAAAGACAAAATCTTTTCTGACACTTGTAGCTTACAAGTAAAAATCCTGTATTTTCTGCTAGAATATCACTTGGAACCCCCAAACATTATATATTTTTTTTTAGCAGAGACCCTAGGGAATAAAATGGCGGTTGTTGCAATATTTTGTCACACGGTATTTGCGCAGCGGTCTTTCAAACGCAATTTTTTGGGAAAAAAGACACTTTAGTTTTATTTAAAAATTAATTAAACAGTAAAGTTAGGCGTTTTTATTTTTTTTGTCTAAAAATTTTGATTACCTGTTTTTGTGCCTGCTTCCTGATTACCTTACCGAAGATGGTGGCGGCAGCACCCGAGAGCCGAGGGAGAGATCGGCTTCGTGTGCCGACATCGCGGGCGCCCAGGACAGGTAAGTGTCCATATAATTAAAAGTCAGCAGCTGCAGTATTTGTAGCTGCTGACTTGTAATATTTTTTTTTTCGACGGAACTCTGCTTTTACACTGGAGCGGGTAGGCGTTGACGGTAAAACGCTGCTAGTTTTAGCGGTGCTTTACCATCATTTTAGCGGCGCTATTCGGCTGCTAGCGGGGCGCTTATAACCCAGCACGCGGCCGATGAAGAGGTTAAATGCACATTGATTGGTTTGCGCAAAAGTTAAAGCATCCAAAAACTATAAAATATATTTATGGATTTATTTATTTTTTACTAGTAATGCAGCGATCAGCGAATTTTAGCGGGTCTGCTATATTGCGGCAGATAAATTGGACACCTAGCTGACACTTTTGGCACTATTTTGGGGACCAGTGACACTAATAGTGATCAGTGATATAAAAATGCACTGATCACTGTATAAAAGGCATGAGCAGGGAAGGGGTTAACACTAGGTGTTTCTATCTGGGGGGGGGGAGTGGACTGATGGAGTACAGAGAGGTTGCTGTTCCTGATCACTAGGAACAGCTGATCTCTCTCCTTTCCTGTTAGAATGGGGATTCACCATGTTTACATAGGCAGTTACCTGGTTTTGCCTCTACAGCAATTGCGGGTGGCCGTCGGACATAGTATGACGGACCCGCGGGCGAGCCCCCGCAATGGGCGCCCGCAGAACCACGTGCACAGACCGACTTACAGGTACGTTGGTTTGCACAGCCGACCCGCTTTGCCGCAGTATACAGTGGGTACGGAACGTATTCAGACCCCCTTAAATTTTTCACTGTTATATTGCAGCCAATTGCTAAAATCATTTAAGTTCATTTTTTTTCCCTCAATGTACACACAGCACCCCATATTGACAGAAAAACACAGAATTGTTGACATTTTTGCAGATTTATTAAAGAAAAACTGAAAAATCACATGGTCCTAAGTATTCAGACCCTTTCCTGTGAAACTCGTATATTTAATTCAGGTGCTGTCCATTTCTTCTGATCATCGTTGTGATGGTTCTACACCTTTGAGTCCAGCTGTGCTTGATTATACTGATTGGACTTGATTAGAAAAGCCACACACTTGTCTAAGACCTTACAGCTCACAGTGCATGTCAGAGCAAATGAGAATTATGAGGTCAAAGGAACTGCCTGAAGAGCTCAGGCAATTGTGGCAAGGCACAGATCTGGCCAAGGTTACAAAAAAAATTCTGCTGCACTTAAGGTTCCTAAGAGCACAGTGGCCTCCATATTTCTTAAATAGAAGACGTTTGGGACGACCAGAACCCTTCCTAGAGCTGGCCGTC
Source organism: Rana muscosa (assembly GCA_029206835.1). NCBI lineage: Eukaryota > Metazoa > Chordata > Amphibia > Anura > Ranidae > Rana > Rana muscosa. The sequence continues at coordinate 233,209,348 of CM055127.1, read as the reverse complement.
TGGCCAAACTGAGCTATCGGGGGAGAAGAGCCTTGGTGAGAGAGGTAAAGAAGAACCCAAAGATCACTGTGGCTGAGCTTCAGAGATGCAGTCTGGAGATGGGAGAAAGTTGTAGAAGGTCGACCATCACTGCAGCTCTCCACCAGTCGGGGCTTTATGGCAGAGTGGCCCAACGGAAGCCTCTCCTCAGTGAAAGCCCGCATGGAGTTTGCTAATAAACGCCCGAAGGACTCCAAGATGGTGAGAAATAAGATCCTCTGGTCTGAGACCAAGATAGAACTTTTTGGCCTTGATTCTAAGCGGTATGTGTTGAGAAAACCAGGCACTGCTCATCACCTGTCTAATACAGTCCCAACAGTGAAGCATGGTGGTGGCAGCATCATGCTGTGGGGGTGTTTTTCAGCTGCAGGGAAGGGACGACTGGTTGCGATCGAGGGAAAGATGAATACGGCAAAGTACAGGGATATCCTGTAAACCTTCTCCAGAGTGCTCAGGACCTTAGACTGGGCAGAAGGTTTACCTTCCAACAAGACAATGACCTTAAGCTCACAGCTAAAATAATGGAGTGGCTTCACTACAACTCCGTGACTGTTCTTGAATGGCCCAGCCAGAGCCCTGACTTAAACCCAATTGAGCATCTCTAAAGAGACCTAAAAATGGCTGTTCACCAACGTTTACCATCCAACCTGACAGAATTGGAGAGGATCTGCAAAGAGGAATGGCAGAGGATCCCCAAATCCAGGTGTGAAAAACTAGTTGCATTTTTCCCAAAAAGACTCATGGCTGTATTAGATCATTAGATCAAAAGGGTGCTTCTGCTAAATACTGAGCAAAGGGTCTGAATACTTAGGACCATGTGATATTTCAGTTTTTCTTTTTTAATAAATCTGCAAAAATGTCAACAATTCTGTGTTTTTCTGTCAATATGGGGTGCTGTGTATACATTAATGAGGAAAAAAAATAACTTAAATGATTTTAGGAAATGGCTGCAATATAACAGAGTGAAAAATTTACGGGGGTCTGAATACTTTCCGTACCCACTGTATATGCGGAAGGCGGTCGGCAAGTGGTAAAATACCTCGGGTAGAAGGTTGAGATGACACTTTCCCATATAATGCACTAAATTTTATTTTCTCATCTCTCCTTCCAGGACGGCAACAAATGAGAGATGGGCTCCTCCCTACAGGAAACAATGAAATCACAGCTGTTTAAAAGGCCACCTCCTTACCCCTTGTCCCTCAGTATTGATTGTGTTTCTTCCACAGCGAAACGTTATGTTTGTTTTTTTTTTCTTTGACCAGAAGACTAAGAGTCAGATGGCACCCATGTGAGCCAGGTCTAGGAATGCCGGTGAGGGCCACACTAACCTGCCGCCTCAGAGCTTCTGACAGGTCGTCCCCACAGCATTGTGCAGGCAGTCCGGGTGTATTAATCCCACCCCGCTCAGCAGCTTGGGTCTCCTCCTGCATGCAGCGTGCGCCATTTTGTTGGAGTCAAATCAATGTAAGGTACCAAGGGGAGGACTTGGCACGCTCCATGCCTCACTCTGAAGTTGGATCTTCCAGTCAGAGCAGGAAAGGTGGATCATGCCCAGTGCGACCCAGGAAGTGGGTTTAAAGCATGGAAGAGACGCCGGACCACCTCTCTTACCAGGGCTTAGGGAGATGATAGATTGCCAGGACCCACCTCATGGAGGAGGATGGAAAGAGATCACAGGTGGCTGCTGGCAAGAGCATGCCGGGGCTGGCTAAGTGCCGTTTACCTGCTTTGGGGGGGAGACACCAGACCTTGGTTATACCTGGTAAACCCCCATGCTTTCACCTCTGGGGGGGTGGCTGCAGCCATGATAGAGGGGGCAGGAAGAGTGACGGTTGGTTGTTTCCTCTTCTCTTGCAGATTCCCAAAGCGGAGCGCAAGAGTTCTCTGACCACCTTCTACACCCGCTAGCACTAGTGCCATTAAAAAGTGTAGTAATTGTGGGGAAAGATTGTCTAAATCCTACATTTTGTTATTGGTGTATTAACAAACTGTCTGGTAAAGAGGCCTCAGGATAAATTAAAGATTTTCTAAAATCTGTTCAGAAGGAAATGTTGGCCACTATTCAGTCTCTCTGCAGCTCTGCACCCACACCTCAGGTGGTAGACTCAGAGGAACTCACCCCTAAAGAGGGTCCCTCTTCCCAGGAGAGTTTACTGTCCAAACCAGGACCAAGTGTCTCTTTGCCATTCTCTCAGGGACTTCACCCCGGCTCAGACCAGGGAAGAAGAGGCGATAGAGGAAGCAGAAAGCCAGGCAAAATCTGATCCCAGTTCTGATATAGGTCTGGATAGTGATGTGGAAGACACCAGGTTAACCACTTAAGGACTGCCTCCTGTATATATACGTCCTGTGGCTGCTGCCACAACCGAGATATCCATCTCTTCAGTTGCCGGTCCTGCCGATAATGATTGGCCCCCACCCGTCTCCATACCATACCAGGGCGAAAGCGACATCAAAACGTCACTTCTGCCCATACGTCTTAAAGGCAAATTTTTTCGTTTTTTTCAAATGACAATTGTTTTTTATTTATTTATTGCATTTTATTCTAAATGAAGTCTTTTTGACCCCAGATCTCATATTTAGAGGACCTGTCATGCTTTTTTCTATTACAAGGGATGTTTACATTCCTTGTAATAGGAATAAAAGGGACCCATTTATTTATTTATTTTAAAAACAGTGTAAAAATAAAGTAAAATAAAGAAGAAAACAATTTTTTTTTAAAGCGCCCCGTCCTGACGAGCTCGCGCGCAGAAGCGAACGCATACGCGAGTTACGCCCGCATATGAAAATGGTGTTAAAACCACACAAGGGAGGTATCGCCACAATCGTTGGAGCGAGAGCAATAATTCTAGCCCTAGACCTCCTCTGTAACTCAAAAGATGCAACCTATAGAATTTTTGAAACGTCGCCTATGGAGATTTTTAAGGGTAAAAGTTTGACGCCATTCCACGAGCGGGTGCAATTTTTAAGCGTGACATATTTGGTATCAATTTACTTGGGGTAACATTTATCTTAAACGATATAAAAAAAAAATTGGGCATACTTTAGTGTTGTCTTATTTTTTAAGTCAAAGTGAATTTTTCCAAAAAAAGTGCGCTTGTAAGACCGCTGCGCAAATACGGTGTGACAAAAAGTATTGCAATGACCGCCATTTTATTCTCTAGGGTGTTAGAAAAAAAAAAAAACAATATATGTTTGGGGCTTCTAAGTAATTTTCTAGCAAAAAAAAAACTGTTTTAAACTTGTGAACGCCAAAACGAGGCTCAGTCCTTAAAGCGGAGCTCCACCCTATTCAAGATATGAGCTCATTCATACTGCTGCCTGTAACACAAGTTAAAACAGACGTTTTTTTTTTCAATCTGTGTACAGTACCTTTGTTTAGACATCGCTTCCTGTCTGCACAAGCTGCGGGTAGTGCATCACTTTCCCGTACCCACAGTGTGCCCGGGAGCTTCTGTCGTAGCTCCCAGTATTCATTACGGAGCCTTGCTATGAAGTATCGCGGGATTTCGGAACCCGGAACTGACGATCACATGAACAAACTGAGGGCGTTTTCAAAAGCCTCCATTAGAAACAAGGGACAACAATTATTCCGCAGCATTAATTTACCGGAGTACAACAACGGAAAGGACAAACTCAGGGCGGGCATTGTTAATCTTCAGACAATGGATTTTGAATAAAATAAAAAGGTTCGGGATCGAGCGGTAAATGCTGGGGCATCAGCATTCACTGCAACAAGAAAGTGGCTGCTTGTGGACTTCTCATGCCCACAAGCAAAATGGAAACCACTGAAATATAAGAATATAACTTTTTATTTTAGACTGAATCGGAAAGCGGAGGACTTGGCACAGCTGAGTACTTTTTAAGTATGCTACAAACAAATGAGCAAAAATAAATTACGTATGGCCGTGGGAGATCCGCTTTAAGTGGTTAAACAGACACCTCTGTGGGCCTAGAGGACTTGGAGGGACTCCTTCAAGCCATTTATGCCACTGAAGAGATCCTTGAACCAGTTAAAGCAGGGGTAGGCAAGTCCCATCATGCCTCTGGGAGTAATTGTAACTGCCAGCCTTGCAATGCCTCATGGGAAATATGTTTCCAAAACAGCTGGAGGGCCCCAGGTTGCCTTCCCCTGCGTTAAAGAAACAGAGGGTTGCAAAAAAAAAAGTCAAGGGTATTTCCCCTACACCAGTCTTTGAAGGATGTACTTCTTTGAAAATGTCAATTTCCTGAAACGAGTTTGGTCAGTCTTAGAACCTGGTAAAGAAGATTCCCCTTCAAGGTGGAGGAAGAGGAAAAATCCCTGAAGGTCCCTAAGTTGGATGCTGCTCTTTCTCAGGTGACAGTCTGGCTTCTCCTTTTGAGGACTCTAGGAACATACGGGATGCAATGGATCGCAAATCTGAGTCCCTGCTGAAAAAAGCATGGGAGGCCAATGCCTCTGCTATGGCTCCAGCATTAGCAGCAACCGGCGTTGCCAGGAATGCTGACTTCTGGATAGAGAAACTTGGTAAACACCTCTCACAGGGTAATAAGTCTCAGGAAGTCCTAGATTCCCTTTCGGTGATGGGGAAGGCTGTAGCCTTCCTGGCTGATGTGGCTGTGGATTTGGTAAAAGCCTCAGCCAAAACAGGTGCTTTGATTAACTTGACCAGGCGGGCCATTTTGGGTTAAAACCTGGGTAGGCGACCTTATTTCAAAGGCTAGACTGTGTGGTCTGCCCTTTGAAGGGTCATTGTTTGGGCCAGGCCTAGATGAGGTTTTGTCCAGGTCCTCAGAGAAGGGAAGAATTTTCCTGTCAAACCCAGACGGGAAAGGTACAGGATATTTTTTCGAGGTTCCTTCGGCCAAAATCGGCAAACGCCTAAGAAAGAACCCAACAGGAAGTGGAGGTACTGTAGAGGTAGGCAAAAAGGTAATTTGCTCTTTCCCTCTCCAGGCCAAAGATACCAAGTGATGCCAGAATCGGTGTAGGGGGCAGACTGTTTCATTTCCCAGTGGGAAGAAAATTTCAGACCGTCAATACATTAAACTGATCAGAGAAGGCTACCACCTAGAGTTCTTATCAGAGCCCCCCATCTATGGTTACGTTAACGCATCCTCCCAAGGACGCATTTAAAAAAGCCCTACTAGAACGGATTCGGGAACTAGTGGAACATCAAATGGTAGTTCCAGTGCCAAAAAAACAGCTATACCAAGGCTTTTACTCCCACGTTGTCATAGTACATAAGCCTTCAGGGAAGGGGGATCGCCTTATCTCAGTAACTTAAACAAGTTTCTAGAATACTAGAGGTTTTCCGTGGAGAGAATTTAAAAAATCTGTTAAAGGATGTTTTCATGACTACCCTGGATCTCAGGGATGCCTATTTGCACATCCCTATCTTGCCGGTACACCAGGCATTGCTGAGATTTGCGGTGGTAACCCCGGAAGGTTTTCTTACTGGCAGTTCAGGGCACTTCCCTTTGGACTAGCGGCAAGTTCACAAATCTTCATGCAGATCCTAGCAGAGGCAGTAGCCTAACTCCACCTCCAGGTGATAGCAGTAATACCTTACCTGGACGACCTGCTCATCTTCGGTCCGTCAGGTGGAAACAGATACCCAAGCGGTGATCTCTGTCCTGCAACAGCTGGGCTGGCTGGTGAACATGGAGAAATCATCCCTGGAGCCAGCTCAGGTCCAAACCTACCTAGGCTACCAGGTAGACTCGAGCTGAAAAGCTCTTGCTCCCAAGGGAAAAGGGTGGAGAAAGTAGTTGCAGCCGTCAGTAGGCTGGTAGGAGCCACAGTGTGTTCAGCCGGTATCCCAGCAGTCGTTTGGACACAACTGCACTCGATCTTAAATTTTTCCGTCTTTCCTCTTGGGACAAAAAGAACAAATCCCTAGATGAAAGTCTAGGGATTTCACCCATCAGGTAAAATCCTCCCTGAAGTGTTGGTCAGTCCCAAGCAATCTGGAAAAAGGCAGACCCTTGGGTCAGTGGGATTCACTAAAGGTCACCACAGACGCATGTGCCCGGGTATGGTGAGCCCACCTAGGAAAAGCCAAAGCACAGGGCACCTGGGACAAGGATGGTAGCCAGATCCTCTTCCAATCTCAGGGAGCTCAGAGCAGTGGGCAAAGCCTTAAAAGCCTTCGAAAACAGTCGCAGGTTAAGGAAGTCAAGGTTTGCTTAGACAACACTATGGCTGTAGCCTATCTGAACCATCAAGGGGGGGGGGGGGGGCCAGATCCAAAACCCCTCTAGACTTGAAGAAGATCCTGGCCTGGGCCGAGCGCAGGGTAGTCTTTGTCAGCGGTCTACATAAAGGACAGATTCCACAAGTCATTCAGAAACTAAGCCAGTCTTCAAGCCTACTCCTCCCAGTGGACTCATGCTGGCCAAGAAGGGCTTGGTTTGCGACCTTTAAGGCGCCTCTCTGGAAGCTCCCGGACCTGCTCTCTCAGGGTCCAGTGCTGCACCCCAGATCGGAGTTTTTTTCATCTGACGGCCTGGTTAGTGAGTGCCAGATCCTCAGGGGGTAAAGGTTAGACACACTCCTCTTGAGCAGGAAGCCTATAACATGGAAAATGTGCTTTAACCACTTCAGCCCCGGACCAATATTGGCTGGTTAAAGACCAGGCCCCTTTTTGCGATTCGGCACTGCGTCTCTTTAACTGACAATTTCTCAGTCGTGCGACGTGGCTCCCAAACAAAATTGACGTCCTTTTTTCCCCACAAATAGAGCTTTCTTTTGGTATTTAACCACTTGACAACTGGGCACATAACCCCCTTCCTGCCCAGGCAAAATTTCAGGTTTCAGCGCCGTCACGCTTTGAATGACAATTGCGCGGTCGTGCGACGTGGCTCCCAAACAAAATTGACGTCCTTTTTTTCCCACAAATAGAGCTTTCTTTTGGTGGTCTTTGATCATTTCTGCGGTTTTTATTTTTTGCGCTATAAACAAAAATAGAGCGACAATTTTGAAAAAAACACTATTTTTAAATTTTTGCTATAATTAATATCCCATTTTTTTTTTAAAAAAATCTTTTTTTTTCCTCAGTTTAGGCCGATACGTATTCTACATATTTTAGGTAAAAAAAAAAATCGCAATAAGCGTATAGTAATTGGTTTGCGCAAAAGTTATAGCGCCTACAAAATAGGGAATAGAATTATGATTTTTTTTATATTCTGTTTTTATTTATTTTTTTACTAGTAATGGCGTCGATCTGCGTTTATTTATTTTTTATTTATTTTTTTGTGACTGTGACATTACGGCGGACACATCGGACACTTTTGACACATTTTTGGGACCATTCACATTATACAGCGAACAGTGCTAAAAATATGCACTGATTACTGTATAAATGTGACTGGCAGGTAAGGGGGCGATCAAGGGGTTAATATGTTCCCTGCTAGATGTTCTTACTGTGGGGGGGGGGGGGGGTGTGACTGGGGGAGGTGACTGATGGTTGTCCCTATGTACAAGGGACACACCATCCGTCTCCTCTCCCTCACAGGACGTGGATCTCTGTGTTTACACACAGAGATCCACGTCCCTGGCTCTGTGACAGCCGATCGCTCGTACCTGGCGGACATCGCTGCCGCCAGGCACGCACATCGGCACTCGCCTGACACGGCGGGCACAGTTTTCCCCGATGCGCGCCCGCTGTGGCGCGCATCGCGGAAGTAAATAAGAGGACGTCCATAGACGTCCTATCAGCAATTGACGACCGCTTTGCGGACGTCTTTTTCTTATAGCCCGGGCGCGAAGTGGTTAATCACCTCTGTGGTTATTTTTTGCACTATAAACAAAAATAGAGCGACTATTTTGGAAAAAATGCAATATTGACTTTTTTGCTATAATAAATATCCCCAAAAAATATATAAAAAAACATTTTTTTTCGCAGGTTAGGCCAATACGTATTCTTCTACATATTTTTGTTAAAAAAAATCGCAATAAGCGTTTGGTTTGCGCAAAAGTTATAGCGTTTACAAAATAGGGGATAGTTTTATGGCATTTTTTATTTTTTTCTAGTAATGGCGGCGATCAGTGATTTTTTTTTTTTTCGTGACTGCGACATTATGGCAGACACATCAGACACTTTTGACACATTTTTGGGACCATTGTCATTTTCACAGCGATCAGTGCTATAAAAATGCACGGATTACTGTGAAAATTACACTGGCAGTGAAGGGGTTAATCACTAGGTGGCACTGTAGGGGTTAAGTGTTCCCTGCATAGTGTTTCTTACTGTAGGGGGATGGGCTCTGTGTCACATGACACTGATCTCCGCTCCGAGTACACAGAGCTGAAATTAGTGTCATTGTCACTAGTCAGAGTGGGGAGGTGCGCGACCACACGGACAGGCATTTAAAAGGGACGTACAGGTATGTTGATGTGCCTGTCCATGCCATTCTGCCGACGTAAATGTACAGGAGGCGGTCGGCAAGCGGTTAAGGTATGGAAAACCTTTTGGTGTAATCGAAAACCAATTTTTTTCCACCCTTGTTCCTGTGATCCTGGAGTTTCTTTAGGATGGAGTGGAGAAGGGTGTGTCTGTCAACACTCTTCGAGTACAAATGGCAGGTCTTTCAGTTTTTCTTGATGCTAGAATAACAAAGGAACCTTTTTAATTAAAAGATTTTTGGTGGCTAGAGATGGGGCTATGAATAAATGGGGATCATATCAACACAGAGTGGTACTGGGGGTACTATCTATTGTAGAAAATGGCACGTCCCGAAAATCATAAATTGGAATAGTTTGATAGGCAGATGGACTTAATGGGCACAACAATTGAATAACATTTCTCAAGTTTTATTAACCACTTCAATACAGGGCTTTTTATACCACTTCCATACTGGGCCTATTCTAGAACTTCTCTCCTACATGTACAAATCATCATTCTTTTGCTAGAAAATTACTCAGAACCCCCAAACATTATATATGTTTTTTTAGCAGACACCCTAGGGAATTAAATGACGGTCATTGCAACTTTTTTTCTTTCACGGTATTTGCGCAATAATTTTTCAAACGCCTTTTTTTGGGGAAAAAAATGGTTTCATGAATTAAAAAGTAACAAAACCGTATAGTTAGCCCAATTTTTTGGGAAAATATGAAAGATGTTACGCCGAGTAAATAGATACCCAACATGTCACGCTTTAAAATTGCGCGCACTCATGGAATGGAGCCAAACTTCGGTACTTAGTGTCGCCTAAGGAGATTTTCATATTTTTTTACAGGTTACCAGGTTAGAGTTAGAGGAGGTCTAGTGCTAGAATTGTTGCACGCGCTCTAACGCACGCGGCGATACCTCACATATGTGGTTTGAACTGTGTTTACCTATGTGGGCGGGACTTGCGTGTGCATTCGCTTCTGCTCGCGAGCTACCGGGGTCGGGGGCGGTTTAATATTTTTTTCATTTTTTGAACTTTTTTTTTTTTACACTTTTATTCCTATTACAAGGAATGTAAACATCCCTTGTAATAGGAATGTGTGTGACAGGTCCTCTTTATTGAGAGATGCGGGGTCAATAAGACCCCACATCTCTCCTCCAGGCTGGAAAACGTGAGATCGTGAATTTTTTTTCACTGATCTCATGTTTACTAGCCGCAATGGCGGCTTTTTACATCTGAGGACCCGGGCGTGACATCATCACATCGGGCCTCCGACGGTCATAGAGATGACTGGTGACTACCAGTAATCTCTAGGCTTGTCACGTGACCCACCACCGGCGCCGGACGATTCTCTCCGGGTCCCCGATGGCACGGGAGAGTCCGGAGAAGCACCGGATGGCGGCGGGAGGGGGATGTCCCCTCCTGCCGCCTATAAGAACGATCAAGCGGCGGAACCGCCGCTATGATCCTTCTTATGGTGCACAGAATCGCAGGCAGAACAAAAGGATATCTGAATGATGCCTCTAGCTGCAGGCATCACTCAGATATCCCCCTTCAAACCCAGGACGTCATAT
>CM055127.1:231553887-231989259 GCA_029206835.1 Rana muscosa | reverse complement strand
ACCACCCACAGGCCAAGGAGAATAATACACCACCCAGTCCTCCACGAATACAAATAGTCCAAATCCTGTCACAATTTACACACCTGGGTCATACTATCACCCAGGTGTATCCCGCCTAAATTTAGAGACCCCGCTACACAAGTGTTCAAACTTAAGTCCAATATTAATATGTAGAGTGATAATTTCTTCCACTGACATGCAGGGAGATGTGAAGTGTTTATTTGCTTCAAACAACCTCCAAATCCAAAGTGCTCCTGCCGCCACATGCAATGCTTGCTCACCTCCTTACAAGACCCTGCTAGGGGTCAAACACACCTTGCACTCTGTGCAACTCTCCCTTCAGGGAATCCTCACTGGTCCTTGGTAACCACTGTTGGGCTCTCAAGAAACAGGTAATGAGCTATGTCGAATAAGGGTTCCTTCCACTGTGCTACTTCAGACTTGAATCCAGTGTAATCCACATTAGCTGCGGGTAGTTTCAAAAATACATGGAAAAAACAGAAAGTGCCTCCAATAGTGCAGTATCTGAGGGATTTAAAATGAACCTCTTTATCCCAGCTATTATACAACTCATATTTATTAAAAAGTTTTAAAAGCATTGATACTACATCAGAAAGGTCTCACTCAGTTGCGACAAGGTTCCACCGCCAGGCTCCAGCTCTACTAGTTTCACCACCTCACACGTGGCTTCATCTGGAGGAATGAGCCAAGTGGCTATGGTGTGGTCAATTTATAGTATATGTAGCGCCCTCCTCACTCCCCTCTTTTTCTCTCTTCAGCTCGTCTGTCTCTTGTCTAGGGGTATCTTTAGCGGGGAGGGAGCGGGGCGCTACACGTGGGGGCTCGGGTCCGGTATAGTGTTTGTGCACCACAGAATTGAACGTGTCTGCTGGAGGAGTTACGCGAGTAGGCAGGCCTTCATTGGCCGAAGTGCATCCCTGCTCGAAGTTGTGGACATGACCCAATGAAGGGAAAGGCCCACGCAGAAGAGTGGAAAAAGGGGGAAGCTCAGCCGTGTGAAGTAGTACACGTGGGGGTTTCTATTGCACTGCGCCACCAGGCACACCCCCATCGCTTAGTTTGTGGGCGTGACTCAGAAACAGAAAATAAGAAAATCCCGCGAACTGGAGCAAAGGGGAGGAGTCCAATACGTGTGAAGGACTACACGTGGGACGTTGGCGCAAAAACTTTGCAGTGTGCGATGGATCAGCAACAGGTCGCCATGTTTGGACATACCTCGTGGATTCCAGTTCACCCTTCCACCACGACATTGACTGCTGCTGCTCCGGTAACAGATACGGGGATTCGGCTAAAGCCAAGGGGTCGATTTGCCCTGTACTTGTGCATGGACGTTGAGGCCCTGGGTGTGATTTGTCCCGGCTGTTCGGGACTGGTGTGCCAACTGATGCCATTCGGGCAATGCGAGGCCTGTGGGGAGTTCCTGTTCGAAGTGGATCCGGCGGTCGAGAAGCCGAGAACCATCTACCCCGGCCGTGCTGCAGGCAACACCACTCAGAGAGGAGGAATCACTGCTGTGAGAGCCATCCCTGCGCACACTGCAACGACCGCGGAGGAGGTCGTAAAAACTCAACGGGAGAAATCCGAGGATGCTGACTCGGTCACCACTGTCTCGCAGCGTCCACCACCGAAGAGAAAGACCGGTATGGTAGCCCCGACCAGCGGTTGTGGTGGACCGTCTCGCCCGATTACGCCCGGATGGATCCGTCGACAAGAGTTCCGAACATCCCGCTTCAAGTAAAGGCCGAGGTAAGCCAGGCGGAGAGATTTGGTGTGTGGGCGGAGGTGTCGGGAAGTCATGGCCCAGTAAGTCCGCGGGAGGTGGTGGCTCCGTTTCTACAACCGGCTACATACCCGCGGAGGAGTGTGACACCTCCGACCTGGAGTCGCTCTCAGACATGGGAGACGACGTGGCAATAGACGAGCTGTTTGCCGAAAAGGGCTTGGACAAAGTACCTCTCGCTTCATCTCGGAGGACCAGAGATCCACCCATGTCTACAGGGGAAAGTACACCCCGGGTGGAGGCACCAGCGCCTGAAGAGAGGTCCCGTCCCCAGTCTGCCCCTACATCCCAGGTGCCATCTGTACCGAAGGCCGGGGAAAAGAGACTGTTACTGCGGGCACCAATGTCCAGACCAGATGTGATCAAGGTCCCTCGCCACCCGGACTCAATAGTTTTGCCTGGCGAAGGGGACAAAGCTACCATGCCTCCTTTGGCAAGACTACAACGCCTATTTGGCCAGAAGGTTGCTGCAGAATACAGATGGGAGTATCCATACTTGTCGAAGGAACTGCTTTATGAGGTGGAAGTGTGCCGGGAGCGCTGGTACAATGACTTTGTGTGGACTCACCTTCAGGTTCCGCACGCCCGCAGGTACCTGGCATGCTCTCCCAAGGACTCTCAACGTTTCAAGGACTGCAAGGCAGAGTGGATGTTAGGACAACACATCCATGCAGACAAGGTGCTGATCTGGCGTAAGGAAGGAGAAGATGTGGAGTATCATCTGGAGACTATGGATTAACCCTTGAAGTCACTTGTTCTGCCGCATCCCCGCTTTTACCTGTAGGAGAGAAGAGACTCCGTTTGTTATGCTGCTGAACTTTCTGGGGCTGTTGCTTTTGTGCCCAGAGGAACGAAGAACTGTTCTGATTGTTCTTCACTTTTCCCGAAAGAGATTATGGACTCTGGGGTAGATAGGGCCCAAAGAGAAGAGAAAAAGTTCCACGAGTGCAGTTACCGCGATGCTGTCACCAGGTGGCAGTGTTGCGCAATGTTAAACACTTTACACGCATTCACTCTTTGGAGAAAAGGGATTTCTTCTCGGAGAAGTTTCTTTTCTCTCACACGAATACATGTGTCAGGGTTTATTGTGTTGATCTCTTTCTTTTCCCTCTGCAGGAGAACATCCCATCAAGATCACTGAGAATGGGGTGGATCTTAGTCAGGATGGGTGGGAAAAGTATAATGAGAAAATGTGATTCAAAGTTATGGTTAAATGCTGTTGTTGCTTTCCCTTTTTCATACAGGGCTCAGACACAATTGCTTCAGTTGGGTAGTTCTTTTCAAAAGTTTATTTTTGTACAAATTGTTAGTCGGTTTCTGGATTGGACTATGTCAGCCGTTGAGGGCATGGTTTACTCCAGACACTGGGGACCAGTGTCAAACCACCAGGGGGAGAGTGTAGCGGGTGTGTACTTTCCCGGGTGTAATTTGAACTTGGCAGAGACATCAGTGATGTGTAATTCCCTGCAGCCCAGCGGGTGGCGCTGTTGCCCTGGGCTGGGGTTGAATCATTGCTGTGTGCTGTGCCTCCTTTTTGTCCTCTCTCGGCAGCGGTATGGTGGGGCGGGGAACCCGCCGTGCTTGCTGGGAGAGGGTATAAAGGGGCCGACCATCTTTGTCATGGGGTCGGAGTCCCAGGCACCTTTTAGCCTGAGGGCGGTGGTTCGTGTCCGTCCTCTGGGCGGCCTAGGCCTAGAGGACAGCCGGAGGTCGTGTTCCATCCCAGGCACCTTTAGCCTGGGGTGAGGTACTTGGAGGTCTGGAGCTCAGTGCCCCACACTGAGTTCCGCGAGGGAAGGAGATCCTAGGGAACCCCGGGAGTGGGTACCCGAATCCGTAAGGCGCAATGGACCGGGGGGAGCTCCTCGCTTGAAGACCCGGTGCAGCATATTGCCAGTGACAGGTGAGCCTCCCATCGGAGACCGCCTGGAAGGAAATTCCCCCCTCGCTCGGAGACCGCAGCCCACTTTCAGGAAGGAAAGTGGAGAACGCATTGTGTCTGGGCCTATTCGCATCCACACCTCCTTTCCTGTTCTGTTTCTACCGAGGGAGTTCAACTGATTGTGTTCATTTTGCATGAGAATAAAGGAGTGTTGGACTTTAATGGTGTGGGGCTCATTTCCTGACAGACATTGTTCAAGGTAACTCTGTGATGGAGGATCCAGGTGCACAGCACTAACCCAAAGGTAAAACAAGAACGTTGCTTATACTGCACTGACACCTGTGGTGGAGGCCAGGCGTGGTGTCCCCGCTCCCTCCCCTCTAAGATACCCCTAGACAAGAGACAGACGAGCTGAAGAAAATGAGGGGAGTGAGGAGGGCGCTACATATACATAATGAAAAAATGTGTTACCGCGTGTATGTTCAGCTGCAGAGTTCCTGGGACGCCTGCGCATGCACAATTGCAATGCATCGTGTTAACAAGACAGTGTGTATGAATGGCGCGCTATGATGAAAGACTTCCGGGATAAAACCGGAAGTCGACGTTTTATGATAACTTCCGGTCACGGCCTAAGTAAACAGAGGGCTTCAATAAAATGGCCGAAAAACTGAGACATATTACCATAATATATGAAAAAAATCAACCAGCGCAAATATTTAAGAATACAGCAGCTGAACACTGAGGGTCAATATTTCAAATCCCAACAATAGTATTATATAAGCAGCAGTGCAGCGCAAACACAAATAAACACTTCTAATGAAAAACTGATATTATAAACAGTCCATAAATGCAAGATGTCTTCAGGGGTTAAAAAGATGCACAGATGATACAACACCAAGTGTCCAGAGTGAGGGAAAAAAACAAAAACACAGCAACTGTTATCCAGGTGATTCTATGATACACTCCACCACTGGTAACAATGGCCGCTCACCTTCTTAGATGGACCCCTGAGTAAATCAGTCAGGTCAATCGAGCATTTCCCACTCCAGGGAGTTTAACCAGAAATCTGTAACAGGATGCTTGATGATCCGATCTCTTCATGTAAACCTCTAGGAAAATAAATCAGATCTCTCTCTCATTTCCCACTGCCAGGGACTTAGTATCAGGATGACCGGACGATAAGATCTCCACAGCATATATCACATGAAAAGAGTAAGGCGAAATCTAGTGCTCTCTGTTTCAAAATTTATTAAAAGCCAGCAAGAGTATAAAATGTGCACTTACACAAAAAAGCACTGTTCCCCAGTGCAAGGGATCCTGAGCGGAGAATTCAAAAGTAGCGGCAGCTCGTTCCACGAGACAGCAGGACTGGACGCGGGTGACGTCACTAACTTCAATCACGTTCCGTACGCGTTACGTCCCCAGTAAAAGGCGGGACTTCATCAGCGGTGATGGAGATGCGTGAGTCACCCGCTTTTGTATGAATGAACAATAGTGCCTCCGCCCTACTGGGCGGAGCCACAAACACAGCAACAACGCCGCTCAAATGTCTGTATGTGTCTATAGGTGTTTCTGATTGATAGAAGCATAATTGAAAATCTAAAGAGGCTCCATGTATATGTTACAGCGAGCAGAAATCTGAGACATGGTATGGACGCGGGATGACTAATCCTATATTATGTTTTTTTTTTTTTTTTTTTTCCTTTTATATTTGTGTCAATCTGATATACAAATGAGGCATTATAGCCTCATGGAGCCTCTTTAGATGTTCAATTATGCTTCTATCAATCAGAAACACCTATAGACACATACAGACATTTGAGCGGCGTTGTTGCTGTGTTTGTGGCTCCGCCCAGTAGGGCGGAGGCACTATTGTTCATTCATACAAAAGCGGATGACTCACGCATCTCCATCACCGCTGATGAAGTCCCGCCTTTTACTGGGGACGTAACGCGTACGGAACGTGATTGAAGTTAGTGACGTCACCCGCGTCCAGTCCTGCTGTCTCGTGGAACGAGCTGCCGCTACTTTTGAATTCTCCGCTCAGGATCCCTTGCACTGGGGAACAGTGCTTTTTTGTGTAAGTGCACATTTTATACTCTTGCTGGCTTTTAATAAATTTTGAAACAGAGAGCACTAGATTTCGCCTTACTCTTTTCATGTGATATATGCTGTGGAGATCTTATCGTCCGGTCATCCTGATACTAAGTCCCTGGCAGTGGGAAATGAGAGAGAGATCTGATTTATTTTCCTAGAGGTTTACATGAAGAGATCGGATCATCAAGCATCCTGTTACAGATTTCTGGTTAAACTCCCTGGAGTGGGAAATGCTCGATTGACCTGACTGATTTACTCAGGGGTCCATCTAAGAAGGTGAGCGGCCATTGTTACCAGTGGTGGAGGGTATCATAGAATCACCTGGATAACAGTTGCTGTGTTTTTGTTTTTTTCCCTCACTCTGGACACTTGGTGTTGTATCATCTGTGCATCTTTTTAACCCCTGAAGACATCTTGCATTTATGGACTGTTTATAATATCAGTTTTTCATTAGAAG
This sequence comes from Rana muscosa, assembly GCA_029206835.1. Taxonomy (NCBI): domain Eukaryota; kingdom Metazoa; phylum Chordata; class Amphibia; order Anura; family Ranidae; genus Rana; species Rana muscosa. Next base: position 231,983,022 of record CM055127.1, on the reverse strand, counting down.
TGTTTATTTGTGTTTGCGCTGCACTGCTGCTTATATAATACTATTGTTGGGATTTGAAATATTGACCCTCAGTGTTCAGCTGCTGTATTCTTAAATATTTGCGCTGGTTGATTTTTTTCATATAATATCTTCACTTTCAATTTTTCACAACTTCAGCTGCATTTATGGATGTTTTCCAGTACTTGGAAAAAAGAGAGGTTAAATTGGGAGATGTGTTTTCTCATAGTTCACCTATTGGACAGACTAATGATTTAGCCTACTCATTTAGAAAATTAGGACATATTTTTGAAAAGAAAGTTAAAACGTGGTGGGATATCACATCATTCCAACAGTATATTAGTGCTAAACTTATTCCACGTCGTTTAAGGTGGGATGTACCGCCTAACGATGGTCTCATGGATGAGTCATCCATGAATGAATGGAAAGAATTTTTTGTTAAAAAAGGTTTAGAATTGTTGGAATTTCTTCTTATGAGAAAGCAGAGAAAAATGAGTATTTTGGAAAGCCAAATCCGTGACATCAGGAACCTCATAGAGTCTCAGAAAGAAAGTGAGGAATTTTTGAGGTTATCCATTGAGCTTAAAAATAAACTCAGTAAGTGGGATTTGGAAGTACAAAATAAGAAAAAGAAAAAAAAATATATTCGAGATCATGATGACTTTAGTAGTGGAAATATATTCAAATGGCAGAGTTTGAATATTCCCAGCCTGCCTGTTGTAGAATATTTTCCTAGTCAAGATATCTCTGATCATATGGAGATCCCTCCACCTACCCAGACACAAGTCCCTGTTTACAGCTATGAGCATGGGGATTTTGATCCCTATGGTCAAAGAGGCGCACAGGCGCAGAGAGGTAACAACCAAAGAGGGAGACAAGGTAGGGGCAAGAGAGGAGGCCCCCATACACCGATGAGAAATAATTCTCAACAACAATACCAACAGCAATACCATTCACCTAGGAGAAATGATAACCATAGTTCGGATCTAGGTCCTGATTATGGTTATTATAATAAGGGGGGATCTTATGTTCAACAAGGAGGTCAAACATCAGTATCCAATAGATTTGCCCCATTACAACATCATTCAGGCAGGGAAGGGGGGGATTTTTCAGGGGCACAGAGTGGCCCGGGGAGGGGTCCGCCAGTCCATCAGCAGTATCAGGGAGATTGGTGGAGACATCAATCCCAATCATCACCAACAGTGAATGGGCCCCCCCGAAAGAGAAAAGAACGAGAGGAAGGAGAGGGGGTAGGAGAATACAAAAAATCAAAGCCCCATTAGGAGCAGGTATATTTAATTTAAGTAGCTGTACGTTAAATGAGGAGGAATTAAAGGTTTTGGACAGAGGGCTTAAATTTGCACCTGTCCGTAACCTCAATAAATTCCACACGTATGTTAATATACATAAGTTTGTTAGGAATCTTAATATGCGCAAATACTTTTTGTCAAATTCCAGTAGACCTTCCACTGTAGAGGTGGGCATACATTCCAACTTACACAATAGATCAACATTTAACCCCTTGAATGCCGACAACAAATTTCTTGAAGTATTCAAACATAAAGTTTTCAATGATCTAGATAAGATGAAAGTACGCAAGGTTACTGACCCTATGTTTATCAAAAAAGGGATGGAGTCCTTGGAAAAACGCAAGGAAATTATCATACGCCCTGCTGACAAAGGGGGTGGGCTTGTCATTTTGAAAAAGTAGATTATTTGGCAGAAATGGATCGTCTTTTGAGCGACCAGGATACTTATCAGATACTTAGTAGGGATCCTATGTTGGCATTTAAGGAGGAATTACATGATCTGATAGAGGAAGGAAAAAATAAAACCATTTTGAATAAAAAAGAGGCCTTGTATTTGGACCCCTTATTTTGTAGAACTCCTATTATCTACTGTTTGCCTAAAATTCATAAAGACAGCATTAAACCACCTGGCAGACCCATTGTTAATGGAATGGATTCCATTACCTCTAGATTAGGACAGTACATTGATAGATTTTTGCAGCCGTTAGTGTCTAAAACAGATGCATACCTCAAAGACACAAAGCATATTATTCAAGTTATTGAATCATCTTTATGCACAAATTCCAGTATTTTGGTTACGGCAGACGTAAGTTCTCTGTATACCATTATTGGACATGAAGCAGCAGTATCCTCAGTTAAGTGGGCTTTGTCATCTTCTGACTTACCAAGAAAAAATCAAAGGTTTCTTCTCAAAGCTCTGGAATTTTGTCTTTCGAGGAATTACTTTTGGTATCAGCGACAATTCTTCCTGCAAACAAGGGGTGTTGCGATGGGGGCTCGTTTTGCTCCCAGTGTGGCCAATTTATTCATGGCCCACTGGGAGGAACAGGTGGTCTTTACTAATCGCCCCCCTCAGCTTATATGTTACAAACGCTTTATAGATGATCTGATGATGATATGGGAAGGTGATTCTAATAGTCTGAGTGAGTTTATGGGCATTATGAATAATAATGACAAAAATATTGAACTCACTTGGAATGTAAGTACTGAAAAGGTCACTTTTCTCGATTTGGATATTAGTATAGTCAATGGTCAGTTTCATTTGTGCAATCACTTCAAACCAACAGACCGAAACTCATATATACCACTCGAGAGTTGTCATCACAGATCATGGCTGTGCAACATCCCAAAAGGTCAATTTGTTAGATTGCGACGAAATTGCATGCAGGAAAATGATTTCCTGTCCCAATCTCAATTACTTGCAACCAGATTCTGCGAGAAGGGATATGACAGGGGATCTCTCAATAGAGAAATAGAAACTGTGCGTAATTTTGACCGGTCAGCCCTTGTTGCGAATAAGGTTAAAGAAACCAGTTCTAGTGTATCTAATTTTAAAATGATTTTAGATTACAATGTACATTACAAGAAATTTGAAAGAATTGTATCTAGTAATTGGTCTATCTTAAAGCAGGATAAAACTTTAGGTCCTCTGCTACCAGATCGCCCTTCATTTATATATAAAAAAGCACCATCACTGCGTGATAGACTGGCACCTGGGGTTGTTGATCCCCCAGTCCATACTGAGAACCGACTTTTCTCCTTCCTCTCGGGGTTCTATGCGTGTGGTCGGTGTACCGCATGCAAGCACTCGAAGGGTAACGTCAAAAAACGTAAAGATTTTGTATCTACAGCTACTAACAAGAATTTTAAAATTGACCAACTCATCACTTGTGACACAATAGGTGTTGTATACATGTTGGAATGTGAGTGCGGTTTACAGTACGTGGGTAGAACCTCACGACCCTTACATGTGAGGTTAGGCGAGCATGTTAATAATATAAAAAAGGGACTCAAAACGCACAATGTATCGAAACATTTTAAGTTGGTCCATAAGCAGAACCCCAGAGGTCTCAAATTCTGGGGTATCGAAAGAGTTTTAAAACATTGGAGAGGTGGCAATTATTTGAGGCAGCTAAGTAGGAGGGAATCTCATTGGATCCATCTTACTAAAGTTTTGGTGCCAGGGGGCCTCAATGTTGAGTTTGATATAAACTGTTTTATTTCAGATAGATAAATTGTGTACATATATTTTTAAAGAAATTTTTAAATATATTTTTTAAATGCTGGTATTAAAATATGTTGGTTTTGTTTTTGTTTTGTTTTTTGCATATATATTTTTATTGTATACTTTTTGTATATGTTACAGCGAGCAGAAATCTGAGACATGGTATGGACGCGGGATGACTAATCCTATATTATGTTTTTTTTTTCCTTTTATATTTGTGTCAATCTGATATACAAATGAGGCATTATAGCCTCATGGAGCCTCTTTAGATGTTCAATTATGCTTCTATCAATCAGAAACACCTATAGACACATACAGACATTTGAGCGGCGTTGTTGCTGTGTTTGTGGCTCCGCCCAGTAGGGCGGAGGCACTATTGTTCATTCATACAAAAGCGGGTGACTCACGCATCTCCATCACCGCTGATGAAGTCCCGCCTTTTACTGGGGACGTAACGCGTACGGAACGTGATTGAAGTTAGTGACGTCACCCGCGTCCAGTCCTGCTGTCTCGTGGAACGAGCTGCCGCTACTTTTGAATTCTCCGCTCAGGATCCCTTGCACTGGGGAACAGTGCTTTTTTGTGTAAGTGCACATTTTATACTCTTGCTGGCTTTTAATAAATTTTGAAACAGAGAGCACTAGATTTCGCCTTACTCTTTTCATGTGATATATGCTGTGGAGATCTTATCGTCCGGTCATCCTGATACTAAGTCCCTGGCAGTGGGAAATGAGAGAGAGATCTGATTTATTTTCCTAGAGGTTTACATGAAGAGATCGGATCATCAAGCATCCTGTTACAGATTTCTGGTTAAACTCCCTGGAGTGGGAAATGCTCGATTGACCTGACTGATTTACTCAGGGGTCCATCTAAGAAGGTGAGCGGCCATTGTTACCAGTGGTGGAGGGTATCATAGAATCACCTGGATAACAGTTGCTGTGTTTTTGTTTTTTTCCCTCACTCTGGACACTTGGTGTTGTATCATCTGTGCATCTTTTTAACCCCTGAAGACATCTTGCATTTATGGACTGTTTATAATATTACCATAATGCAGAGGTAGAACCGAAGTGGAAGCAATATCTCGCCAGATATCTTGCATACAGCATAAAAATACTGGAAAAACTCACTAAGAATTATCAATATTAAATAAAAAACATCTATAAGTGATTTACATCAAGGATATAAAGCAATAAAAATAACATTTAAATCGCAAACATAAGATGATTTCACTATAACTCTAAGTGAGTTATTTATAAATTACAAATATTCAGAGTGCCATATATCTCAACTGAGAAAATAATGGTAATGATTAATTAGATATGACGAGGGAATGACATGGTATTTAGAACATGATCTAATAGTAGGAGTATTAAGATAAGGGAATGAAACAGTAAGAAGTATGACGTTAGAAAGAAGTTAAAAATCATTTAGGAAACAATTAATGTCAAACTCAATATTATGTTCTGACGGGTGTAAAGTTTGCATTTCATGTATCCAGAAGGATTCACACAAGCTCAAAGTATTAACCTTATTGGTGCCCCTCCATTGGGGGTGGAATTTTTCTATCCCCCAAAACAGAAGAGAGGAGGGGTCTTTGTTATGGTGGGTGGCGTAATGTTTAGAATTACTATGTTTAGGATACCCGTTGATAATATTTTGTTCATGTTCCCGGATTCTTTTCCACATTGGTCGTTTAGTACGGCCAATGTACTGAATTTGGCAAGGTCCACCAGGAAGAGGGGATGTAGAGTAGGATACAAGAAACAAACGAAAAAGATCTAACGGAAGTATCACTTACTAAAGGGGAAACAATTGTTTTGGATAGGGGTTTGAAATATGCGCCAGTAAGAAATATGACCAAATTTGATATTTATGTGGACATCCAAAATTACGTAAGAAAACTTAAGATCAAAAAATATATGATGTCTCAACACCTGGAGAAAAGGGTGGTATGTAAAGAAGAAACCTTCCAACACACTGAGGAACAAATCTCTATTTAACCCACCGGTTAGTAACAATGGTCACATTGAAGTTTTTAAAAAGATGGTGGTGCAAGATTTACAGTGTATGGAATTGAAGAAAGTAAGGGAAGCCAAGAACATATAAATAGGAATCAAACGGTTAGAGAATAGAAAAAATTGGTCATACAAACGAAAGAAGCATATCAGGCCGAACTGCTATAAAATGAATTGGAGAATTTAGTGGGCAAGGGCATAAAGAAAGGCGTACTGAACAAAAAAGAAAGCAGATCTTTGGTGCCTCATACCTGCAGAATCCCTATTATATACACGGTTCCCAAAATGCGTAAGGACAATATGAATCCGCCCGGACGTCCCATTGTTAATGGAATCCAATTAGTTGGAGTGAGGATGGGTCAATACCTGGACTACCATTTACAACCATTAACACAGAAAACTAAAGCATATTTGAGAGACACTAAGTACCTCATCCAACTTTTAGAAGAAACCAAAGTAGATGACTCTTGTATATTAGATACAGCTAATAAAAAATCATTGGTCACCAGTAGGGATGAGCTTCGTGTTCGCATCGAACACACGTTCGACTCAAACATTGGCTGTTTGATCGTTCGGCGAAGAACGAATGTTATGGTCTGTTCGCGCCAAATTCGTGTTGCACGACACGGCCCATAATTCACTGCGGCATCGCAGTGCATTGCTGGCTGATGATTGGCCAAGCATGCACTATGACCCGCATGCTTTGGCCAATCACAGCGCAGAAAAAACGGAGAGCCGTAATTGGCCAAAGCCAGAGTGGCTTTGGCCATTTATGGCTCAGGGGGTTTAGTACACGCCCCACACTATATAAGGCCGCCTGGAAGTCGGCCTTGTGTAGTGTGTTGGCGTTTGTGAAAGAGGCAGTTTCAGAGAGATAGTGTAATTTATATTGAGTTAGATCAGGCGAGTCAGTTAGCTGCTGTTACAGTGTGTAGAGGATATATATGCATCCTAGGTGTTGTGTGTGTGTGTGTATATATATTTATACACTGTATTGAGTTTAGCTAGATCCGTTCCTGTTAGTCTCTATACTGTATCAGGCAGGCAGGTGATTGTGCTAGCTGCAGACAGTCAGTGTTTCACTTAGTGTACTACTGTGTGCTTTGCATAGCATTCACCTAAAGCTCACCTGTATACAGTTATTCTCTATACTGTGACAGGCAGGCCGGTGATTGTGCTAGCTGCAGACAGTCAGTGTTTCACTTAGTGTACTACTGTGTGCTTTGCATAGCATCCACCTAAAGCTCACCTGGAAACAGTTATTCTCTATACTGTGACAGGCAGGCCGGTGATTGTGCTAGCTGCAGACAGTCAGTGTTTCACTTAGTGTGTGCTTTGCATAGCATCCACCTAAAGCTCACCTGGATACAGTTAGTGACTAATACTATTATAGTGGTGTTCTCATAATAAAACCCCAAGCAGAGAGCTGCAACCTCTGCACAGTTTTCACCTAAAACTAACTGAAAACAATTGCTGCTTTTCCCATACTAACACCACAGCAGGCCATTAGTATGTCTGGACGGCAAACAATGAGAGGCAGACAGTCACGAGGCACTAAAAGAGGGCAAGCAGGCTCTGTGTCTAGAGGCAACAATGATGCTGGTCATGGACACAGTGCATACTCATCAGCACGTGGCCGTGGGAAACGCTTGTCCTTCTTTTCGGCAGCTGGCCATGTTGAGCCGCAATATGCCGAAGACTTGGTAGAGTGGATGACCAAGCCGTCCACCTCCTCCTCATCCTCTCTCACCCAGGCTCAGGGTACTTTGTCTGGCAAAGCAGCTGCCAAAGCGGCCTCTTCCCTCGGCTCAATGGTACCAGTCACTCCTTCCCTAGCCCCACCATGTCCTCCTGAGGAGTCCCCCAAACTGTTTGACCACAGTGTTGGGTACATGCTCCAGGAGGATGCCCAGCGTTTTGAAGGCTCCGATGATGGAACCCAGCTGGAGGAAGGCAGTAACGTGAGCTCAGAGAGAGGGGGTAGTAACGTGAGCCCAGAGAGAGGGGGTGCCCAACAAGGTCAGCTATCTGGCAGTCATGTTCCAGCAGCTGCAGCATACTGCCAGATTGGCTCCAGTGATGAGGAGGGAGGGGATGATGAGGTCACTGACTGCACGTGGGTGCCTTTATAGGAAAGAGGAGGAGGAAGAGGCACATCTCCAACAAGGCAGGATGCCCTCTAGGGGCCAGCTTAAGGGCAGCACACCGACTGCATCACACCGCAGAGCTCCGCATGTGCAGGGCGCTGCTGTCTCTGAGCGTTATTCCAAAAGTTCTTTGGTGTGGGCCTTTTTTCAGACGTGTGCAACAGATCGCACCGTTGCCATTTGCAACATATGTCTAAAGCGTATCTCGCGTGGCCAAAACATCAGCCGCTTGGGCACCACGTGCTTGACCAGACATATGTCGACCTGCCATGCAGTCCGTTGGCAAGCACACCTAAAAGGCCCACACCAAAGAACAAGGCGGACCTCTCCTTGCTCCTCATCAGCTGGGATCTCCAACCCCACTATACCTTCAGTCCTCTCTGAAACCTGCACTGAGAGGAATGAAGGTGTAGAATTAGGTGTGTCACAGCCAAGTACTTGCGGGCAATCTGCTATCGATACACCGACGTCCGATTGTACCAGGCAAATTTCCCTGCCCCAGCTGCTGCACCGCCGCAAGAAGTTCGCTCCCAGCCATCCACATGCCCAGCTGTTGAATGCTAGCTTGGCTAAATTGCTAGCACTTCAACTGCTGCCTTTTCAGTTGGTAGACTCTGCCCCCTTCCGTGAGTTTGTGGAATGTGCAGTTCCTCAGTGGCAGGTTCCCAAACGCCACTTTTTCTCACTGAAGGCGATTCCAGCTCTCTACCGGCATGTGGAAGGCAATGTCTTGGCCTCGCTGGACAGAGCGGTCAGCGGTAAGGTGCATATTACCGCTGACTCATGGTCCAGCAGGCATGGACAGGGACATTACCTATCTTTCACGGCGCATTGGGTGACTCTGCTGGCAGCTGGGAAGGTTGCAGGACAAGGTGCAGTAGTGTTGGAGGTTGTTCCGCCACCACGCCTCCAAAATGTTACTACTGGTGATTCTGACACACCTCTCTCCTCCACCCCCTCTTCTTCTTCCTTCATGGCCTCTTCCTGTGCTGATTTGTCCTCGGAACCAGCGGTACTCTGTAGTAGTGATGAGCCGAACACCCCCGGGTTCGGTTCGCACCAGAACCCGCGAACGGACCGAAAGTTCGCACGAACTTTAGAACCCTATTAAATACAATGGATGCGAACGTTCGAAATCTAAAGTGCTAATTATAACGACTATTATGCATGTTATTGTCCTAAACAGGGTTTGGGAACCCGGGTTCTGCACCAGGGGACATGTATCAATGCAAAAAGAAGTTTTAAAAACTGCAGTTTTTCTGGAGCAGTCATTTTAAATATCCTTTAAATATCGTACCTGGGGGGGGGGGTGTCTAAAGTATGCCTGTGAAGTGCCATGTGTTTCCCGTGTTTAGAACTGTCCCTGCACAAAATTACATTTCTAAAGGAAAAAAAGCCATTTAAAACTGCTTGCGGCTTTAATGTAATGTCTGGTCCCGGTAATATGGATGAAAATCTTTAAGAAAAATGGCATAGCTACCCCATCACACCACCCCCCCCCCCCCCACCCCAGCCCATTACCAGCCCCTTTGGGTCTTGTATGGATATTAAGGGGAACCCCGCACACAAAATAAAAAAGGCCCTATATACTCTGAACAGCCGTATACAGGCGGTGCATACAAGACAGGGACTGTAGGTTTTTACTTATGTAGAATCTGTTTGTAATTTTGAACAGGTACATTGTTTAAGTGTAGCTCCAGGCAAAAAATCTATTTTTAAGCTTTTTGGAAAACATAGGGAAGGGTTATCACCCCTGTAACATTTGTTTTGCTGTCTGTGCAGTGTGCACCTGTTCAGAACAGTTCACCTCACTTTCCGTCCTAATGACAAATGTTTTTTGAAAATTTGGGGTTTTTATTGAAACAAGAATTGGTGATAAAGCATCAGTGGAGAGGAGACACTTTTTTTCCCACATTAACTCTTACAGGAGAGAATTTGCCTTCCTAGGGGTAGATTTCCTCTCACTTCCTGTTGTATCCTTCCGTTTGCAAGGAGGAGTCGTTTGTAAGTTGGATGTTTGAAAGTAGGGGCCTGCCGTATATACTCAGCTGAAATTTGCCCCTTACATGTTGGTGTTGCCACAACACTGTGAGCCCTCACAGTTACTCTTGGTGGGCGCATGAATGGGCCCTGCTGTGAATTATTAGATCAAGAATTGTAATTGCATGCCCCTGTTGAACAGGGGCTGAAAAATTGGGCCTTTGGTGGTGGTGGTGGTGGTGTTGACACAACACTGTAAGGCCTCACAGTTAGTCTTGGTGGGCGCAGGAATGGGCCCTGCTGTGAATTATTAGATCAATAATTGTAATTACATGCCCCTGTTAAACAGGGGCAGAAAAATTGAGCCTTAGGCACTGGTGCCACAACACTGCAACCCCTCACAGATACTGTACTTGGAGCACAGCAATGAGCCCTGTTGCAAAGTATTGCATCAAAAATTGTAATTACACACCCCTGTTAAACAGGGGCTGAAAAATCGGGCCTTAGCCACTGGTGGCGGCACCCAGAAACAAAAATGTTCTTCCAAGCTATCATCGTCAATCGGATCATTGAGGAGGAGGAGGATAGTCAGTCAACATAACAGGACAGTCTCTCAGCATCAGCATCAGTCTTGAAGGGATGTGACATTTGAAAATAAATTAGTCTGTTATATCAGCTTCAGGTGTTTGGTAGCTGGTGGTGATCCAAGACTGGTTCATCTTTATGAAGGTCAGTCGATCAACAGAGTCGGTGGACAGGCGCACCCTGTGATCCGTGACAAATCCTCCAGCAGCACTGAATGTGCGTTCTGAAAGAACGCTGGATGCAGGACAGGCCAGTAGCTCAATTGCATACTGTGCAAGCTCTGGCCAGTGATCCATCCTCAAGACCCAGTAAGCCAGAGGATTTTCGGTGGGGAAGGTGTCCAAGTCTGACCTTGCCCCTAGGTATTCCTGCACCATGTATATCAGACGCTGGCGATGGTTGCTGGAACCGATCATACCTTGGGGCTGCGGACTAAAGAATTGTCTGAACGCTTCGGTCAGACGGCCACCTTCCCCACCGCTCCTTCTTTGACTGACCGAAGCCTCAGCAACTCGTTGTCCAGGACCAGGAGTTTGTAACCTCCCAGTCTCTGGGAACGCGTTGCACAGACCTTTCTGCAAGGCCTCCCGGAGTTGTCTCATCCTCTGCTCCCTCTGCGACGGTAAGATAAGGTCCGCAACCTTACCCTTGTACTGTGGATCAAGGAGAGTGGCCAGCCAGTAATGGTCCCTCTCCTTGATCCAAAGAATACGAGGATCCTTCCGCAGACTTTGCAGGATCAGGGAGGCCTTGCAGCGTAGGTTAGCTGAGGCATTCGGTCCGGAGTCCTCTGGGTCACTAAGGACGACATGATCCGCAGCCACCACCTCCCAGCCACTGGTTTCTTGGGACTGTAAATCATCCCTAAATAACTGCTGCTGATGATGCTGAGTGCCAGGCTCCACCTCCATGCTGACAAATCCTCCTCCTCCTCCTCCTCCTCCTCTTCCTCTTCTTCTTCCTGTGCGATGGGTGGGACAGAAGGAACACTGTCTGGGTAAAGGGGGCCTTGAGAGGCAAGGAAGTCCTCCTCTTCCTGCCTCTGTTCTGCCTCAAGTGCCCTGTCCATTATTCCACGCAGCGTATGTTCCAACAGGTGGACAAGAGGTACAGTGTCACTGATGCATGCACTGTCACTGCTCACCATCCTCGTGGCCTCCTCAAATGGTGCCAGGACAGTGCATGCATCCCTGATCATACCCCACTGGCGTGGTGAAAAAAACCTGAGCTCCCCTGACCCTGTCCTGGTGCCGTAGTCGCACAGGTACTTATTGATGGCCCTCTGCTGCGTGTGCAGCCGCTGCAGCATGGCCAACATTGAGTTCCACCTGGTGGGCATGTCACATATAAGGCGGTTCTTGGGCAGGTTCAACTCCTTTTGCAGCTCAGCCAGGCGAGCACTGGCATTATAAGATCTGCGGAAATGCACACAGACTTTCCTGGCCTGCCTCAGGACATCCTGTAAGCCCGGGTACCTGCCCAAGAACCGCTGCACCACCAGGTTAAGGACATGAGCCACACAGGGCACATGGGTCAGTTGTCCCTGTCGGACAGCGGAGAGGAGGTTGGTGCCATTGTCGCAAACTACCATTCCTGGCTTAAGCTGGCGTGGCGTCAACCACCTCTCGGCCTGCCCCTGCAGAGCAGACAGAACCTCTGCCCCAGTGTGGCTCCTGTCCCCCAATCACACCAGCGCAAGCACGGCATGGCATCTTTTTGCCTGCGTACTTGCGTAGCCCCTTGAACGCCTACGGAGCACCGCTGGTTCCGAGGACAAAGCACAGGAAGAGGCCACAGATGAAAAAGAAGAGGAGGGGGTGGAGGACAGAGGTGTGTCACAACCAGTAGTAGCATTTTGGAGGCGTGGCGGTGGAACAACCTCCAACACTACTGCACCTTGTCCTGCATCCTTCCCAGCTGCCAAAAGAGTGACCCAATGGGCCGTGAAAGAAAGGTAACGTCCCTGTCCATGCCTGCTGGACCATGAGTCAGCGGTAATATGCACCTTACCGCTGACCGCCCTGTCCAGCGAGGCCAAGACATTGCCTTCCACATGCCGGAATCGCCTTCCGTGAGAAAAAGTGGCGTTTGGGAACCTGCCACTGAGGAACCGCACATTGCACAAACTCACGGAAGGGGGCCGAGTCTACCAACTGAAAAGGCAGCAGTTGAAGCGCTAGCAATTTAGCCAAGCTAGCATTCAACCGCTGGGCATGTGGATGGCTGGGAGTGAACTTCTTTCGACGGTCCAGCAGCTGGGGCAGGGAAATTTGCCTGCTAGAATCGGACGTTGGTGTACTGCTAGCAGAGTGCCCGCAAGTACTTGGCTGTGACACACCTAATTCTACACCTTCATTCCTCTCAGAGCAGGTTTCAGAGAGGACTGAAGGTATAGTAGGGTTGGAGATCCCAGCTGATGCGGTGCAAGAAGAGGTCAGCTTTGTTCTTTGGTGTGGGTCTTTATGGTAGGCTTGCCAACGAGCTGCATGGCAGGTCAACATATGTCTGGTCAAGCATGTGGTGCCCAAGCGGGTGATGTTTTGGCCACGCGATATACGCTTGAGACATATGTTGCAAACAGCAGCTGTGCGATCTGATGCACTCGACTCAAAAAAAGCCCACACCAAAGAACTTTTTGAATAACGGGCAGAGGCAGCTCCCTGCACAGGCGGAGCTCTGCGGTGTGATTCCATCGGTGTGCTGCCCTTACGCTGGCCCCCCGAGGGCATCCTGCCTCGTTGGAGATGTGCCTCCTCCTCATCCTCCTCCTCCTCCTCCTCTCTCCTATTAGGCACCCACGTGGAGTCAGTGACCTCATCATCCCCTCCCTCCTCATCACTGGAGCCAATCTGGCAGTATGCTGCAGCTGCTGGAACATGACTGCCAGATTGGTGTCCTTCTTGAGCATCCCCTCTCTCTGCTCTCACGCTACTGCCTTCCTCTAGCTGGGTATCATCTTCAGACCCTTCGAAACGCTGGGCATCCTCCTGGAGCATGTACCCAACACTGTGCTCAAACAGTTCGGGGGACTCCTCAGGAGGACATGGTTGGTCTAGGGAAGGAGTGACTGATGATGACATTGATACCAGGGAAGAGGAGGATTTGGCAGCTGCTTTGTCAGTACCCTGAGCCTGGGTGAGAGAGGATGAGGAGGATGAGGAGGGCTTGGTCATCCACTCTACCAAGTCTTCGGCATGATGCGGCTCAACACGTCCAGCTGCCGAAAAGAAGGACAAGTGTGTCCCATGGCCACGTGCTGATGGCGATGCACCGCGTCCACGACCAGCACTGTTGTCTCTAGACACAGAGCCTGCTTGCCCTCTTTTTTTGGCTCCTGACTGTCTGCCTCTCCTTGTTTGCCTTCCAGACATTCTAATGGCCTGCAGGGAAATGGGAAAAGCAGCAATACAGGCTAAGTTAAGGTGTAATATGGTCAGGAGGCACACTCCGCCCGCTGTAAGTGCCGCAAAATCCTGTTGGTGTAACACACCAGGAAAAAGCAGCAATACAGGCTAAGTTAAGGTGTAATATGGTCAGGAGGCACACTCCGCCCGCTGTAAGTGCCGCAAAATCCTGTTGGTGTAACACACCAGGAAAAAGCAGCAATACAGGCTAACTTCAGGTGTATAATGTGCAGGAGGCTTAGCAACAATGACACTGACACTGTCCCCTGCCTATCCTTCTCTCTCCCTGCACACAAGGTTTATCAAAGTATATGACACTGACACTCTCCCTGCCTATCCTTCTCTCTCCCTACACACAAGGTTTAGCAAAGAATATGACACTGACACTCTCCCTTTCTATCCTTCTCTGTCCCTACACACAAGGTTTAGCAAAGAATAGATTTGACAAGATTTGACACTGTCCCTGCCTATCCTTCACTTTCCCTGCTCTGGCGGCCTTTTATAGTGTTGGGCGTGTACTAAACCCTCTTAGCTATAATTGGCCACAGGCATCCTGCCTGTGGCCAATCATTGCTCTCCTCGCTGCCAGCGCTGTGATTGGCCAAGCATGCAGGGTCACAGTGCATGCTTGGCCAATCACGGCGCCGGGATTACACTGCGATGGCGCAGTGTATTGTGGGCCGTTTGTGTCACTCGAATTTGGCGCGAACGGCCCAAATCGTTCGTTGTTTGCCGAACGCGCGAACAGCCGATGTTCGAGTCGAACCTATGTTCGACTCGAACACCGAGCTCATTCCTACTCCGTAGGCGTTCAAGGGGCTACGCCAGTATGCAGGCAAAAAGATGCCATGCGGTGCTTGAGCTGGTGTGTTTGGGGGACAGGAGCCACACTGGGGCAGAGATTCTGTCAGCTCTGCAGGGTCAGGCTCAGAGGTGGTTGACGCCACGCCAGCTTAAGCCAGGAAAGGTGGTTTCCGACAATGGCACCAACCTCCTCTCCGCCCTCCAACAGGGACAACTGACCCATGTGCCCTGTTTGGCTCATGTCCTTAACTTGGTGGTACAGCGGTTCTTGGGCAGGTACCCGGGCTTACAGGAGGTCCTGAATCAGGCCAGGAAACTCTGTGGCCATTTCCGCCGGTCATATAATGCCAGTGCTCGGCTGGCTGAGCTGCAAAAGGATTACAACCTGCCCAAGAACCGCCTAATCTGTGACATGCCCACCAGTGGAACTCTACGTTGGCCATGCTGCAGCGGCTGCACACGCAGCAGAGGGCCATCAATGAGTATCTGTTGCAATATGGCACCAGGACAGGGTCAGGGGAGCTTGGATTTTTTTCCCCACACCAGTGGGCCATGATCAGGGATGCATGCACTGTCCTGGCACCATTTGAGGAGGCCACTAGGATGGTGAGCAGTGACAGTGCATGCATCAGTGACACTGTCCCTCTTGTCCACCTGTTGGAGCACACGCTGCGTAGAATAATGGACAGGGCACTTGAGGCAGAACAGAGGCAAGAAGAGGAGGACTTCCTTACCTCTCAAGGCCCCCTTTATCCAGACAGTGTTCCTGCTGGCCCGGCTATCACACAGGAAGAGGAGGAGGAGGAGGAGGAGGATTGTGTCAGCATGGAGGTGAAGACTAGCACTCAGCATCAGCAGCAGTCTTCAAGGGATCAATTACAGTCCCAAGACACCCATGGACTTGTACGTGGCTGGGAGGAGGTGGCTGTGGATCATGTCATCCTCAGTGACCCAGAGGACTCGGCACTGAATGCCTCAGCAAACCTACGCAGCATGGCCTCACTGATCCTGCAAAGCCTGCGTAAGGATCCTCGTATTCGTGCGATCATTACTGGCTGGCAACCCTCCTTGATCCACGTTAAAAGGGTAAGGTTGCGGACCTTATCTTGCCATCGCAGAGGGAGCAGAGGATGAGGCATCTTCGGGAGGCCTTGCAAAAAGGTCTGTGCAACGCGTTCCCAGAGACTGGGAGGTTGCAAATTCCTGGTCCTGGACAACGTGTTGCTGAGGCTTCGGTCAGTCAAAGAAGGAGCGGTGGAGAAGGTGGCCGTCTGACCGATGTGTTCAGACAATTTTTTAGTCCGCAGCCCCAAGGTATGATCGGTTCCAGCAACCATCGCCAGCGTCTGGTTTACATGGTGCAGGAATACCTAGGGGCAAGATCAGACTTGGACACCTTTCCCACCGAAAATCCTCTGGGTTACTGGGTCTTGAGGATGGATCACTGGCCAGAGCTTGCACAGTATGCAATTGAGATACTGGCCTGTCCTGCATCCAGCGTTCTTTCAGAACGCACATTCAGTGCTGCTGGAGGCTTTGTAACCGATCACAGGGTGCGCCTGTCAACCGACTCGGTCAATCATCTGACCTTCATAAAAATGAATCAGTCTTGGATCACCACCAGCTACCAGGCACCTGATGCTGATGTAACAGAATAATTTTCTTTGAAATGTCAGATGCCTTCAAGACTGCCTATGCTGATGCAGAGTGACTAGACTGTTATGCTGAGTGACTGTCCTCTTCCTCCTCAATAATCATGCTGATACCTTAAAAGAACATTTTTGGTTTTGGCACCGCCACCAGTGGCTAAGGCCCAATTTTTCTGCCCCTGTTCAACAGGGTCATGTAATTACAATTCTTGATCTAATATTTAACAGCTGGGCCCATTCCTGCGCCCACCAAGAGTAACTGTGAGGACTTACAGTGTTGTGGCACCAGCACCAGCACCACCACCAAAGGCCCAATTTTTCCTACCACTGTTCAACAGTGGCATGTAAATACAATTCCTGATATAATAGTTGACAGCAGGGCGTTCCAGCGCCCACCAAGAGTAACTGTGAGGGCTTACAGTGTTGTGGCAACACCAACACCTAAGGGGCAAATTTCTGCAGAGTATATATGGCAGGCCCCTACTTTCAAACATCCAACTTACAAACGACTCCTACTTGCAAACGGAAGGAGACAACAGGAAGTGAGAGGAAATCTACCCCTAGGAAGGCAAATTCTCTCCTGTAAGAGTTAATATGTGAAAAAGGTGTCTCCTCTCCACTGATGCTTTATCACCAATCCTTGTTTCAATAAAAACCCCAAATTTTCCAAAAACATTTGTCATTGGGATGGAAAGTGAGGTGAAATGTTCTGAACAGGTGCACAGACAGCAAAACAAATGTTACAGGGGTGATAACCCTTCCCTATGTTCTCCAAAAAGCTTATGTAGCGGGGTCTCCATTAAGGCCCCGGAACTACGTTACCCAGAACCCCGTTTGGCACCCAGAGTGCAGTTAGCCACCGCAGAGACTCATGGGAGGGATTATTTAAGGAGGAGGCGAGGCGGAGCTCGGCCTCTTTGGACACCGTGCTGCAAGCAAGAGTTTCTTCCTGTGCGGATCTGCTGCAGTGCAAGGCCTGAAGCCTGGGCCTTGCGCAACTTCCAGAGAGCCTTCCACCCCACTGCGGAGCCTAGGTGGCACCTGACCTGTCGAGTGAGGACATCAGTTGGATCGGGGACCCGATCGTTGCAGACGCTGTGTGCGGATACACAGCAGGTGGAAGTCCCGGACTGGGATTGCGTCCGGAGTGGTGAGCGGGCACCTGCCCAAACCAATAGACTGTGCCGTGTTCAGGCCTATAGACTGCATAGGCCCACAGATTGTTTATCTGCTGTTCCCCGGGGGGACCGGTAGCAGGACAGAGTTGAAGTGTCCCCCCAGTATAGTGTTCCAAGTTATTGGCTGTTGTGGATTACAAATACTTTTCATCAAGTGCACCACCGAAAGCTGGCATGCGAAGAAATCCCTTAAGGAGGTGACTGAGATTTATTCCATGTCAGGCCTGACCGGGGTGGGGAGTTAAGATATTGTCTAGTGCACCATAAGGCGCGCATACCATAATAGCTACGCGTGGTGGAGTACCGCACAGCGCCATTATAGTGTGCTGAATTGATTGCTGCAGGGCTCTGCAAGCCAGTTGCATGTGCTATGTTCTACCTATGCTATTTACTATAAGAGTAAAGCTGTTATATATGATCTCTCGCCTCAGTGTGTTGTCTTACTGTTTAGAGATTATTTCATGCAATACAATTGAATGTGATAACCCTAGACTAACTGTGCCAGAGTGGGTCGAGTAAGATTGCCGGGGGTTGGCGGTGCTATATGCAGGGCCTGAAATCAAACCAGCGGCTCTCTTAACTGGGGGTAGCGCTACACTTAAAAATAGATTTTTTTGGCTAGAGCTACACTTAAAAATGTATCTGTTCCAAATTACAAACAGATTGTACTTAAGAACAAACCTACAATCCGTGTCTTTTTTGCACTGCCTGTATACTGTTGTTCAGAGTATATAGGGCCTTTTTTTATTTTGGGTGCGGGGTTCCCCTTAATATCCATACAAGACCCAAAGGGGCTGGTAATGGGCTGGGGTAGGGGTGGGTGATGGGGTAGCCATTCCATTTTTCTCAATGATTTTCATCCATATTGCCGGGACCAGACATTACATTAAAGCCGCAAGCAGTTTTAAATGGCTTTTTTTCCTTTAGAAATGTAATTTTGTGCAAGGACAGTTCTAAACACGGGAAACACGTGCCACTTCACAGGCATACTTTAGACACCCCCCAGGTACGATGTTTAAAGGAATATTTCACTTTTTTTTTCACTTTATGCATCATTAACCCCTATAGCCAAATTACGGGTTCAGCGCGGACCTGAAAATCCGGGAGGCCGTCAATAGACGGCCTCCCCTTTTCCCCGCGCGCGCTCCCGAGCCCGCAGTGGGAAAATTCTATCCTGCATGTGTCCCTTGGACACAACGAATCACAGATCGCTGTGAATGGCCAATCAGAGTGGCCATTTACTATGCGATCTGTGCGGCCAATGAGAGATGATCTCAAATGTAAACATATGAGATCATCTCTCATTGCCGGCTCTCCCTTCTCACACAGAGACGCGTGTGAGGAGGGAGAGCGAATCTGCATCATTGTATCCACAATGAGTCTTTTCAGAGAGTGCCATACAGTGACTGCAAGTGCCCATACAGTGCCCACAGTTGCCCATACAGTGTCCACAGTTGCCCATAAGTGCCCATACAGTGCCCACAAGTGCCAGTCTGTGACCACCTGTGCCAGTCTGTGACCACCTGTGACGTCAGTGATCTGTGCAATCAGTGCCCACCTGTGCCACCTCATCAGTGCCCACCTGTGCCACCTCATCAGTGCCCACCTGTGCCAATCAGTGCCCACCTGTGCCCACCTGTGCCATCAGTGCACATCTGTGCAATAAGTCAGTGCACATCTGTGCCACCTCATCAGTGCACATCTGTGCCGCCTCATCAGTGCCCATTTGTTCCGCCTCATCAGTGCCCATCTGTTCCGCCTCATCAGTGCCCATCAGTGAAGGCTTAGCACACTGTGTAGTCGCACCACCACCAGCAACCATGTCAAAAAGATTATTTTCCGCCGAGGAGGCATACCAATTCCTTTCCGCGCCCGACGAGAGCAACGTGGAGCTCTCTCTTTCAGATTCCCTTTCCAATTCCGATTCTGAATCGGACGTCAATTACGAGCCAGTCCTCAGTAGTGCAACACTGAGTGACTCAGAGGAGAAAGCTAGTCGGCCCGCCAAACGAAGGCGTTCTGGTGAGGAGGCAGTGCCATCCACCAGCACCACAGTGCCATCCACCAGCACCGCAGTGCCATCCACCAGCACCGCAGTGCCTCGGCAAGAAAGGCCAAGGACCCATGCCAGCCTTCCCTATGCCCTTCAGAACCCCTTGTGGCTTTCTCCTAATTCAGGAGAAGCCAACATTTCCTCTTTCACTGCCCAGCCAGGAGTCCAGGTGGACACGGAGAATTTTACCCCAATCGATTTTTTTGATCTTATCTTTACCGAGGACATGCTATCCAGAATTGTGACCCAGTGCAATCTATATGCCCAACAATTTATTTTGAACAATCCTACAGCATATTATGCCCGTCCCTACGAGTGGAGAGACCTAATGGTGGAGGAGTTGAAGATTTTTTTAGGCCTCACATTTTGTATGGGACTCAACCCAAAAAACACTTTTTGCGTTCCTTTTGGTCAAAACGTAATAATGAGATTCCTACTAGTGATATCGCGAACGGCGAACGCGAACTGCCGCAAATGTTCGCGAACGGGCGAACCCGGCGAACCGCCATAGACTTCAATAGGCAGGCGAATTTTAAAACCCACAGGGACTCTTTCTGGCCACAATAGTGATGGAAAAGTTGTTTCAAGGGGACTAACACCTGGACTGTGGCATGCCGGAGGGGGATCCATGGCAAAACTCCCATGGAAAATTACGTAGTTGACGCAGAGTTGGGTTTTAATCCATAAAGGGCATAAATCACCTAACATTCCTAATGTGTTTGGAATAACGTGCTTTAAAACATCAGGTATGATGTTGTATCGATCAGATAGTGTAAGGGTTACGCCCGCTTCACAGTGACAGACCAAACTCGGACAGACCAAACTCCCCGTTTAACGCACCGCAAACAACTGCAAACAGTCCATTTGCACAACCGCAAGGCTTTAATGATCACCTTAGATGATCACAAAGAAAATTTGTTTTTTCTATGCAAAATTATCAAGCCGATCGCTTTTGGTCTGTTCACAATGAAGCAACGACCTTACCATCTGGGGTGTGCCAACAACGCCATTGCCAACACACTCATAGAGGTGGTCGCTTCATTGTGATACGCAAGCCCCTTCACCACAACAAGGTAACGATCACGAAGGGGAATTGACACAGGTATGTGTTTTTTTGTTTGTTTTTTTTGCAGCCACAGTGCAGCACCAGAGGCCAGAAAAATTAGGCATGTACACATGCCTGTAAAATTAGGTATTGTTGCAGCCGCTGCTGTAGCAGCGGCCAGAAAAAAATATGCTTTTCAGGCAGAAAGTGCCCTAAAACATTGCGGCTTGTGGACCATTTTTAGCCCAAGGCAGCTCATCTCATCAGGCCTTTTTTAGTCAAATGTATCGCCCACTGTCAGTCCCTTCGGGATCCATGCCTCATTCATCTTAATAAAGGTGAGGTAATCTAGACTTTTTTGACCTAGGCGACTTCTCTTCTCAGTGACAATACCTCCTGCTGCACTGAAGGTCCTTTCTGAAAGGACACTTGAAGCGGGGCAGGCCAGAAGTTCTATCGCAAATTGGGATAGCTCAGGCCACAGGTCAAGCCTGCACACCCAGTAGTCAAGGGGTTCATCGCTCCTCAGAGTGTCGATATCTGCAGTTAAGGCGAGGTAGTCTGCTACCTGTCGGTCGAGTCGTTCTCTGAGGGTGGACCCCGAAGGGCTGTGGCGATGCGTAGGACTTAAAAAGCTCCGCATGTCCTCCATCAACAATACGTCTGTAAAGCGTCCTGTCCTTGCCGGCATGGTCGTGGTAGGAGGAGGATTACTTTCACCTCTTCCCCTGTTAGATTCCCGTTGTGCTGTGACATCCCCCTTATACGCTGTGTAAAGCATACTTTTTAATTTATTTTGGAACTGCTGCATCCTTTCCGTCTTCCTGTAATTCGGTAACATTTCTGGCACTTTCTGCTTATACCGGGGGTCTAGTAGCGTGGCCACCCAATACAGGTCGTTCTCCTTCAGCCTTTTTATACGAGGGTCCCTCAACAGGCACGACAGCATGAAAGACCCGATTTGCACAAGGTTGGATGCCGAGCTACTCATGTCCTGTTCCTCGTCCTCACTGATCTCACTGAAGGTCTGTTCTTCCCCCCAGCCACGTACAACACCACGGGTACCAGATAGGTGACAACGAGCACCCTGGGATGCCTGCTGTGGTTGGTCTTCCTCCTCCTCCTCAAAGCCACATTCCTCCTCTGACTCCTCTTCCAGCGTTGCCGCAGGTCCAGCAAGCGATGCTGATAAGGCTGTTTCTGGTGGTGGTGATGGTGACCACAACTCTTCCTCTTCCTCTTCACGCTCATCTACGGCCTGATCCAGCACTCTTCGCAGGGCACGCTCCAGGAAGAAAACAAATGGGATGATGTCGCTGATGGTGCCTTCAGTGCGACTGACTAGGTTTGTCACCTCCTCAAAAGGACGCATGAGCCTACAGGCATTGCGCATGAGCGTCCAGTAACGTGGCAAAAAAATTCCCAGCTGTGCAGAGGCTGTCCTAGCACCCCGGTCATACAAATACTCGTTGACGGCTTTTTCTTGTTGGAGCAGGCGGTCGAACATTAGGAGTGTTGAATTCCAACGTGTCGGGCTGTCGCAAATCAAGCGCCTCACTGGCATGTTGTTTCGCCGCTGGATATCTGAAAAGTGCGCCATGGCTGTGTAGGAACGCCTGAAATGGCCACACACCTTCCTGGCCTGCTTGAGGACATCCTGTAAGTCTG
The DNA here is from genome assembly GCA_029206835.1 of Rana muscosa. NCBI lineage: Eukaryota > Metazoa > Chordata > Amphibia > Anura > Ranidae > Rana > Rana muscosa. Next base: position 231,960,963 of record CM055127.1, on the reverse strand, counting down.
GGTACTTATGCACAAAGCGTTGTACAATCAGATTTAACACATGTGCCATGCACGGCACATGTGTCAACTTGCCCAAATTCAATGCCGCCAACAAATTGCTTCCGTTGTCACACACCACTTTGCCGATCTCCAGTTGGTGCGGAGTCAGCCACTGATCCACCTGTGCGTTCAGGGCGGACAGGAGTGCTGGTCCGGTGTGACTCTCTGCTTTCAGGCAAGTCAACCCCTAGACAGCGTGACACTGTCGTATCCGGGATGTGGAATAGCCCCTGGGGAGCTGGGGGGGTGCTGTTGATGTGGAGCAAGACGCAGCAGCAGAAGAGGACTCAGCCGAGGAGGTTATCGAAGAGGATGGAGTAGGAGGAGTAGAGGAGGTGACAGCCGGCCTGCCTGCAAGTCGTGGTGGTGTCACCACCAACTCTTCTGCAGAGCCACGCATTACATGCTTGGCAGCCGTCAGCAGGTTTACCCAATGAGCAGTGTAGGTGATATACCTGCCCTGACCGTGCTTTGCAGACCAGGTATCAGTGGTCAGATGGACCCTTGCCCCAACACTGTGTGCCAGACATGCCATGACTTCCTTTTGCACAATAGAGTACAGGTTGGGGATTGCCTTTTGTGAAAAGAAATTTCGGCCGGGTACCTTCCACTGCGGTGTCCCAATAGCTACAAATTTTTTGAAGGCCTCAGACTCCACCAGCTTGTATGGTAAAAGCTGGCGGGCTAAGAGTTCCGACAAGCCAGCTGTCAGACGCCGGGCAAGGGGGTGACTCTGTGACATTGGCTTCTTACGCTCAAACATGTCCTTGACAGACACCTGACTGTGGGCAGATGAGCAGGAACTGCTCAAGGCGAGAGACGTAGTGTCAGATGGTTTAGAGGGGGCAAGGAGGACAGCAGTGGTTGACGTGGCTGAAGATGCTGGACCAGGAGGAGGATGGTGGCTTTGAGCTTGTGTGCTGCTTGTACTCGTCATCATGTGTTGATCCCATAGGCGTTTGTGATGTGAGATCATGTGCCTTCGCAAAGCAGTTGTACCTAGGTGGGTGTTGGATTTCCCACGACTCAGTTTCTTTTGGCACAGGTTGCAAATGGCATCGCTGTTATCAGAGGCAGACACACAAAAAAAATGCCACACTGCTGAGCTTTGCAATGGCGGCATTCTGGTGGTGGCAACAGCATGCGTTGATTGGCGTGCTGTCTGGCTGACCCCGGGTGCCGATACATGCTGTCTGACTGTGCCACTAGCTCCTTGCGACGACCTACCCCTCCTTCCAACTCGTCTCCTCCTCCTCTCTGTCTCCCCATCTGAACTTTCCCCCTGTTCTTCTTCTCTTCGAGCGGGCACCCACGTGACATCCACATCGTCATCATCAACCGCTTCACTTGTATCTGACAACTCAGCAAAGGAAGCAGCAGCGGGTACAACATCATCATCATCACACCGTACATCCATGTGTGTAATGCTGCCTGACTGAGACATATCCCTTTTATCTACATCCTCTGGCAATAATGTTTGCGCATCACTCATTTCTTCCAACTCATGTGTAAATAACTCCTCTGACAGATCAAGTGAAGCAACTGTGGTGCTAGTGTTGGTGGTGGCGGCAGGCGGGCGAGTGGTAACTTGAGAGATGCCCAAAGCTGAGCTGGAGAAGGATGGTGCGTCAAGGTTCCGAGCGGAAGCTGTAGAAGATTGGCTGTCCTGTGTTAGCCAGTCAACTATGTCCTCAGAACTTTTCGAGTTCAGGGTACGTGGCCCCTGAACACTGGGCATTATTCTTGGGCCAAAGGGAATCACAGCACCACGACCACGACAGCCCCTGCGGGGTGGCCTGCCTCTGCCTGTCATTTTTTTTAGATTAGTTTAGTTGTACTATGCGTGCAAGCTACTGTGACACCAGATATGAGTGGCACTGTGCACTGGCAGAAGTTGGCACAGTAGACACTGTAGGTCTGACACACACGCTGGCAGGCAACTGACTGCTCATCTACTGCAGTCAAAACTGTTGTGGTTTTTTTTATGTAAGCTACTGTGCCGGGGAAAAATAAAAAAGCAGACTGGTGTTTTACCAGCCCTAAAAAGGGCTTTTTGGGGTGCTGTCAGGACGCTGTGCTTACAGCAGAGATCAGATGAGTCTTTCAGGAGAGGAGTGAACACTGAATACACTGGCCTAGCCTAGCTTTCCCTATAAAATCAGCAGCAGCTAAACTGTCCATCCTCTGGCTAACACTGCAGCTTAAGTACAGACTGAATCTAAAATAGATGCTGTCCAGGAAAAAAAAAAAAGCAGACTGGTGTTTTACCAGCCCTAAAAAGGGCTTTTTGGGGTGCTGTCAGGACGCTGTGCTTACAGCAGAGATCAGATGAGTCTTTCAGGAGTGGAGTGAACACTGAATACACTTGCCTATAGCTTTCCCTATAAAATCAGCAGCAGCTAAACTGTCCCTCCTCTGGCTAACACTGCAGCTTAAGTACAGACTGAATCTAAAATAGATGCTGTCCAGGAAAAAAAAAAGCAGACTGGTGTTTTACCAGCCCTAAAAAGGGCTTTTTGGGGTGCTGTCAGGACGCTGTACTTACAGCAGAGATCAGATGAGTCTTTCAGGAGTGGAGTGAACACTGAATACACTTGCCTAGCCTAGCTTTCCCTATAAAATAAGCAGCAGCTAAACTGTCCCTCCTCTCGCTAAGACTGCAGCTTGAGAATGAATCTAAAATGGATGCTGTCCAGGAGGTGGGAGGGTCTGGGAGGGAGGGTATGCTGCTGATTGGCTGGAATGTGTCTGCTGACTGTGAGGTACAGGATCAAAGTTTGCTCAATGATAATGAATAGGGGGCGGACCGAACATCGCATATGTTCGCTGGCCGCGGCGAACGCGAACAAGCTATGTTCGCCGGGAACTGTTCGCCGGCGAATAGTTCTGTACATCTCTAATTCCTACATTTTAACGATAATACCGAGTGCCTTCCCCGAAATCACCCAAATTTTGACAGGCTTTTCAAAATTCGGCCCTTACTGAATTATTTTTCCGAAAAATTCCCCCAGTTGTATACCCCGGACCAGCACATATGTGTGGATGAGTCCCTTATTAAATTTAGCGGCAGGCTTCAAATAAAGCAATTCATTCCCAGCAAAAGGTCCCGCTATGGTGTGAAGGTGTACAAGCTATGTGACCGAGTCACAGGGTACACGTATGCCTTCTTAGTGTACGAAGGGAAGGACAGCCAGCTAAATCCCCCTAATTGCCCAGACTACTTGGGATCAAGTGGGAAAATTGTTTGGGACCTCATATACCCCCTACTGGAAAAAGGCTACCATTTGTACGTTGACAATTTTTATACATCTCTTCCCCTGTTCCATAACCTTCACCGGATGCAGACGCCAGCATGTGGCACAGTCAGAAAGAATCGGAAGGGCTTTCCTCAGAGTCTTGTAAATAAGAAGCTGAGAAGAGGAGGATCGGCAAGTCTGAGAAACAAGGAGGTTCTGGCAGTGAAGTGGAGGGACAGAAGGGATGTATATATGTTATCTTCCATCCACAACGACACCTTCGTGGAAATCCCCAGAAGGAATGGCCCCATCCGAAAGCCCACTTGCATCCAGGACTACAATTTGTTTATGGGGGGAGTCGACTTCAATGATCAGATGCTGGAACCCTATCTTGCCACAAGACGGACATATCATTGGTACAAAAAAGTTGCAATTTATTTTTTTCAATTGGCCATTTATAACTCGTATATCATATACCGCGAATCCACACAAAACCCCAAACGCTTCCTTGGCTACCAGGAGGACCTTATCACTGCCCTTATATTCCCGAACGGCCCACCCCAAAACATCCGATCTGAAGTTATGAGTCGACTCTCCGAACGTCACTTTCCCAATAAAGTCCCTCCCACAGCAACAGGCCGAAGACGTCAAAAAAAATGTAAGGTGCGTACTAGTGGAGGAGTCAGACGAGACACAGCTTATCATTGTGCCGAGTGTCCTTCCCAACCAGGCCTCTGTGTAGTAGACTGTTTTCGCCGCTACCATACTTCACTAAATTATTAGTGAAGTATGGTAAACGTAATCCTCAGTTTCTGCCTTCACACACCTTCACACCCCTTATGCCACTGCCTGCTCTGTAACTGACCCTGGCTTGTTATTCGACCACGCTTCTGCCTAACGATTCTGTACTACCTCTGCCTGATCTGGAACTGACCCTGGACTGTTTTTCGACCATGCTTCTACCTAACGATTCTGTACATACCTCTGCCTGATCTGGAACTGACCTTGGACTGTTTGACCATGCTTTTTGCCTGCCTCTTGGATTGATCTTGTACCCTACTACTGGACTAGTGGGATTCAACACAGGGGTCTCACATATGTGAGGGGCTCCAGAAAAGTTTTTCTGGATGAAGAAAATGTTTTTTTTTTTTATCATCCTAGATTAGGGTCTGGAGACTCGGAGGCTTCAAAGAGATTTGGGTGGGAGAAGCCTCTACCCCTGTCCCCATTCTGTCCTGAACAAGGCCCTACTTCTGCCTGCTGCCTGTAGGACCTATGCCATCATGCCTCTGCCTGTCGCATGAACTGACCACTCCACATGGACCTGCCTACCACAAGGACCAATATTTTTGGCACTGCTGACAATATTTCTGTCTGCACTGACCCTGGACTGTATATGGACAGTATCCCTGCCTGCTGCCTGGACAATTGTGTATGCCGTTGCTGACCAAGTCCCTGCCTGCTGCCTGGAACAGTGCTATCCTGCTGTGTAGAACTGCGCTACTAAAACCACAGGTAATCTTTTGTTTATGCTTTGCTCAGCATAATGTATTTTGGGGTGTAATTCTTGGTATGTGCATGCTATGTGTCCCTAGAACATCTGATGGTGTTCCTTGCATGTTGGGCCTCTGTATGTGGACAGGCTGTGTAAAAGTCCCACACATTTGGTATCGCCATACTCAGGAGGAGTAGCAGAATTTTGGGGAGTCATTTTTGCTATGTAAATGCTATGTGTTGGAGATATCTTATAAACGGACAACTTTGTGTAAAAATACAATAAAATGCGTTTTCATTTTTTTCCACATTTTCCAAAAACTTCTGGAAAAAATGAACCGTTCAAAAGACTCATTATGCCTCATAGATTATACGTTAGGGTGTTTAGCTTTCCAAAATGTGGTCATTTTGTGGGTGTTTACATTGTCCTGGTGCTCCAGGGCCTTCAAAAGTGTAATAGGTGGTTGAGAAATTAGATAATGTAATTTATGCTCCTAGAACGCCTGAAGGTGCTACTTCAATGTAGGTCCTCTGTATGTGGACAGGCTGTGTAAAAGTCCCCCACATTTGGTATCGCCATACTCAGGAGGAGTAGCAGAATGTATTTTGGGGTGTCATTTTTGCTATGTACATGCTATGTGTTGGAAATATCTTATAAATGGACAACTTTGTGTAAAAAAAAAAAAAAAATGCGTTTTCATTTTTTTTCCACATTTTCCAAAAACTTCTGGAAAAAAATGAACCGTTCAAAAGACTCATTATGCCTCATAGATTATACGTTGGGGTGTTAGCTTTCCAAAATGTGGTCATTTTGTGGGTGTTTCTATTGTCCTGGTTCTCCAGGGCCTTCAAAAGTGTAATAGGTAGTCAACTAGTTAGATGTTGGGCCTCTGTATGCGGCCAGGAAGTAAAAAAGTCCCACACATGTGGTATCGTAATACTGAGGAGGAGTAGCAGAATGTATTTTGGGGTGTCATTTGTGGTATGCACATGCCATGTGAGAGAAATAAGCTATTACAATGAAAATTTTGAGAAAAAATAATAATTTGCAAAGAATCGTGGGAAAAAATTACAACTTCAAATAACTCACCATGCCTCTTACTAAATACCTTGGAATGTCTACTTTCCAAAAAGGGGTTATTTGGGGGGCATTTGTACTTTCCTGGCTTGTTAGGGTCTCAAGAATTGAGATAGGCCGCCAGTACATCAGATGTGATACATTTTTTATGATTTGTATTATAGCTTGTAGACTCTAAAACTTTCACACAGACCAAATCATTTCCCAAAATTTTGGGTTATTTTTATCAAAGATATGTAGCAGTATAAATTGTGGCCAAAATTTATGAAGAAAAATCAATCATTTGCAAAATATTATCACAGAAACTAAGAAAAAATGTTTTTTTTCAAAATTTTCAGGCTTTTTTCATTTATAGCGCAAAAAATAAAAAACCCAGAGGTGATCAAATACCACCAAAATAAAGCTCTATTTGTATGAAAAAAGGACAAAAAAATCATTTGGGTACAGTGTTGCATGACTGAGTAATTGTCATTCAAAATGTGACAGCACTGAAAGCTGAAAATTGGTCTGGGCAGGAGGGGTGTTTAAGTGCCCAGTAAGCAAGTGGTTAAAATCACTGCTCCCGAAAAAACTACCATTTTAAAAGATTATTTTTACATTGATACATGTCCCCTCGGGCAGGACCCGGGTCCCCAAACCCTTTTTAGGACAATAACATGCATATTGGGCATTATAATTAGCACTTTAGATTTCGAACGTTTGCGTCTATTGTATTTAATAGGGTTCTAAAGTTCGCGCAAACGTTCGGCGAGTTCGAAGGTTCTGGTGCGAACCGAACGGGGGGGTGTTCGGCTCATCCCTAGTCACCAGGAAGCAACTAAAGCAACACAATGGGCATTGAAAAACCTAAGCAAATTACCAAGGAAACAGCAGGCTTTTTTGGTGGAGAGTTTGGAGTATTGTCTGTCACACAATTACTTTTGGCACAATAGCACTTATTTTTAAACAAATTAAGGATATTGCCATGGGGGCAAAGTTTGCCCCAAGCGTGGCTAATATCTTTATGGCTCAATGGGAAGAAAAGGCAATTTATCAAGATATGCAGAGGGAGCTACTCCTATATAAAAGTTATATTGATGATGTGTTCATTGTCTGGAAAGGCACTGAAACTTGATTGATTTACTATCTAAACAAGCTTAACCAGAATGATCAGAGTATATCATTTAAATGGGAACATGACACAAAACAAATACACTTTTTGGACCTTACCATATCAGTGACAGAAGGAAAATTCAAAACCAAAACTTTTTTCAAAACGGTAGACAGGAATGGTTACATACCTATGAAAAGCTGTCATCACGCCCCTTGGCTGCTAAATGTGCCAAAAGGCCAATTTATGAGGCTGAAGAGAAACTGTACTGACCAGTGTTAATTTTGTCGACTAAAACGACTAAAACATTTTAGTCAACTAAATTAATACTATTTTAGTCGACTAAAATACGACTAAAACAATTGAGATGACTAAAATATGACTATAACTAAAATGGCATTTTAGTCAAAAGACTAAAATGGGACTAAAACTAAAATGGCATTTTAGTCAAAAGACTAAGACTAAAACGAAATTTAAATTTGACTTCAAAATTAACATTGCTCTGTAGTGCATGTTCATACCTCAATACCTTAAATAACAACATATGTGTCAGAAAAGGTTCCATCCGCTGGTGATATTTATTATTTGTCTTGCAGTACTGTGGTCCACCAGCAGGTGTCTCCTGGCAGTTTGGAACTGCCAGGAGAACCTTTCCCTGCTGGTGTTGTACTATCCTTTGGACGCAGTACTGGTTTCCACCAGCGGAAGGATCCTGGCAGTGTGGAGCAAACTGCCCTTCCTCCATTCAGCTGTGACCTGACGCCAATTGGCCTTCCCATAAATACCCGGCAAGCATAAGCACTCCTTGCCCTGGTATCTCTATCCCTGATCTAGGACCTGTGACCCTGACTTGAGCCTGTATCCGACCCGATCCCTAATCTGCACCCTGCTTGACCCGATCCCTACCTTGAACCTGCATTCTGCATCCTGCACCCTGTTTTACCCGATCCGACCTGATCCCTACCTTAAGCTCAGCCTGCATCTGTCTCTCGGTTACCTTGATCCCTGCTCTGCAGCCAACCCATCCATCCCCTCCCTGTTCCTGTTTATTCCCATCCTTACCCCTCTGCTGGATTCTCTTGTGTATGACCTCGGCCTGGCTTTCACTACGATTCTCTTATTTCCCATACTTGTATATACTGTTTATAGTCACTGTTACTTGTTTGATGTATTGCAGGTGGTTGTGTTCTATTGGAGGTGGTTGTATGTTGGTCACTCACCATAATAAATTGTTATATTTTCACCTACACCCGTTTGGTCTCCTCTATGCAGTCACACAGTCTGGTCTACTAACCCTCTCTGACAGTATACTAGGGCCATCCCTGATCAGACGTGACTTCATTAAGGAACCATCCTGTTATTGTGTTTGGCATATATGGATTACAATGAGATCTTTTACTATTCTCTGCTGGCGGCAGAGGATGGCAAACATTGTTGCCAGGTTTTAGAGAGTTGGACTAGTGACCAGCTAAGGGAAACTATCCGATCAGCAAATTTTTGGGTGGATCAGGGTTGCTTGCAGCCTGAGGATGTTCTGCCGTTAACCCGGTTATGTGTTGAACCAGCCCTGTCGTTTGTTCTCAAAGGAAGTGATGACTTCTCTCCCCCTTTCAATGGTGACCAAGTTGAATCCCTAGTATGCTTGTTAGAGAATGAGCCAACTTCTTTTTATGAGCATTATTCCCCCTGCTCCCAGCAGGTGTTACATGATTGTGTGAGGTCAGTGCAATCTCGAATTAAAAGGCGTGAGTGCGGATTAGTTTTTGTTCAACCTTTGCTGCAGGCATGGTCAGATCTTCTCCCGAATTCAGCCAAGCCACAACATCCCGGCCCCACCATCAATCACCTGCCTTCCCAAGAATGTATCCGCCCATCACCTATGGCAACCCCAGCTACTGCCCAGTTTGCTCAGCCCCCCGCCAAATATTACTACCCAGTCTCTACCTGTTGCACCTTCCATGCCTTCAATTCATCCGCTTCTTCCCTCCTATCTGTAGCCAATCCACAAGAACCTCCTCCAGCCACTATCCCTGTATCCCTGCCATATTCTTCCATTTGCTCGATTCCATCTTTTTCATATATTCCCCCCGTTATTTGCAAACCTGCAGTGACTAAATCTAAGAAGAAGCGGAAGTACTCCCCGACCCACACTATCCAACCTGTAACCCAACCTACCTCCACACCCACCAACCTGCTCCAGCCTGCAGTTCCAGAGCCAGCCTTCCAGCCTGCAGTTCCCAAGCCAGCCTTCCAGCCTGCAGTTCCCGAGCCAGCCTTCCAGCCTGCAGTTCCCGAGCCAGCCTTCCAGCCTGCAGTTCCCGAGCCAGCCTTCCAGCCTTCAGTTCTCGAGCCAGCCTTCCAGCCTGCAGTTCCAGAGCCAGCCTTCCAGCCTGCAGTTCCAGAGCCAGCCTTCCAGCCTGCAGTCCCAGAGCCAGCCTTCGAGCCAGCTTTCCGGCCTGCAGTTCCAGAGCCAGCCTTCCAGCCTACAGTTCCAGGACCGGCCTTCCAGCCTGCAGTTCCAGAACCAGCCTTCCAGCCGGAGGTTCCTGTGCCAGTTTGCCAGCCGGAGGTTCCTCTGCCAGTTTGCCAACCTGAGATTCCTGCGCCAGTCTGCCAACCTGAGATTCCTGTGCCAGTCTGACAGCCTAAGGTTCCTATGCCAGTCTACCAGCCTAAGGTTCCTGTGCCAGTCTGCCAGCCTGAGGTTCCTGTGCCAGTTTACCAGCCTGAGGTCCCTATGCTGGTCTGCCAGCCTGAGGTCCCTGTGCCAGTCTGCCAGCCTGAGGTCCCTGTGCCTTTTGCCCAGCCTGAAGCTCCTGTACCAATTTGCCAGCATGAATTTTCTGTACCAGCCTGCCAGTCTGAAGTTCTTGTGCCAGCCTGAAGTTCTTGTGCCAGCCTGAAGTCCCCGTGCCAGCCTGCCAGCCTGAAGTCCCCGTGCCAGCCTGCCAGCCTGAAGTCCCCGTGCCAGCCTGAAGTCCCCGTGCCAGCCTGCCAGCCTGAAGTCCCCGTGCCAGCCTGCCAGCCTGAAGTCCCCGTGCCAGCCTGCCAGCCTGAAGTCCCCGTGCCAGTTTGCCAGCCTGAAGTCCCCGTGCCAGTTTGCCAACCCGAAGTTCCTGAGCCAGTATTCCAGCCTAATGTTTCGTGGCCGGCCTTCCAACTAGAGGTCCTGATGCCAGTGTCTCCGCCGGAAGAGTCAGTGCCTGTGTCCTCGCCTGAAGATCCGGTGCCCGTTTCCCGGCCTGAGGTTGTGGTGCCCCTTTCTAGGCCTGAGGTTGTGGTGCCCCTTTCCCGGCCTGAGGTTGTGGTGCCCCTTTCCCGGCCTGAGGTTGTGGTGCCCGTTTCCAGGCCTGAGGTTGTGGTACCCGTTTCCAGGCTTGAGGTTGTGGTGCCCGCTTCCCGGCTTGAGGTTGTGGTACCCGTTTCCCGGCCTGAAGTTATGGTGCCCGTTTCCCGGCCTGAGGAGCCTGCTGCCCTACCTGATGTGCCACTGTTTGCTGCCCAGCCTGATGTGCCACCACCTGCTGCCCAGCTCGATGACCCGGAGCCTGCTGCCCAGCTCGATTACCCGGAGCCTGCTGCCCAGCTCGTTGATCCGGAGCCTGCTGCCCAATCCGATGTGTTCCTGTCTGCTGCCCAGCTCGATGACCCGGAGCCTGCTGCCCAGCTCGATGACCCGGAGCCTGCTGCCCAGCTCGATGACCCGGAGCCTAATGCCCAATCCGATGTGTTCCTGTCTGCTGCCCAGCCCGATGACCCGGAGCCTGCTGCCCAGCCCGATGACCCGGAGCCTGCTGCCCAGCCTGATGTGCCACTGTCTGCTGCCCAGCCTGATGTGCCACTGTCTGCTGCCCGGCCTGGTGTGCCCCTGTCTGCTGCCCAGCTTGATTTGACTGTTTGCCCGGATGTGACTTTGCCTATTATCCAACTTGTTGCCATGAACTTTCCCTGGCAACAGTTAGTTGGAGCGTCCGGAGGCCGCTCCTTTGAGGGGGGGTACTGTCAGGAAAGGTTCCATCTGCTGGTGATATTTATTATTTGTCTTGCAGTACTTTGGTCCACCAGCAGGTGTCTCCTGGCAGTTTGGAACTGCCAGGAGAACCTTTTCCTGCTGGTGTTGTACTATCCTTTGGACGCAGTACTGGTTTCCACCAGCGGATGGATCCTGGCAGTGTGGAGCAAACTGCCCTTCCTGCGTTCAGCTGTGACCTGAAGCCAATTAGCCTTCCCATAAATACCCGGCAAGCACAAGCACTCCTTGCCCTGGTATCTCTCTCCCTGATCTAGGACCTGTGACCCTGACTTGAGCCTGTATCTGACCCGATCCCTAACCTGCACCCTGCTTGAACCGATCCCTACCTTGAACCTGCATCCTGCACCCTGCTTTACCCAATCCGACCTGATCCCTACTTTAAGCTCAGCCTGCATCTGTCTCTCGGTTACCTTGATCCCTGCTCTGCAGCCAACCCATCCATCCCCTCCCTGTTCCTGTTTATTCCCATCCTTACCCATCTGCTGGATCCCCTTGTGTATGACCTCGGCCTGGCTTTCACTACGATTCTGGTATTTCCCATACTTGTATATACTGTTTATAGTCACTGTTACTTGTTTCATGTATTGCACTGTGTTCTATTGGAGGTGGTTGTATGTTGGTCACTCACCATAATAAATTGTTATATTTTCACCTACACCCGTTTGGTCTCCTCTATGCAGTCACACAGTCTGGTCTACTAACCCTCTCTGACAATATGAGATTTTTCACTCTAGCAGTATATAATGAGTTTGGAAGTTGTGAGAAATGTTAATTAATGCATTACAATTTAATTACACCCATTAGATTTTAGACGACTAAAATGTACTGGAGATTTTAGTCGACTAAAATGAGTTTTAGTCGACTAAAATGTTCTGGAGATTTAGTCGACTAAATACAACTAAAACAATTGCAGAAGGCTAAAATGGGACTAAAACTAAAATGCCATTTTAGTCCTAAGACTCGGACTAAAGCCTCGTACACACGACCGATTTTCTCGTCCAAAAACTACAAGAAAACTAGCCGAGAGAGCTTTCTTGTCGAGAAAACCGTTCGTGTGTATGGTTTTTCGTCGAGAAAACTGCTGTGAATCTCTACGAGAAAAATAGAGAACCTGCTCTCTTTTTTCTCGTTGTGTTTCTCGTCGGCCTGTTTTGCGAAGAGAAAAACGTTCGTGTGTATGCTTTTACGAGTCTTCAAAAAGCGTGCATGCTCAGAATCAAGTATGAGACGGGAGCGCTTCGTCTGATAAAACAAGCCTTCGTAATGGAGATAGCACATTCGTCACACTGTAACGAACTGAAAGCACGAAGACTGAAAAGCACGAATCGTCTCTTCCCAAACTTTTACTTCACACGCGGTAACACGAGATCAGCAAAAGAAGCCCAAGGGGTGGCGCCATTGAAATTGATCTTCCCCTTTATACTGCCGTCGTACGTGCTGGACGTGACCGCGCAGAACAACGACGAGATTTGGAATTGACTGTGTGTATGCAAGGAAAGCTTGACAAGAATCTCGTCAAGCTTGACAAGAATCTCGTCAAGAAAAACGACGTGTTTTTAACGACGAAAAACTCGGTCGTGTATACGAGGCTTTAAACTACTGGTAAATTGAAATTTGCTGCCAAAATTAACACTGGTACTGTTGATGGGGATTACAGAGAGCAGGTTGATTTAATTAGTCAGAGATTTCTCGAAAAAGGCTACCAAGAAGATCACATCAAACAACAAATAGAAATGGTGAATGCAATAGACAGACCATCTTTAATATAAGACAAACCAAAACAGAATGTCTTTCAAGATTCCATGCCCATCATTCTTAACTATGGAGTACAACATAGAAAGATAGAAAAGGTGTTTAAAAAACATTGGCCCATACTAACCGCTGATAAACATCTTAGGCAGGTATTACCACCTTGTACAAAGTTCTCGTATAGACGAGCCCCAACATTAAGGAATAAAAAAATTTCAGGAAAAGGTTTTTATCCATGTAGACAGTGCTATGCTTGTACTAGGAGAAAGAGAAAAAACACCAAAAGGGACAAGTTTTCAGCTACTGCAACGGGAAAAGAATACCAAATAAGGGATTGCATTACATGTAGAACAGAGGGGGTAGTCTATGCCCTTCAGTACCCTTGTCAAATTCAGTACATTGGCCGTACTAAATGACCAATGTGGAAAAGAATCCGGGAACATGTACAAAATATTATCAATGGGTATCCTAAACATAGTATTTCTAAACATTACGCCACCCACCATTACAAAGACCCCTCCTCTCTTTTGTTTTGGGGATAGAAAAATACCATCCCCAATGGAGGGGCACCAATAAGGTGTTGCCTTATGGGACATGTATAAACTGCATTGAAGAGCGGTAAAATATTGTAAATATGAATATATTTCAAATAGCTTGCGGTACGTGTATTTCATTTAGCTAACCGAATATATTTCAATTAGCTTGCTGTAGATATAGTTCATTCAGCTTTCGGAATATATTCCCTTTTTTCACCCTTGCAATGTCCTTTGTTAACAGCTAGACAGGGCGGAGCCCCACGATTGGAGAGACAATGCCATTGTCTTAAACCCACTCTTGTCAATGAGTCCCATGCTGGGATAATACAATGGACAGAGCCTCACCTATAACCCTTGGAAACTTCAATCACATCTCCGGCCCACATAGAGTGACCAGGATTTGCATGAAAGGGGGCTGCCTTATGGAGTAAGCCCTCCAATCATGACCCAAGCTAGGCCAACCAATGGGGTATCAGTATGGAGAGATATACTCAGAGAGAGGGAGAGTGGAGCTCACTTTTTTTATAGAAGGATGGCCTGAAGGATGGGGTAACTATGCCAAAGGTCTGTTTGACATATAACTACACATGCTTGTACTGTAATGTTTTCAAAGGAATAAGCTCTATGTTCCTCCATGTAAATACTTTGTATATTTTAACCTACTATTTCCTGCTTGTCTAAGACTATATAGATAGCTTCTGTGTATTAGATTAGACTTCAACAAATACATAATAAAATGTTCTTTATGTTAAAGCTTTCACTTCTGGTCAAAAGAACTCTTATTCAACCTATATCATATCTGTGAGATATTAAATCTTAAATATAGATTTTATTTAGCAACAGTGGCGACCAACGAAGTATACAGGACTGAAAGTATTTAATATAATAACAAAATTTGTGTATTAGAAGATAGTAGGAAGTTAAGCTGAGTCAGCTTATCCAATCTATCTAGGGAAAAAGAGATAGTAGGAATTTAAGCTGAGTCAGCTTATCCAATCTATCTAGGGAAAATATAGGTAAATGTTTGTGTTTTATTAGTGGGTATTAGATTAACTCTAATATGAGGGAGGATACACCACATTATTTTATTTTTTTATTTCCCGTAAATTATAATTGATATAAGTACTTTGGAGGTACCATTAAAAACTGGTTAATTTAATGGGGAGGAGGTACAGGGATTTTTGTTTTGATTTTTGATTATTTTATTGGAAAGAGGATACTAAAATAGGAGTCCTTGGTTTTGTGGAAAAAAAAATATATAATAATTTTTACATGGCGGGAAAATTTTTGTTTTTAATTATTGTTTTTCTGCCTCACTAAGCTTCATTGCTAGCTCTAACCAGTGTGAGTTTGCATGATGCATTGTAACCTACAAAAGATTTTGGCTTTTGTTGTGTTTTTTTTTTAACAGTGGGAATTTACAAGTAGTAATATTCTCAGTGATGTCAGTTAAAGTACAAAACTGTGGAAGTTTGGCTACTGAGGCTGATATCTGAGAAAGATTGTTTTTGGTGTAAAGTAGGGTGCATTGGACATAGTACATTATACCTTGAATTTTTTTTTTGTTAGTTCAGTTTATACTGAATTGAGTGTTGCAAATAATGGTGTAATCAGAGCTGTATACCTATGGTTCCTTGTGTGCGGATCTCAGCACTTTTGTTTTGTTTTTTTTGGTTTAGACTTCATTCAGTGAAGATAGTAGTGTTATTTTAAGACTGGTATCTCCACTCTGGTGCATATACTTAGGGCTAGACTACTTTGTCCAGTCTGTTCTGTGGTGTATTATTGTATCATCACTGAACTTGCACATCATGGAGAAATTGATGGCGAGGATTGCTAAAGTTAAAAATAGCGCTGAGGTAATAAGAGCAATAGAGGAATCTAAAAACCCATGGCACCATGCACAAGAGTATGTGAATATAAAACTTACAGAGAAAAAATACAGCAAACGTGAGGGTAAGACTGCACTAATTTTTGCGGCCTGTTGCTTAGCTAAAAATTATAGGTCATTATTATTGCAAACCATTTCTCTTAAGGAAGACCTAGAAATAGCCAAAAGTGATATCAGTACTCTAATGCCGTGTACACACGACCGTTTTTCTCGTCGAGAAAAACAAAATTTTTTCCATTTGATGGGAAAAACGATCGTCTGTGGGCATTTTGTCGTTTTCCTCGACGAGAAAAGCGGCATTAAAAACGACGAGAAAAATTAGAACATGTTCTAATTTTTCTCGTCGTTTTTTCTGACATTTTTTCCGCGGCAGTTTTCCCATAGGGAAACACTGCCGCAGAGCCCACAGACTATCGTTTTTCTCGACAAGAGAAAAAATGACGTGAAAAACGACCGTGTGTGGGGAACAAGCCGTTCCCTCGTTTTTAATGTCATTATTCACGGCGGTTTTTTAACCGCCGTGAATAATGATCGTGTGTACGCGGCATAAGAGTTTCTACAACAAATATGAATGCTAGCCACCAGCAGCCAACAATACAGGGGCTAAAGGCTGCAGACATTAAATTTGAAAAATTATCGCCATCTTCCAGCACAGGGCAGCGGGTACAACCTACACATACCATAGAGGGAAATGCAACCAGTTTGAGTATTTCTAGTGGCAACAGGAAATTATCCCAGTCTGGAGTATGTGTTAGTTCCAACAGTTTATTGAAAGGTGAGAGCTCTTTGGAAAGGGCCCCCATTGCTCATACAGCAAAAGTGGTTAATCAGGTTTTAGCCATTGAATATTCTAAGCCTAAAACCACACCAGTTATTAAGAGACACGTTAATACGTTACAGAAGATAAAATGCTTCACGTGTGGTTTATTCGGCCACATTTGCCAGTTTTGTTCATCTTTTGGTGAAAAGATATTAAAGTATACAACCAAGAGGCGTGACGTGGAAGTGTACTCACCTCGCTGGGGTGAAAAGCCTAAGAAATATGAAAAGACAAATTCATACATCCCTTCCTCAACTATTAAGGCCAAAAATGAGGCTTTACAGTATGAGATTAGGCAAATGAAACAGGAAAGGGATGAGTTTGTGAAAGAATTCCAATACTTTAAAAGAAGCATTATGGACTCCATTGGGAACCAAACCAGTACTCTAAAATGGGATGAAATGCAAGCTAGAAGTATTTGCAAAAATACATTTTTTCCAAGTGAAGGACCAACTAATGCAATATGCACGTCACCACTTACCGCTACCTGACCCATATGCAGGAATCAAACTTTACTCAGACCTATCGCAAGCTACATTATTGGCACGCAAGAACTTGAACCCGATAACAAAAATTCTCCGAAACCATAAAATACTTTATAGATGGGGTTTCCCCACAAAATTACTGATAGAACGTGAGGGCAAGATGCATTCCATACATACCCTGGAGGAGGGTCTAAAAACTGTACAGCTATGGGGGATACTTCCTACCGACAGTGAGGACATCTCGGATAATCCCCCATCAGGGAAAATGACCCAAAGGCATACTAACCAAGGAAGAACCTTGGCCGCTGCCGCCAAGGAAACTTTTGACTGAAAAATATATTTCACTTACACAGAAATGCTCCATTTCCAGTTCACTATATATACCAAATCCTATTCTTAGGGATTCAAATCCAGGGGGGGGCCCTAAGTCTGGGAGGTCTTGTTACTCCCCCTCCCTAAGGATAAAGGGTACATTCACAATGTACACAGGAGTTGCATACCAACTTCAAATTTCTTATTTTTATTTTTTGTTAAAACTGTTTGTTTTATTGTTGCGTTTTCACTTCATAAGTTTTCAGATGCATTACCACCATCTACTGGACAAGAAAGGTATCAGTAAGAATAACAGTATTGAGATAATATTCTTATCGCATAATGACAAGACAAAATTAATAAGCACCAAATTCCTTCAATATGGGCCTTAAACTGCTGTCAATCAACACCAAAGGTCTCAATAGCCCATATAAAAGAAGAGCTCTCTGGACTGACGCACTAAAACACAAAAGCGATATAGTGTGTATACAGGAATCGCATTTTGCAAAAGACAAAATTACCAAATTCTCACATCATAAGTTCCCAAAAATTAGTTACTTCTAACAATAATAAGAAGAAAAAAGGAGTTGTAATTGCAATTAAAGATACAGTCACCTTTCAACTATTGGACCTTAAAACAGACAACCAAGGTAGATATATAATCCTGGTAGCAACCATTAACAACTCAGATTATACAATTATAAATATATATGCTCCAAATAAACACCCACAAAGATTTATACGGAAAATAATAACGGTTGCAAGGAAACTACAAAAAAAATTCCACCAGATATGGACTGAACAAGATGCTTCAAGATGAAGACCTCTATGACCCCTGGAGATGTCTACACACAACTGAAAGAGACTACACTTTTTTTTCACAGGTTCATAAATCATTTTCCAGGATAGACTATTTTATTACAGACAAACACCTGCTACAAAGAGTAATAGATGCCAAAATACATAATATAACCTGGTCTGACCATGCACCAATTACACTAGAAATCCAGACAGGAGGTACCTGTCCTAATAATTCCTTATGGAGAAACAATACGTTCATTCTATCTCAAAAGAGGAACCTGTCTGTAATAAAAAGGAATTTAACTGAATTTTTTGATATCCATAAAGGTGAATCTCTGAATATTGCAAATTTATGGTGTACCCATAAAGCTTTTGTTAGAGGGATTCTTATACAGGTAGCAGCAAGGGAAAAAAAAAGAAACAAAATATTATAAGAAATTTATTAAAAGATATAGCAAGTGTGGAAGAAATTCATTAAAAAAAAACCAAAGATTCCAATTTGATACAACAATTAACCAAACTCAGGTTAGAACTGAGATGCGCCTTGCTAGAAGACCATGACAGATACCTAAAAAGAATAAAACTAAATTATTATTCCCAGAATAATAAAGCTGGTAGACTATTAGCAAATCTACTACGTCAACGACAAAACAATAATAAAATATCTAAAATAATACACCATAAAACAGGAAATACCAATTATAACCCCCAAGAAATAGCAGATTCACTGGCAGATTATTATACTTCTCTATATAACCTTCAGGAGGACAAAAATACCTTTCAACCTACTCCCGAGAGTATTTCTGACTTCCTGAAATCAGTAAACCTTCCTGAAATTGACCCTACCACCCTTGAAAAACTCAATGAACCAATATCGCGAATAGAAATTTTCAATGTTATCAAACATTTACCCATAAATAAAGCGCCAGGTAGTGATGGTTTATCAGCAGAATATTATAAAGCCTGTGTGGATATTTTAGTTCCATATCTAACCAATCTATTTAACCATGTAGCAAATACCAGTCAATTTCCTAAGGAAATATTAGAGGCAATCATAATTACAATACCTAAAACAGAAAAAGACCCTACATCCCCCATTAACTACCGTCCCATTTCGTTATTGAATACAGACCTGAAAATTTACGCTAAAATATTGGCAAATAGACTGCTAGAAACTACCCCCTATCTCATTAAACCTGACCAAGTAGGATTTATTAAGGGCAGACAAGCACCAGATGGTACGAGAAGAATTCTAAACCTGATTAACCAGATAGATAACGAAAGAACACCTTCCCTTCTATTAGCTATAGACGCCGAAAAGGCATTTGATAGAATGCACTGGGACTACATATCTAAGGCATTAACAAAATTTGGATTCAAGGGATTTATACATACTGCTATTATGTCACTCTATACACAACCTTCAGCCAGAGTATCTACATCAGGCTCAATCTCTAAAAGATTTAATCTCACTAACGGAACTAGACAAGGGTGCCCTCTATCCCCCCTGATATTTTCATTAGCGATAGAACCTTTGGCAGAATCCATACGAATAAACCCGTACATTAAAGGTATAAAAATAGGACAATACGAACACAAAATCGGACTATTTGCGGACGATATCATATTATCATTAACTAACCCAGACGCATCATTACCTGCTGCACAAAATATACTAGACCATTATGGCAAAATATCCTACTACAAAATTAACAAAAATAAATGCAATGTATTACCAATGAACTTATCTCCTGACCAAATTAAAAATATGCGAGAAAAATATGGTTTTAACTGGGATACAACTTCTTTATCATATTTAGGGATTAAACTTACTTACCCGCCCTCCAAAATGTATGAAATTAACTTCCCCACACTCCTAGAAATAGTACAAAAAGATCTTCAAAATATACAAAAAAATCAACTCACATGGGTAGGGAGAATAGCAGCCTTTAAAATGCAAACACTACCCAAAATATTATATTATTTCCGCTCCCTCCCTACTATTATTCCCAATAAATTTTTTCACACAAATTAATAAGAAACTCAAAAATTTTATCTGGAATGGGAAAAAACCTAGAGTGGCATTTTCCATACTGACTTCCAATAAAACAGTGGGAGGAATGGGATTACCGGAAGTAAAAAGTTACTATTACGCCTCACTACTAGATCAAATGAAACACTGGTTCTCCCCTTCAGAGGATAAATTATGGGCAACTATTGAAAGGGAGGCAACACTAGGATACGACCTGTATGCACTTTCTATGGCTAGCCACTTACTTAAAAAAATCAACATCCCCAACCTAATTAGTATTAGAGCCACCTTGATAGCATGGAAACACGTTTTATCCAAAACAAAAAATTGGGACAATAATGTTACAGTACAAATACCAGTGAAAATAATAGATTACTGCAAAATCCGCATTACATCAAAAGAATGGGTCAAACAGGGATACAACATTTATAATGAACTACCTGTAAGATATAAAGAGTTGGTAATGGGTAAAATAGCAAAATGTTCTAGACTAAAAAACTTCCTTCCCCATAACAATATAAATATTCCGGCCTCAATTTGGCATTATTTAACCACTTCCCGCCCAGTCAATAGCGAATTGACGTCCGGGAAGTGGTTGCAATATCGATACTGGACGTCATATGACGTCCCGCAGGATAATGCCTTGCGCGCGCCCGCGGGGGCGCGCAGCGCGGTGATCGGGGACGGCATGTGTCCCTCGGACACAGCGCTTCCCCGATCACGGTAAACAGCCAATTTCATTGGCTGTTTACCATGTGATCGGCTGTGTCAAAGTCACAGCCGATCACCTGTCAAAACAAACTCGGCGGCGCGCTCCGTGCGCGCCGCCACAGGCTTGCAGAGCGGGGATCGGGGAAGTCGAGTGTCCCTTGGCTGAATTGGCTGTTTACCACGTGACCGGCTGTGTCCAATCACAGCCGGTCACAAATGTAAACAAACTCCACAGGAGTTACTACCTGATCCCTGCTCTCTCCTCACACACCGATCTGTGAGGAGAGAGAAGAGATCAGTAAGTTAGCTCAGTGTAGTTTTTCTACATAAGTTTACAGTGCACAACACGCCCCCCCCTATAAAGAGGACCTGTCACACAGCCCAGCACATCAATCAGCCCAGCCAATCAGCCCATCTGTCAATCAGCCCATCTGTCAATCAGCCCATCTGTCAATCAATCAGCCCATCTGTCAATCAATCAGCCCATCTGTCAATCAATCAGCCGATCTGTCAATCAATCACCCCACCTGTCAATCAATCACCCCATCTGTCAATCAATCAACCCATCTGTCAATCAATCAATCAGCCCATCTGTCAATCAATCAGCCCATCTGTCAATCATCTGTCACAGGCCCACCTCCATCGGTACCGCCATTGGCACCGCCACACAGGCTACCAGTACCGCCATCGTTACCAGTACCACCACCAGTACCGCCACCAGGCCCAGCATCTATACTGCCACACAGGCCCGCTACCAGTATCACCACTAGTGCCGCCATCGGTACCACCACCAGTACCACCACCCGTACCACCGTCGGTAGTGCCACCACCACCTGTACCACCACCTGTACCGCCATCGGTACCATCACCACCCGTACCACCACCACCTGTACCGCCATCGGTACCACCACCACCTGTACCGCCATCGGTACCACCACCACCCATACCGCCATTGCTACCACCACCACCCGTACCGCCACCTGTACCGCCATCGGTACCGCCACCACCACCACCCGTACCGCCATCGGTACCACCACCACCTGTACCGCCATTGGTACCACCACCACCCATACCGCCATCGGTACCACCACACAGGCCCACCACTAATACCTCCATCGGTACTACCACACAGACCGCCACCACTACCACCAGCAGTACCATTACACAGGCCCACCAATAAGCACTGCCATAATGTCCCAAAGGGTTTACACACCTGAGGAGGCATATGCCATTCTTGCCATGTCGGATGATGAGAGCAGCGGGGAGCTCCCATTATCCGATTCTGGTTCGGAATACGAGCCAGTGGAGGATAGTGGCTCAGAGTCCGAGTCCCCGGAGGAAACCGTCCCTCCCAAAAGAATGCGATCGGCACCAAGATCAGCACCAAGATCAGCACCAAGATCAGGAGAACTGCCCACCACCAGCAGTGCCATATCCCAGGAAGAGGAGCCCAGTACAAGCAATGGAAATGCACGCCCAACCCGAAGAATCCAGCCCCAATCCTACCTTCCCGATGCCCTGGCAAACCCCTTATGGTTGCCTGCCAACTCAGGATCCGCTATCATCCCCCCTTTCACCGCACAGCCAGGTGTGCAGCCCGACACTACAAATTTTTCTAAATTTGATTATTTTTGTTTATTTTTCCCACAAGATTTGCTGCAGAATATAGTGGATCAAACGAATCTGTATGCATCCCAATTTATTGCTGCCAACCCCGATTCTTCCTACGCCCGCATGTTCCAGTGGCGGCGTCTAACATTGGAGGAATTTAAATTATTTTTGGGCCTTATGTTCAATATGGGGCTTACAAAAAAGAACGAAGTCCATTCATATTGGTCCAAACGCCCCATCCAACACATGCCCATATATTCCGCTGTCATGTCCAGGAAAAGATACGACATGATTATGCGCTTTCTCCACTTCAATGACAATTCACAGTGCCCTCCCAGAGATCATCCCAACTACGACAAATTGTACAAGATACACCCCCTAATCAATGCCTTTTCCCAGCGATTTGAAGAAGTTTTCATCCCAGACCAAAAAATTTGTGTGGACGAGTCCCTCGTACATTTCACCGGCCGACTGCAGTTCAAGCAGTACATACCAAGCAAGAGAGCCAGGTATGGGTTAAAATTAAATAAATTATGTGATAGAGCCACTGGATACGTCTGCAAATTCAGGATCTACGAAGGCAAAGACTCCCAGCTCCAGCCCCGTGATTGCCCCACATATATTGGAACCAGTGGGAAAATTGTCTGGGGGTTGGCATACCCCCTGTTCGGAAAAGGTTACCATTTATATGTTGATAATTATTATACCAGCCTGCCCCTTTTTCGCCACCTTTACAGTAAACAAACCCCGGCCTGCGGTACCTTAAAAAAAAACCGGAAGGGATTCCCACAAAATTTATTGACAAAAAAATTGCGACCTGGAGAATCGGCATCCATGAGGAACGAGGAGGTGTTGGCCATGAAGTGGAGGGACAAGAAAGATGTCCACATCCTCTCTACGATCCACAATGACACCATGGTGGAGATCCCAAGAAGACGCGGCTCCATTGTAAAGCCTGAATGTGTCCACGACTTCAATTTGTACATGGGGGGGGTGGATTTAAACGACCAGATGCTACAGCCCTACTTATCAACCAGAAAGTCCCATTATTGGCACAAAAAAGTTGCGTTTCACCTGTTTCACATGGCCCTTTTTAATTCGTTTGTCTGCTACCAAAAAGCAACTCAAAATCACCGACTCCACTACCTCCAATATATCGAAGATATCATCGATAGGATAGGATAGGACACCTCTGCCTGCTACCTGGACCTGTGCTTTGGCTGTGCTCTGGCTGTGCTGACAGTATCTCTGCCTGTGCGAACTATGGACAGTATTCCTGCCTGCTGCCTGGATGATTGCTTTTGCTGTCGCTGACCTCATCCCTGCCTGCTGCCTGGACCAATGCTCTCCTCTGTGGACCACTGCACTTCTAAAACCACAGGTAATCTTTTGTTATTTGGTATGTACCTGCTATGTGTTAGATATATGAAGGGCCTTCAAAAATGTGATCGGTAGTCAGAAAATGATATGTGCAATTAATGCTGCTAGAATGCCTGGAGGTGCTACTTGGATGTTGGGCCTCTGTATGTGGCCAGGCTGTGTAAAAGTCTCAAACATGTGGTATCGCCATACTCAGGAGGAGTAGCAGAATGCATTTTGGGGTGTAATTTTTGCTATGTACATATTATGTGTTAGAAATATCTTATAAATTGACAACTTTGTGTAAAAAAAATGCATTTTAATTTTTTCTCCACATTTTCCAAAACCTTCTGGAAAAAAATGAACCGTTCAAAAGACTCATAATGCCTCATAGATTATACGTTGGGGTGTGTGCTTTCAAAAATGGGGTCATTTTGTGGAAAATTCTATTGTCCTGGTGCTCCAGGGCCTTCAAAATTGTAATAGGTGGTTGAGAAAGGATATGTGCGATTTATGCTTGTAGAACGCCTGAAAGTGCTACTTCAATGTTGGGCCTCTGTATATGGCCAGGCTGTGTAAAAGTCTCACACATGTGGTATCGCTATACTCAGGAGGAGTAGCAGAATACATTTTGGGGTGTTATTTTTGCTATGTATATGCTATGCGCTAGAAATATCTTATAAATGGACAACTTTGTGTAAAAAAAATGCATTTTCATTTTTTCTCCACATTTTCCAAAACCTTCTGGAAAAAAATGAACCGTTCAAAAGACTCATAATGCTTCATAGATTATACGTTGGGGTGTATGCTTTCCAAAATGGGGTCATTTTGTGGAAAATTCTATTGTCCTGGTGCTCCAGGGCCTTCAAAATTGTAATAGGTGGTTGAGAAAGGATATGTGCGATTTATGCTTGTAGAACGCCTGCAAGTGCTACTTCAATGTTGGGCCTCTGTATATGGCCAGGCTGTGTAAAAGTCTCACACACGTGGTATCGCTATACTCAGGAGGAGTAGAAGAATGCATTTTGGGGTGTTATTTTTGCTATGTATATGCTATGCGTTAGAAATATCTTATAAATGGACAACTTTGTGTAAAAAAAATGCATTTTCATTTTTTCTCCACATTTTCCAAAACCTTCTGGAAAAAAATTAACTGTTCAAAAGACTCATAATGCTTCATAGATTATACGTTGGGGTGTGTGCTTTCCAAAATGGGGTCATTTTGTGGAAAATTCCATTGTCCTGGTGCTCCAGGGCATTCAAAAGTGTAATAGGTGGTTGAGAAAGGATATGTGCGATTTATGCTTGTAGAACGCCTGAAAGTGCTACTTCAATGTTGGGCCTCTGTATATGGCCAGGCTGTGTAAAAGTCTCACACATGTGGTATCGCTACACTCAGGAGGAGTAGCAGAATGTATTTTGGGGTGTAGTTGCAATTATGCATATGCTGTGTGAGAGAAAAAAACTGTTAATATGACCAGTTTGTGTAAAAAAAAAAAAAATTAAATTTTCCCAAGAATTGTGGGAAAAAAAAAAACTTCAAAAAACTCACCACGCCTCTTAGTAAATACCTTGGACTGTCTACTTTCCAAAAAGGGGTAATTTTGGGGTATTTGTACTTTCCTCGCTTGTTAGTGTCTCAAGAAATGAGATATCCCTTCAGTACATCAGGCGTGATCAGATGTGATAAATTTTCAGTGATTGCCACCATAGTTTGTAGACTCTATAACTTTCACAAAGACCAAATAATATACACTAATTTGGGTTCATTTTACCAAAGATATGTAGCAGTATACATTTTGGCACAAATTTATGAAGAAAAATTACTTATTTGCAAAATTTTACAATAGAAACTAAAAAAAAGTGTTATTTTTTTTTAAAAAATTGCTGTTTTTTTGCTTGTATCGCAAAAAATAAAAAACCCAGTGGCGATTAAATACCACCAAAAGAAAGCTCTATTTGTGAGAAGAAAATGATAAAAAGTTTGTTTGGATACAGTGTAGCATGACTAAGTAATTGTCATTCAAAGTGTGAGAGTACTGAAAGCTGAAAATTGGTCTGGGCGGGAAGGTGCATAAGTGCATGGTATTGAAGTGGTTAACAAACAATAAAGACCAAAAAGTGAGGGGTATCTCTTTATTTTATGACCTTCTCACCACATACCCCACAGACTACAAAAACCCCCATATGCTCAAGTGGGAAAAAGATTTATCTGAGACGTTCACAGGTACCCAATGGAGGAAAGCAATTTTAATATTCAGGAAGGCTTCCTCTTGTACTGATCACTGGGATAACTCCCAAAAATTTTTAAACAGATGGTATCTGACGCCATATAGACTATCAAAGATATATCCCACAGCTTCACCGATCTGTTGGAGATGCAATGAGCAAATAGGGAATCTTCATCATACCCTATGGAGCTGTAAAAATATACACAGTTTCTGGAATTCTGTCTCAGTGTTTTTAGCGGATCTCACTGGCAATTTGCTGGATCTCACCCCTGCCATGGCCCTTCTAGGAATAAATCTAGACATATACCCTATAATGTATAGAACTATTGTAGCCCACACACTGATAGCAGCCAGACTCACAATATCCAGTCTATGGAAATCCTTTGAAACTCCAAACCTAACCAATGTCATAATTAGACTGAATATTCAAGCTCAATATGAACTGATGTTGGCATACAAAAATTACAACACAGATAACTTTAAAGAAAAATGGCAAAATTGGAAAGTCCACCCTAGAGCTTCTAAATATCTAAAAAACTGTTCTTTGTAGTTCTTTAGTTACCTATCTCAAGCTTAGCTAAGTAGATAATACATTTGTTATAACGAATTTAGCAACAGGTTGATGGGTCTTCGCCTACAGTTTGTTCCCAATATGGGGTGGGCGAGACCTACTAACTTGGAAAATGAAAATATTGGTTAATTGATTACCTTTATATTTTCGGAAGCTACAGTAAAATATTTATATTCTTATAATGTTGATTAAGTAGGTCATATGTGATGTGTGGAACACTGACATGAGCAGCTGCTCTTATTTATTTATTTATTTATTTATTTATGTATTTACTTATTTATTTTTCATATGTATGTATGTGTGTATGTGTATGTGTGTGTATATGTGTATATGTATATATATATATATATATATATATATATATATATATATATATATATATATGTGTATGTATGTATATGTATGTGTATGTGTATGTGTGTATATATATATATTTTTTTTCATGCCTTTTCTTTCTTTCTGTGTGTTGTGTTATAGAAAATTATAAATAAAGAGTTTAGAAATGCAAGCTAGAAGTTATGTTTAAGAGATCTGGGGCATTAGTTTCACTAGATCATTGTATTGTTTGCTTTAAATAAGTTAAAAAAATAAATAAAGTAATAACGGTTTTGCTGCAAGTTATTTTTTTTCAGGGTAGGTGAGTCCTGGAAGTATATGGACATATAAAGTTGTTCATATGCGTAAATACGCTCCTAACAAAAGGTAAGTATAGTATTCCAGGGTGTTGTTTTGTTTTCTTATTCAGTCCCTTAGATTCTACTAGTGGCCAGAAATGCCTAGCAATTCGTTTGCAAATTACTAAATTTCTAAGCAAAATCTAGAGGATTCAATCTAAACGAATGGGTGTGTCTGAGTGAGGGAATGGATGTGTAAGAACTGTCCATGGGGAAACAAGATTTTTGCTTTATGGCCATCAATAAGTGTGATCACATTAATGCGCATGCTTTGTACTGTTTATGTTTATTTGATTTTTTTTTTCCCTCTCTCTCTCGTTTGTAATGAGCTCAATACTGGTACCAGTTTAAATTTATACTTTTTTTTTACAAATTGAAATGTATTCGCGAATAAATAACCTGTGCACAGATACGAGATCTCGAGTCCTATAGTATATAGGAATTTGTTTTTTTCTCACTTTCCTGTGGTTAGAGTGAAGCTTCATTCACTCTGACACGTGGAAACTACATAATACATCACCTTATTGCATCTTATGGATTCAGTAGGTCTATAGGTTTTGTCTAGTTTTTTTTTTCCTTCCGAATTGACGCATGTGTTGTTAATATGTGTAAAGGTTTAATGTTGACATGGGGTCTTCTTAGATTGTAAGTACTTACAAACCCCACCATGTTTTCCTATAACTTTTTGTTTGTCAGAGTACAGATATGTGGGGGAGTCAGTGCATGTTTCACTGTACTTACTGTTGAGGGACTCAGAGGTAGCCCATAACAAACCTCTCAGAAGAGGTACAGTGAGGTGTTATTAATGGTTTTGAGTTTTGTATTTTAGGAAGAAATACACACACACAAGGATGGATGAACGAACCAAGACTGGTCAAATTTCTTTAAAAACACAGAGGACCTTAAAACATTTTTTTTATGTCTTGTTTTTAGGATAATCCTGGAATGGAATTAATTAGTCAGGCCTAACTAAATTCTAAATTTTTTTTTGGACTGTCTCTCTTTGATAGAACTTCCTGTGGCCTAGTGGACTTGCAAATAGATTTTCACTGAGAATTAGGGATGAGCTTCGTGTTCGAGTCGAACATACGTTCGACTCGAACATCGGCTGTTCGATCGTTCGACGAAGATCGAACGATTTGGGCCGTTCGCGCCAAATTCGAGTGACGCGAACGGCCCACAATGCACTACGCCATCGCAGTGTCATCCAGGCGCTGTGATTGGCCAAGCATGCACTGTGACCCCGCATGCTTGGCCAATCACAGCGCCGGCAGCGAGGAGAGCAATGATTGGCCACAGGCAGGATGCCTGTGGCCAATTATTGCTGAGGGTGTTTAGTACACGCCCCACACTATAAAAGGCCGCCAGCACGGCGGCCTAGTGTAGTGTGTTCCGGAGCAGGGATAGAGCAGCATAGGCAGGGACAGTGACTGTTATTTCTTTCTTGCTTAACCTGGATTCCTTTAGTTTAGGGAAAGAGAAGGATAGGTAGGGAGAGTGTCAGTGTGTTTTGTGCTTGTGCTATAGTGTGCTTAAAAAAAACATTTATTCTAGGGACAGAAAACTGTAGGTAGGGACAGTGTCAGTTTCTTTCACTCTGCAAGTCCTTGTTTCCAGGGACCTGGAAGGACAGTGAGTGAATTGTCCTTGTGCTATATTGTGCTTAAAAAAACATTTATTCTAGGGACAGAAAACTGTAGGTAGGGAGAGTGTCAGTTTCTTTCACTCTGCAAGTCCTTGTTTCCAGGGACCTGTAAGGACAGTGAGTGAATTGTCCTTGTGCTATATTGTGATTAAAAAAAACATTTTTTCTAGGGACAGAAAACTGTAGGTAGGGAGAGTGTTTTTTTTCTTTCACTCTGCAAGTCCTTGTTTCCAGGGACCTGGAAGGACAGTGAATGAATTGTCCTTGTGCTATATTGTGCTTAAAAAAAAACATTTTTTCTAGGGACAGAAAACTGTAGGTAGGGAGAGTGTTTTTTTTCTTTCACTCTGCAAGTCCTTGTTTCCAGGGACCTGTAAGGACAGTGAGTGAATTGTCCTTGTGCTATATTGTGCTTAAAAAAAACATTTATTCTAGGGACAGAAAACTGTAGGTAGGGAGAGTGTCAGTTTATTTCACTCTGCAAGTCCTTGTTTCCAGGGACCTGTAAGGACAGTGAGTGAATTGTCCTTGTGCTATATTGTGATTAAAAAAAACATTTTTTCTAGGGACAGAAAACTGTAGGTAGGGAGAGTGTTTTTTTTCTTTCACTCTGCAAGTCCTTGTTTCCAGGGACCTGTAAGGACAGTGAGTGAATTGTCCTTGTGCTATATTGTGCTTAAAAAAAAACATTTATTCTAGGGACAGAAAACTGTAGGTAGGGAGAGTGTTTTTTTTCTTTAACTCTGCAAGTCCTTGTTTCCAGGGACCTGTAAGGACAGTGAGTGAATTGTCCTTGTGCTATATTGTGATTAAAAAAAACATTTTTTCTAGGGACAGAAAACTGTAGGTAGGGAGAGTGTTTTTTTTCTTTCACTCTGCAAGTCCTTGTTTCCAGGGACCTGTAAGGACAGTGAGTGAATTGTCCTTGTGCTATATTGTGCTTAAAAAAAACATTTATTCTAGGGACAGAAAACTGTAGGTAGGGAGAGTGTCAGTTTATTTCACTCTGCAAGTCCTTGTTTCCAGGGACCTGTAAGGACAGTGAGTGAATTGTCCTTGTGCTATATTGTGATTAAAAAAAACATTTTTTCTAGGGACAGAAAACTGTAGGTAGGGAGAGTGTTTTTTTTCTTTCACTCTGCAAGTCCTTGTTTCCAGGGACCTGGAAGGACAGTGAGTGAATTGTCCTTGTGCTATATTGTGCTTAAAAAAAACATTTATTCTAGGGACAGAAAACTGTAGGTAGGGAGAGTGTCAGTTTATTTCACTCTGCAAGTCCTTGTTTCCAGGGACCTGTAAGGACAGTGAGTGAATTGTCCTTGTGCTATATTGTGATTAAAAAAAACATTTTTTCTAGGGACAGAAAACTGTAGGTAGGGAGAGTGTTTTTTTTCTTTCACTCTGCAAGTCCTTGTTTCCAGGGACCTGTAAGGACAGTGAGTGAATTGTCCTTGTGCTATATTGTGATTAAAAAAAACATTTTTTCTAGGGACAGAAAACTGTAGGTAGGGAGAGTGTTTTTTTTCTTTCACTCTGCAAGTCCTTGTTTCCAGGGACCTGTAAGGACAGTGAGTGAATTGTCCTTGTGCTATATTGTGATTAAAAAAAACATTTTTTCTAGGGACAGAAAACTGTAGGTAGGGAGAGTGTTTTTTTTCTTTCACTCTGCAAGTCCTTGTTTCCAGGGACCTGTAAGGACAGTGAGTGAATTGTCCTTGTGCTATATTGTGCTTAAAAAAACATTTATTCTAGGGACAGAAAACTGTAGGTAGGGAGAGTGTCAGTTTATTTCACTCTGCAAGTCCTTGTTTCCAGGGACCTGTAAGGACAGTGAGTGAATTGTCCTTGTGCTATATTGTGATTAAAAAAAACATTTTTTCTAGGGACAGAAAACTGTAGGTAGGGAGAGTGTTTTTTTTCTTTCACTCTGCAAGTCCTTGTTTCCAGGGACCTGTAAGGACAGTGAGTGAATTGTCCTTGTGCTATATTGTGCTTAAAAAAAACATTTATTCTAGGGACAGAAAACTGTAGGTAGGGAGAGTGTCAGTTTATTTCACTCTGCAAGTCCTTGTTTCCAGGGACCTGTAAGGACAGTGAGTGAATTGTCCTTGTGCTATATTGTGATTAAAAAAAACATTTTTTCTAGGGACAGAAAACTGTAGGTAGGGAGAGTGTTTTTTTTCTTTCACTCTGCAAGTCCTTGTTTCCAGGGACCTGTAAGGACAGTGAGTGAATTGTCCTTGTGCTATATTGTGATTAAAAAAAACATTTTTTCTAGGGACAGAAAACTGTAGGTAGGGAGAGTGTTTTTTTTCTTTCACTCTGCAAGTCCTTGTTTCCAGGGACCTGTAAGGACAGTGAGTGAATTGTCCTTGTGCTATATTGTGCTTAAAAAAAACATTTATTCTAGGGACAGAAAACTGTAGGTAGGGAGAGTGTTTATTTTCTTTCACTCTGCAAGTCCTTGTTTCCAGGGACCTG
Source organism: Rana muscosa (assembly GCA_029206835.1). Classification (NCBI taxonomy): domain Eukaryota; kingdom Metazoa; phylum Chordata; class Amphibia; order Anura; family Ranidae; genus Rana; species Rana muscosa. Next base: position 231,930,084 of record CM055127.1, on the reverse strand, counting down.
TAAGGACAGTGAGTGAATTGTGCTTGTGCTATATTGTGATTAAAAAAAAACATTTTTTCTAGGGACAGAAAACTGTAGGTAGGGAGAGTGTTTTTTTTCTTTCACTCTGCAAGTCCTTGTTTCCAGGGACCTGTAAGGACAGTGAGTGAATTGTCCTTGTGCTATATTGTGCTTAAAAAAAACATTTATTCTAGGGACAGAAAACTGTAGGTAGGGAGAGTGTCAGTTTATTTCACTCTGCAAGTCCTTGTTTCCAGGGACCTGTAAGGACAGTGAGTGAATTGTCCTTGTGCTATATTGTGATTAAAAAAAACATTTTTTCTAGGGACAGAAAACTGTAGGTAGGGAGAGTGTTTTTTTTCTTTCACTCTGCAAGTCCTTGTTTCCAGGGACCTGGAAGGACAGTGAGTGAATTCTCCTTGTGCTATATTGTGCTTAAAAAAAACATTTATTCTAGGGACAGAAAACTGTAGGTAGGGAGAGTGTCAGTTTATTTCACTCTGCAAGTCCTTGTTTCCAGGGACCTGTAAGGACAGTGAGTGAATTGTCCTTGTGCTATATTGTGATTAAAAAAAACATTTTTTCTAGGGACAGAAAACTGTAGGTAGGGAGAGTGTTTTTTTTCTTTCACTCTGCAAGTCCTTGTTTCCAGGGACCTGTAAGGACAGTGAGTGAATTGTCCTTGTGCTATATTGTGCTTAAAAAAAACATTTATTCTAGGGACAGAAAACTGTAGGTAGGGAGAGTGTCAGTTTATTTCACTCTGCAAGTCCTTGTTTCCAGGGACCTGTAAGGACAGTGAGTGAATTGTCCTTGTGCTATATTGTGATTAAAAAAAACATTTTTTCTAGGGACAGAAAACTGTAGGTAGGGAGAGTGTTTTTTTTCTTTCACTCTGCAAGTCCTTGTTTCCAGGGACCTGTAAGGACAGTGAGTGAATTGTCCTTGTGCTATATTGTGCTTAAAAAAAACATTTATTCTAGGGACAGAAAACTGTAGGTAGGGAGAGTGTCAGTTTATTTCACTCTGCAAGTCCTTGTTTCCAGGGACCTGTAAGGACAGTGAGTGAATTGTCCTTGTGCTATATTGTGATTAAAAAAAACATTTTTTCTAGGGACAGAAAACTGTAGGTAGGGAGAGTGTTTTTTTTCTTTCACTCTGCAAGTCCTTGTTTCCAGGGACCTGTAAGGACAGTGAGTGAATTGTCCTTGTGCTATATTGTGCTTAAAAAAAACATTTATTCTAGGGACAGAAAACTGTAGGTAGGGAGAGTGTCAGTTTATTTCACTCTGCAAGTCCTTGTTTCCAGGGACCTGTAAGGACAGTGAGTGAATTGTCCTTGTGCTATATTGTGATTAAAAAAAACATTTTTTCTAGGGACAGAAAACTGTAGGTAGGGAGAGTGTTTTTTTTCTTTCACTCTGCAAGTCCTTGTTTCCAGGGACCTGTAAGGACAGTGAGTGAATTGTCCTTGTGCTATATTGTGATTAAAAAAAACATTTTTTCTAGGGACAGAAAACTGTAGGTAGGGAGAGTGTTTTTTTTCTTTCACTCTGCAAGTCCTTGTTTCCAGGGACCTGTAAGGACAGTGAGTGAATTGTCCTTGTGCTATATTGTGATTAAAAAAAACATTTTTTCTAGGGACAGAAAACTGTAGGTAGGGAGAGTGTTTTTTTTCTTTCACTCTGCAAGTCCTTGTTTCCAGGGACCTGTAAGGACAGTGAGTGAATTGTCCTTGTGCTATATTGTGCTTAAAAAAACATTTATTCTAGGGACAGAAAACTGTAGGTAGGGAGAGTGTCAGTTTATTTCACTCTGCAAGTCCTTGTTTCCAGGGACCTGTAAGGACAGTGAGTGAATTGTCCTTGTGCTATATTGTGATTAAAAAAAACATTTTTTCTAGGGACAGAAAACTGTAGGTAGGGAGAGTGTTTTTTTTCTTTCACTCTGCAAGTCCTTGTTTCCAGGGACCTGTAAGGACAGTGAGTGAATTGTCCTTGTGCTATATTGTGCTTAAAAAAAACATTTATTCTAGGGACAGAAAACTGTAGGTAGGGAGAGTGTCAGTTTATTTCACTCTGCAAGTCCTTGTTTCCAGGGACCTGTAAGGACAGTGAGTGAATTGTCCTTGTGCTATATTGTGATTAAAAAAAACATTTTTTCTAGGGACAGAAAACTGTAGGTAGGGAGAGTGTTTTTTTTCTTTCACTCTGCAAGTCCTTGTTTCCAGGGACCTGTAAGGACAGTGAGTGAATTGTCCTTGTGCTATATTGTGATTAAAAAAAACATTTTTTCTAGGGACAGAAAACTGTAGGTAGGGAGAGTGTTTTTTTTCTTTCACTCTGCAAGTCCTTGTTTCCAGGGACCTGTAAGGACAGTGAGTGAATTGTCCTTGTGCTATATTGTGCTTAAAAAAAACATTTATTCTAGGGACAGAAAACTGTAGGTAGGGAGAGTGTTTATTTTCTTTCACTCTGCAAGTCCTTGTTTCCAGGGACCTGTAAGGACAGTGAGTGAATTGTGCTTGTGCTATATTGTGATTAAAAAAAAACATTTTTTCTAGGGACAGAAAACTGTAGGTAGGGAGAGTGTTTTTTTTCTTTCACTCTGCAAGTCCTTGTTTCCAGGGACCTGTAAGGACAGTGAGTGAATTGTTCTTGTGCTATATTGTGATTAAAAAAAACATTTTTTCTAGGGACAGAAAACTGTAGGTAGGGAGAGTGTTTTTTTTCTTTCACTCTGCAAGTCCTTGTTTCCAGGGACCTGTAAGGACAGTGAGTGAATTGTCCTTGTGCTATATTGTGCTTAAAAAAAACATTTATTCTAGGGACAGAAAACTGTAGGTAGGGAGAGTGTCAGTTTCTTTCACTGTGAAAGTCCTTGTTTCAAGGGACAGAGAAGGACACCTGAAGGTAGCCCTTATTGCTTTTTTCCCATCTCCCTGCAGGCCATCTATTAGAATGTCTGGAAGGCAAACAAGGAGAGGCAGACAGTCAGGAGGCAATAAAAGAGGGCAAGCAGGCTCTGTGTCTGGGGGCAACAGTGCTGGTCGTGGACGCGGTGCATTGTCATCAGCACATGGCCATGGGACACGCTTGTCCTTCTTTTCGGCAGCTGGACATGTTGAGCCACATCATGCCGAAGACTTGGTAGAGTGGATGACCAAGCCCTCCTCCTCCTCCTCATCCTCTCTCACCCAGGCTCAGGGTACTGGAAAAGCAGCTGCCAAAGCGTCGTCTTCCCTGGTATCAATGTCAGACAAATCATCAGTCACTCCTTCCCTAGACCCACCATGTCCTCCTCCTGAGGAGTCCCCCGAACTGTTTCAGCACAGTGTTGGGTACATGCTCCAGGAGGATGCCCAGCGTTTCGAAGGGTCTGATGATGAAACCCAGCTAGAGGAAGGCAGTAGCGTGAGAGCAGACAGAGGGGATGCTCAAGAAGGACACCAATCTGGCAGTCATGTTCCAGCAGCTGCAGCATACTGCCAGATTGGCTCCAGTGATGAGGAGGGAGGGGATGATGAGGTCACTGACTCCACGTGGGTGCCTAATAGGAGAGAGGAGGAGGAGGAGGATGAGGAGGAGGCACATCTCCAACGAGGCAGGATGCCCTTTGGTGGCCAGCGTAAGGGCAGTACACCGACGGAATCACACCGCAGAGCTCCGCCTGTGCAGGGCGCTGCCTCTGCCCGTCATTCAAAAAGTTCTTTGGTGTGGGCCTTTTTTGAGGCTAGTGCATCAGATCGCACAGCTGCTGTTTGCAACATATGTCTCAAGCGTATATCGCGTGGCCAAAACATCAGCCGCTTGGGTACCACATGCCTGACCAGACATATGTTGACCTGCCATGCAGCTCGTTGGCAAGCCTACCTCAAAGACCCACACCAAAGAACAAAGCGGACCTCTCCTTGCACCGCATCAGCTGGGATCTCCAACCCCACTATAACTTCAGTCCTCTCTGAAACATGCACTGAGAGGAATGAAGGTGTAGAATTAGGTGTGTCACAGCCAAGTACTTGCGCCCACTCTGCTAGCAGTACACCGACGTCCGATTCTAGCAGGCAAATTTCCCTGCCCCAGCTGCTGGACCGTCGAAAGAAGTTCACTCCCAGCCATCCACATGCCCAGCGGTTGAATGCTAGCTTGGCTAAATTGCTAGCGCTTCAACTGCTGCCTTTTCAGTTGGTAGACTCGGCCCCCTTCCGTGAGTTTGTGCAATGTGCGGTTCCTCAGTGGCAGGTTCCCAAACGCCACTTTTTCTCACGGAAGGCTATTCCGGCTCTCTACCGGCATGTGGAAGGCAATGTCTTGGCCTCGCTGGACAGGGCGGTCAGCGGTAAGGTGCATATTACCGCTGACTCATGGTCCAGCAGGCATGGACAGGGACGTTACCTTTCTTTCACGGCCCATTGGGTCACTCTTTTGGCAGCTGGGAAGGATTCAGGACAAGGTGCAGTAGTGTTGGAGGTTGTCCCACCGCCACGCCTCCAAAATGCTACTACTGGTTGTGACACACCTCTCTCCTCCACCCCCTCCTCTTCTTCTTCCTCCATGGCCTCTTCCTGTGGTTTGTCCTATGAACCAGCGGTGCTCCGTAGCCGTTCACGGGGCTACGCAAGTACGCAGGCAAAAAGATGCCATGCCGTGCTTGCGCTGGTGTGTTTGGGGGACAGAAGCCACACTGGGGCAGAGGTCCTGTCTGCTCTGCAGGGCCAGGCCGAGAGGTGGTTGACGCCACGCCAGCTTAAGCCAGGAATGGTGGTTTGCGACAATGGCACCAACCTCCTCTCCGCCCTCCGACAGGGACAACTGACCCATGTGCCCTGTGTGGCTCACGTCCTTAACCTGGTGGTGCAGCGCTTCTTGGGCAGGTACCCGGGCTTACAGGATGTCCTGAGGCAGGCCAGGAAAGTCTGTGTGCATTTCCGCAGATCTTATAATGCCAGTGCTCGCCTGGCTGAGCTGCAAAAGGAGTTGAACCTGCCCAAGAACCGCCTTATATGTGACATGCCCACCAGGTGGAACTCAACGTTGGCCATGCTGCAGGGGCTGCACACGCAGCAGAGGGCCATCAATGAGTACCTGTGCGACTACGGCACCAGGACAGGGTCAGGGGAGCTTGGTTTTTTTTCTCCACGCCAGTGGGGCATGATCAGGGATGCATGCACTGTCCTGGCACCATTTGAGGAGGCCACGAGGATGGTGAGCAGTGACAGTGCATGCATCAGTGACACTGTACCTCTTGTCCACCTGTTGGAGCACACGCTGCGTGGAATAATGGACAGGGCACTTGAGGCAGAACAGAGGCAGGAAGAGGAGGACTTCCTTGCCTCTCAAGGCCCCCTTTACCCAGACAGTGTTCCTTCTGTCCCACCCATCGCACAGGAAGAGGAGGAGGAGGAGGAGGAGGAGGATTGTGTCAGCATGGAGGTGGAGGCTGGCACTCAGCATCATCAGCAGCAGTCTTTTAGGGATGATTTACAGTCCCAAGAAACCAGTGGACTTGTACGTGGCTGGGAGGAGGTGGCTGCGGATCATGTCGTCCTTAGTGACCCAGAGGACTCCGGAGCGAATGCCTCAGCAAACCTACGCTGCATGGCCTCCCTGATCCTGCAAAGTCTGCGGAAGGATCCTCGTATTCTTCGGATCAAGGAGAGGGACCATTACTGGCTGGCCACTCTCCTTGATCCACGGTACAAGGGTAAGGTTGCGGACCTTATGTTACCGTCGCAGAGGGAGCAGAGGATGAGACAACTCCGGGAGGCCTTGCAGAAAGGTCTGTGCAACGCGTTCCCAGAGACTGGGAGGTTGCAAACTCCTGGTCCTGGACAACGAGTTGCTGAGGCTTCGGCCAGTCAAAGAAGGAGCGGTGGGGAAGGTGGCCGTCTGACCGATGCGTTCAGACAATTCTTTAGTCCGCAGCCCCAAAGTATGATCGGTTCCAGCAACCATCGCCAGCGTCTGATAAACATGGTGCAGGAATATCTAGGGGCAAGGTCAGACTTGGACACCTTCCCCACCGAAAATCCTCTGGCTTACTGGGTCTTGAGGATGGATCACTGGCCAGAGCTTGCACAGTATGCAATTGAGCTACTGGCCTGTCCTGCATCCAGCGTTCTTTCGGAACGCACATTCAGTGCTGCTGGAGGATTTGTCACGGATCACAGGGTGCGCCTGTCCACCGACTCGGTTGATCGACTGACTTTCATCAAGATGAACCAGTCTTGGATCACCACCAGCTACCACACACCTGATGCTGATATAACAGACTAATTGATTTTAACATGTCACATCCCTTCAAGACTGATGCTGATGCTGAGTGCCTGTGCTGTTATGTTGACTGGCTATCCTCCTCCTCCGAGTCCTCAATGATACGATTGATGATGATAGCTTGGAAGATCATTTTTGTTTATGGGTGCCGCCACCAGTGCCTAACGCCCAATTTTTCAGCCCCTGTTTAACAGGGGCGTGTAATTACAATTTTTGAAGCAATACTTTGCAACAGGGCTCATTGCTGTGCTCCAAGTACAGTATCTGTGAGGGGTTGCAGTGTTGTGCCACCAGTGCCTAAGGCCCAATTTTTCAGCCCCTGTTCAACAGGGGCATGTAATTACAATTCTTGATCTAATAATTCACAGCAGGGCCCATTGCTGCACCCACCAAGAGTAACTGTCAGGGCTTACAGTGTTGTGGCACCAGCACCACCATCAAAGGCCCAATTTTTACTACCACTGTTCAACAATTATATGTAATTAAAATTCCTGATATAATAGTTGACAGCAGGGCGTTCCAGCACCAACCAAGAGTAACTGTGAGTGCTTACAGTGTTGTGCCAACACCAACAACTAAGGGGCCTATTTCTGCAGAGTATATACGGCAGGTCCCTACTTTCAAACATCCAACTTACAAACGACTCCTACTTGCAAACGCAAGAAGACAACAGGAAGTGAGAGGAAATCTACCACTAGGAAGGAAAATTCTCTCCTGTAAGAATAAATATGGGAGAAAGGTGTCTCCTCTGTACTGATGCTTTATCAGCAATCCTTGTTTCAAGAAAAACACCACATTTCAAAAACAGTTGTCATTGGGACGGAAAGTGAGGTGAAATGTTCTGAACAGGGGCACAGACAGCAAAACAAATGTTACAGGGGTGATAACCCTTACCTATGTTTTCCAAAAAGTTTAAAAATAGATTTTTGGTCTGGAGCTACACTTCAACAATGTACCTGTTCAAAATTACAAACAGATTCTACATAAGAACAAACCTACAGTCCCTGTCTTGTATGCACCGCCTGTATAGGGCTGTTCAGAGTATATAGGGCCTTTTTTATTTTATGTGCGGGGTTCCCCTTAATATCCATACAAGACCCAAAGGGGCTGGTAATGGGCTGGGGTAGGGGGGGGGGGGTCATGGGGTAGCTATGCCATTTTTCTTAAAGAATTTCATCCATATTACCGGGACCAGACATTACATTAAAGCCGCAAGCAGTTTTAAATGGCATTTTTTTCCTTTAGAAGTGTCATTTTGTGCAGGGACAGTTCTAAACACGGGAAACACGTGGCACTTCACAGGCATACTTTAGACACCCCCCAGGTACGATATTTAAAGGAATATTTGACTTTTTTTTTTTCACTTTATGCATCATTAAAATGACTGCTCCCGAAAAACGACCGTTTTTAAAACTTCTTTTTGCATTGATACATGTCCCCTGGTGCAGAACCCGGGTTCCCAAACCCTTTTTAGGACAATAACATGCATAATAGTTGTTATAATTAGCACTTTAGAATTCGAACGTTCGCATCCATTGTATTTAATAGGGTTCTAATGTTCGTTCGAACTTTCGGTCCGTTCGCGGGTTCTGGTGCGAACCGAACCCGGGGGTGTTCGGCTCATCACTACTGAGAATCAATTAATATGTTAATCACTGAGAGAGAGAGAGTTGCCTTTTGCATAGCTGCAATGTTTAAAGGCAATTTCAATATTTTTTTTTTTTTTAACAAAATACAGATTCAACGCTCTTTAACAATTTAAAGGTCGGGGCAGCATTAAATCTGAATTTTTTTTGTTACTTTAAAAAAAAAATTTTACCATTTTTTTTTTTTTACCTTTTTTGGTGTAGTTTTTTCACTACTGAGAAAGGGAGTTGCCTTGTGTATAGCTGTAATGTTTAAGGCAGCTTCAATTTTTTTTAACACAAGTACAGATTCTATGCTCTTTAACAAGTTAAAGGTTGGGGCAGCATTCAATCTGAATTTCAAGTTTTTTTTTACCTTTTTTTTTCGTTATTTTTTTTTTTTTCCTTTTTTTTTTAACGAAAACTATTTTTCTTTCTGTCCTATATCACCTTATTTATTTATTTATTTTTTTGCTGGGTGATTCTGGAGTTTGGCTCCGCTAGGGTGAAATAAAAAAAAAAAAGAGGGGAGTATGGGGGAACCTTATATGAGAAAATTTATAACAGTTAAAAATGTTGATATAGAATAATAAAACTTCCCTATAGCATTTTGGGGGATGGGACAAAGTTCCAACAGTTTTTTTTCTCTTTTTCAGCATGGGATAATGGTTTTATATAAATGTATGTCATTGTAGCTATTACCAACTATGACAATAGTAACAGTAACACCTGGGTTTAGCAACAGTCATGTGACTTGTTTCGTTGAATATATGTGACATAGTGTCCTCTCTACAGTTCTAATGTTTGGCAGTCATCATAGGCGGTCATTGGTATTTTTTTTTATGATTGGTCAGTTTTCTTTTTGTGCCATAACTAAGTTCAAAGAGAATTGCTTGAAGATCATATAGATATACTGGGACTGGTGAGACTCATAGTGATTGGCAAATAGCAGAAAGTATAGTACAATTGTACTTAATAAGTAATTTAGTCTAATCATCCCTGAAGCAACAAGTAACTGGTGACATCCATCACACTTATCCGCATTCTGAAATCAAGCTATTTTTGGCTGCTTAGATGACACTGCCTAAATCAGCACAGAGACCTCTTAAAGTTATGACCGCTTCCCTAGCCCGCTAAAGGCAGGACTCATACAGTAGCTACACACGGTAGCCAAGGACGGAGCTATATGCTCAAAAGTTTGGCACCCGCCATGGCTTTAACCCATCAGGGTTGGTATAACTGAACACAGCTGCAGTAAAAAGAGTTTGTGGTGAGTTGCCATGGCAACCAGATCCCCCTGGACACTCGAAGGGTCATACACACACACACAGAGGTATTCAGCAGAAGGCGGGACAGAGTTACTCGCAGGCATATGACAATGGAGGAAGAAAGATGGGGGATGGAAATCAGACAACCTGGCTTCAGGGCGCAACCATTTAAATTTATACACCTGTCAATGGGAAAGGGACTCATATTAGGTCGCAGTATATCTATAACAATTTTAATCAAAGGTCCTTAATACTCAGAATGACAAGATACGCATTCAGTTGCAGGCATATGTCTTAAAAGTACTTGTTTTTCTTTCTCTAACTTTGCCCACATTAATAAAGTACAATCACAGAAAGCCAGAAAAGGCCATTACTGTATGCTGTATCCAAGTGGAATCATCATGGATGTCTGTCCCAGAAGCAAGGGCAACATGACCAGATCGCACAAATTATTATTAGTGGACGGTGGAGGACAAGGAGCCTCATGTTTATTTTTATTTTTTCCCCTTCGTTTTTTTTGTGTGTTTTGTATCTTGTGATTTTATTATGGACTTATTACATCCAGAACAAGTGATGACTACCAATACTGGGATCCAGACATATGAACTGTAGAGACGGAAAGTTTAAGAGTTTTATTTCACTTCAGAGGGCAAAGCCAAAAGTTCAAAATTTCAAAGCAGATTATACATAACCCATTATTTTAGGTGTGGCCGAGTCTGATATTCTGAACTGGCCACAAGGGGCCATCTGTTGCCTTATGGGACATGTATAAACTGCATTGAAGAGCGGTAAAATATTGTAAATATGAATATATTTCAAATAGCTTGCGGTGGCCCCGGAGCATGTGACTGTGACGTCATGGGAACGTCATGGGAACATGTGACTGTGACGTCATGAGAAGCCTATATAAATCGCTGCGGACCGATAAAGCCAGCATTACAGCGGGAGGAAGCGACGAGTCAACATCGAGGAGGAGAAGAGGGAAGAAGACGCTTCTTTATTACCTTGGTATCAGTGTTATCCTTGCAGATAGTAGTTGTCTATCAATACTGCCAGATTGTGTATAATCAGGTATAGACTGTTACGAGGTAACATTCCCTAGACTAACTGTGCCAGTGTGGGTTGAGTAGATTGCCGGGGTTGGTGGTGCTATATACAGGGCCTGAAACAAAACCCAGCGGCTCTCTTAACTGGGGGTAGCGATACACGTGGGGGCTCTCGAGTCTGGGATCCTGATACAGCAAGCAACGCGCCAAAAGTACCGGCATGGACCCATTGGAAGTGGAACAGTGGTGCACGGTGGCTGGCACCGATTCAGCCGCGGCAGTAGTTATTGAACTCCCGGGGATCTGGCAAGAAGTAGCGGTAAAGCAGCTAGTAATGTCGCTGTCCCTACACCAGAAAGCATGGGTGATGGATGTCAGGTCAAATTCTTCGCTGACCCACGCACTTATAGAATGGAAGAATGAAATCCCAGAGCATTTCAAAAGTCCAAGCATAAAAGCAATGGATGATAAGACCTATAGCTTAATACATAAGCTGCCAGTCAAGGGAGGATGGTTTCAGACACCAAAACCATCACCTCCACAGACATCTCCACCGGAGTCCCCAAAAGCAGGAAAGCAGAAGGCTAAAGAGAGTCCCGGGTCACCACCGGCCACCCTCAGTGCAGAATTGTGCGCGGTCCTGGGGGAGATTGTAGCCCAGTGTAAGAAGGATCCTGCAGACTACCCGATGTCGGGATACAGAAAACTCAGGATATTTTCTGGAAGGAAACCTGTACCTTCGGGAGAAGAGGGATTTGAGGAGTGGCTAGACGGTGCCACTCAGGCTTTAGAAGAATGGGAAGTCCCAGAACACAGAAAGAAACCAAGAATCACAGAGAGTCTGAAGGGGCCTGCCTTGGAGGCCATACGCAACCTCAAGCTGAGCAAGAAAGACTGTGATGCTCAGGATTATCTGGACATTTTGCAGAATGTGTTCGGTGGAACAGAGAAAGTCACGGAGCTCACTTACGAGCTGGAGCACTGCTATCAGAAGACAGAAGAGAAACTGTCAGAGTTCATGAGGCGTCTGGATAAGATCCTGCATAAAATTATACTGAAAAAGGGGATCGACCCAAGGAAGGTGGATGAGGCCCGTGTTCAGCAGGTGTTGCGGGGAGCTCAGCCCCTGGACCCCATCGCATTGGCGCTACGCACTCGAAAGGACGGGAAGAGCCTGGAGTACCCCGACTTAATCCGAGTGGTCAGAGAAGAAGAGGCTATGTTGGAAGACAAAAGAAGGAACCAACCAGTTGAGCCAACCAATCCTCCGGCGGTGATGGTCAGGACGGCCATGACCCTCTAGAGAGACTCAGAGGTGGATACCTTGAAGTCACAGATGTCCCAAGTATTGGGGATGCTGACCTCCCTGATGGCCAAGGATCAAGGGGTACCAGAGAGGGAAAGTCCGAAGAAGGAGCTGTTTCCAAACAACTCAGCGCCCGCATCCCTGCAAGATTGGGGGGATGCGATTTGCTTCAACTGTGGAGGGGCTGGCCATGTCGCCAAAGTGTGCGCCAGGCCAAAGAAAAAAAAAAGATGAATAACCGCAAGCCGGCGGAAAACTTCAGAGGGCCCTGGTGAAGGAGTCAACCGGGTGCCCATCATCTCCAGTGAGCTCCAAACTGAATGAGAAGTGTAGAAAGAGGGAGGACAACACCCCTCAGAAGAAACACAGTGTTCCTCAGCGGGAATATACACCAAAGAAAGAGAATAGTGTCCCTCAGCGGGTAGCTACACCCATTAAGAGGAGGGAGATCAATGCATACCGAGCCCAAGAGAGACTAAAGTCCAAGGAGAAATGGAAGAAAGAGAGTCCAAAAGGGAAATGCAAAGATCAAAAGAGAGAGACCCCTTCGAAGCAGTATCCAGAGAAGCTGGTAGGCCCCTCCCCCATAGTACCTGTCTAAGTGGAGGGAGTCTACACAAGAGCCATATTGGATACTGGGGTACAAGTGACCGTGTTATACAGGGACTTTTATGACAAACATCTAAGCCACCTACCCATCCAGAAGATTGAAGAGTTGGAAATATGGGGGATTGGGACCAGGAGCTTCCCTTATGATGGCTATCTGTCCATAAAATTGACCTTTGACCCATCTGTAGCAGGGATAGCTGAAGTGTTCGACACCCTGGCTGTGGTATGCCCCCGACCGCCTGGAGCTAACAAAAGCTCCATAATAATAGGGACCAACACGGACCTGGTTCGGAGACTCTTGGCTCCTCTAGTACGAAAGAAGGACCCCACGGTCACCAAGATCCACCCAATGCTGAAGACCGCCTACCTATGTATTTCATTTAGCTAACTGAATATATTTCATTTAGCTAACCGAATATATTTCAATTAGCTTGCTGTAGATATAGTTCATTCAGCTTTCGGAATATATTCCCTTTTTCCACCCTTGCAATGTCCTTTGTTAACAGCTAGACAGGGCGGAGCCCCACGATTGGAGAGACAATGCCATTGTCTTAAACCCACTCTCGTCAATGAGTCCCATGCTGGGATAATACAATGGACAGAGCCTCACCTATAACCCTGGGAAACTTCAATCACATCTCCGGCCCACATAGAGTGACCAGGATTTGCATGAAAGGGGGCTGCCTTATGGAGTAAGCCCTCCAATCATGACCCAAGCTAGGCCAACCAATGGGGTATCAGTATGGAGAGATATACTCAGAGAGAGGGAGAGTGGAGCTCACTTTTTTATAGAAGGATGGCCTGAAGGATGGGGTAACTATGCCAAAGGTCTGTTTGACATATAACTACACATGCTTGTACTGTAATGTTTTCAGAGGAATAAGCTCTATGTTCCTCCCATGTAAATACTTTGTATATTTTAACCTACTATTTCCTGCTTGTCTAAGACTATAGAGATAGCTTCTGTGTATTAGATTAGACTTCAACAAATACATAATAAAATGTTCTTTATGTTAAAGCTTTCACTTCTGGTCAAAAGAACTCTTATTCAACCTATATCATATCTGTGAGATATTAAATCTTAAATATAGATTTTATTTAGCAACAAAGGTTAATACTTTGAGCCAGCGTGAATCCTTCTGGATACATGAAATGCAAACTTTACACCCCTTAGGACATAATATTGAGTTTGACATTAATTGTTTCATAAATTAGTTTTAACTTCTTTCTAAGGTCATACTTACTGTTTCATTCCCTTATCTTAATACTCCTACCAGTGGCAGAATTATAGGGGTCGCTGAGGTCACCATGGCGACTGGGGCTCTTGCTGCAGGGGGCTCTTGAGGGCCCCCTGTACTCTTTCATAAGAGGAGCGGCAAGGGCGGCTGAGACAAGCTTCTTGATCGTCAGCCGAACTGTAATCGGCACTGTGCAGGGAGCTTGTCACATTAACCGAAAGTGAAAGCATAGTGTGCTGTGCTCTATGTCTCCCCCTACAGTGCAGTACCCGGCAGGAAAAGCTAAGGTTTTCTGCCGTTTTTTTATAAGACTATCTATCTACTGTATGTGTGTTTATTTGTGTGTGTGTGCGCATGTGTGTGTGCATATGTATGTATGTGAGTATGCATGTATGTGCATGTGTTTATCAGTGGCGGTGCGTCCATAAGGGCACACGGACGCCGCCCCCTCTCTCCAGCCACCCCCTCTATGACCAATGGATAGATTCATGCATTTGATGGGCAAAGTGGCGTTTGATGGCACAATAGAAGCATTTGATGGACACAGTGGCAGCGTTTGATGGGCACAGTGGCAGCGTTTGATGGCACAGTGGATGCAATTGATGTTTTTTTTCAGAATTCTTCAGTTTGCTTGCGCCCCCCTAAAAATTTTGAGCACCAGCCGCCACAGGTTTATATGTGCGTGCATATGTGCATTTATATATATATATATATATATATATATATTGTGAGGGGGTTAGCTCGGCAGCGGGTGTGTGTGACCCCCGGGATGGGCTCCCCACACAAAACAGGCCCAGCAAACGGAGGTTGTGGTTTTCAAAATCAAAAAGGTGCGGTTTATTTTCTATTTACAGTGACAAAACACAGCAAAGCAAAAGAAACATAACCAAAATAAATCCTGGTCAAGTTGACCTCTGACTAAACATACAGGTTTCCTAACTAACAACTGGGATCAGCCTAGTGCTGTCCTAGTCCCTAAGTCCCTGGTTTTAAATGTCCAAGCAAATAGCCACACAGGCTTTTTCTCACCGCACAGGGGTTCACTCTCCCTAGACAGTCCACACAGGTCTGGTTCCAGGCATGAGCTAACATCTAATGAAGCTGGGAGTTCTTATAGAGGCCTAAATGAGCTGACAAGCTTCAGCTGGTCTCATCAACTCCCTGTCTGCACGACGCCCAGCCCTCTCCCTAGAGGTATGAGTCATCCATGAGCCCACTAGCCTTATACAACTCTCCACCTAGTTGTATAAGTCGGCGTAAAGCCTGAATCTGGGCGAAATATATCTACCCCCCTGGATGCAACCAGGTGACTTTACCTTCCTGCTGTCACATACCCCCCCCTCTTGTTTTAACCTCGCGGTTGGAACACCAGCAATCAGGCATTCATGTACTCGAGACAAAGCATCCACATTCCCCATTTGAACGCCAGGGCGATGCTTTACTGTGAAGTTGAATTCCTGGAGGGCCAGGAACCACCTATTCACTCTTCTATTTGTTTCCTTGTTTTGAGCCATCCACTTTAACGGAGCGTGATCCGTAACCATGTCAAAGTGCCTACCTAGCAGGTAGTACCGAAGGGAATCTAGAGCCCACTTCACCGCTAAACACTCCTTTTCAACGGTGGCGTAATTTACCTCATGGGACTTCAACTTCCTGCTGAGGTAAATGACTGGGTGCTCTTCCCCGTTCCAGACCTGGGACAATACTGCTCCTAACCCCACATCTGACGCATCACTTTGTACGACAAAGTCTTTAGAGAAGTCGGGTGAGTACAAAACTGGCTGGCTACATAAGGCTTGTTTCAAGAATTGGAATGCTGCCTCAGCCTCGGGGGTCCATTTAATCATGACCGACCCTTTCCCCTTCGTCAGGTTGGTTAGGGGCACAGCCTTAGAAGCAAAGTGGGGAATGAATCGCCGATAATACCCAGCGATTCCCAGAAAGGCTCGTACCTGCTTCTTGCTGTTGGGACGTGGCCAACTCTGGATGGCCTCGACTTTGTTGAGTTGGGGTTTTATTACTCCCCTCCCAATGGTGTACCCAAGATATTTGGCCTCCTCCTGCCCAATGGTACACTTCTTGGGGTTAGCCGTAAACCCCGCTTCCCGAACAGAGTCCAGGACTGCTTGCACTTTTGGCAGATGTGAGGCCCAATCTGTGCTATGGACAATTACGTCATCCAGGTAAGCCGCAGCATACTTCCGATGGGGCCTCAGCATCTGGTCCATTTTCCGCTGGAATGTGGCCGGCGCATTCTGTAACCCGAACGGCATTCTTTTATATTGGAACGCCCCGTCTGGGGTTACAAATGCGGTTTTCTCTTTGGCCGACTTGGCCAGGGGGATTTGCCAATACCCTTTTGTGAGGTCAAGAGTCGTCATGTATCGGGCTGTTCCCAGCCGGTCGATCAACTCATCTATACGTGGCATGGGGTAGGTGTCAAATTTTGTAACTTTGTTCAACTGACGAAAATCGTTACAAAATCGCCAGCTCCCATCCGGTTTAGGCACCAACACGATGGGACTAGACCAATCACTTTGGGACTCCTCTATCACCCCTAAGTTCAGCATTTTCTGTACTTCCTCCCGTATTGCCTCCCGTCGAGCCTCTGGGATCCGATAGGGTTTTAACTTCACCCTTTCACCGGGCGGGGTAATGATGTCATGCTCTACCCCAGATGTTTGTCCCGGCAGCTCAGAGAATACCTCCTTGTTGCGAAGCACAAACTCCTTAACCTCCTGTTGTTGGGGTTGTGACAAGGTGGCTGCTATTCCAACCTCAGGAATCACGCAACCAGTTTGAGCTGGTGACCAAGTGTCTGCGACTAGGGACTCTCTATCCCTCCAGGCTTTCAACAGATTAACGTGATAGATCTGTTCGGGCTTTCGCCTTCCTGGTTGTCTGACCTTGTAATTCACTTCGCTCACTTTTTCCATTATCTCGTAGGGGCCTTGCCATTTGGCAAGGAATTTACTTTCAACCGTAGGGACAAGTACCAATATCCTATCCCCCGGGGAAAAGGTACGGGTCTTGGCTCCACGGTTGTACACTCTTTGCTGTGCCAACTGCGCTTGGGCCAAATGTTCCTTCACGATGGGCATTACCTGTGCAATTCGATCTTGCATCAGGGCGACATGCTCAATCACACTCCTGTGGGGAGAACTCTCACTTTCCCAAGTTTCCTTGGCAATATCCAACAGCCCTCTTGGGTGTCTCCCATACAGTAACTCAAAGGGGGAGAATCCCGTAGAGGATTGGGGCACCTCCCTAATAGCAAACATCAAATAAGGAAGTAAACAGTCCCAATCCTTTCCATCTCTATCCACCACTTTCTTCAACATTTGTTTTAGGGTTTTGTTGAATCTTTCAACCAGCCCATCGGTTTGGGGGTGATACACAGACGTACGCAATTGCGTCACTTTGAACAATTTACACAGCTCTTTCATAACCCGGGACATAAAGGGTGTACCTTGGTCCGTAAGCAGTTCTTTACAAATACCCACCCGGCTAAAAACAAGAGATAGCTCTTTGGCTATGGTTTTGGCCGAGGTATTTCGGAGAGGGATCGCTTCTGGATAACGGTGGCATAGTCCATTATAACTAATATGTACTGGTGCCCCCTAGCGGACTTGATTATAGGACCTACCAAATCCATGGCGATCCTCTCAAACGGGACCTCAATGATGGGTAGAGGGACCAGCGGGCTACGGAAATGTGGCATCGGGGCCAACCTCTGACACACAGGGCAGGAGGAACAATAATTTTCTACGTCCTTCATCACCCCCGGCCAATAGAATCTCTGTAATACCCTCTCTCGGGTTTTCTCTGTCCCCAGATGACCTCCAAGAATGTGCCCATGGGCCAACTCCAACACCAACTTCCTGTAAGGTTTGGGCACCACAAGCTGCTCAACGGTTTCTTCTGCCCTTTTTGCCACCCGATACAGTAGGTCCTTCTCTACGCTGAAGTATGGGTAAGTGCAGGTATTATCTGGGTTCACTAACTCGCCATCTATTTTCACTACGTTTTCCCGTGCCTTTATTAGGGCGGGGTCTTTCAACTGTTCTGTGGCAAAGTTTTCCCTGTGAACCTCAAGATCAGAAAACTCCACAGACGGTAGGTTTTCGTCTGAGGAGGTGGGCTCCTCTCCAGTTTCTTGAGTCTCCCCTGCCAATACTGATAAGGGAAATTCCGGAGAGTCCTCACCACTCTCAGGGGAGTTCTGGCTATCACATTCCTGGTACATAGGGGCACCAGTGAGGGGCTCAGGATCATCCCACAGTTCCCAGAACTTCGGAAAATCCCTTCCCACAATGGCGTCATGCGGTAACTGAGATACTAAGCCCACTGGATGAGAGAGGGTACCTTTGGGGGTCTCGAAACACACTGTAGTCACTGGATACTCTCGGGTGTCCCCATGCACACAAATAACAGCTACCTTGCTATTCCCAGAGACCTCTGTTTTAACTAACTCAGCCTTTATCAGGGTCACAAGGCTACCTGAATCCAGCAATACCACAACATTTCTACCATTAACACACATTTTGCATAAATGTTTCTCAGTTCCTCGAATGGCAGTGCATGCGACTGTCGCACACAGCGACTGACGTCTGCCCGTCAGAAAGTCACACTGCATGGGTTCCTCCACAACCGGGCAATTTGCTGCAATATGTCCCGCTTGCCGGCAGCGGTAGCAAACAATCCATTTGGCTGCCTCTTGAGCCCCTGACTTCCCAGGCTGTTCTCGCCAAACTTTGGGTAGAGCTCCCACCCTCTCACTCTCTCCACCCTCACCCCTTGGAATCCTCTTATCCGCCCCTGGGGATGGTCTGGTCTTAGGGTGGAAAGTCCGAGAGTCTCTGGAAGAGGCCGTCAGGTTCTCTGTAGCCAAGTATTTCTCTACACGATCCACAAGACCACCGGCCGTCTCTGGGTCTCCATGGCTTACCCACTTTTGGATGGCAGTAGGAAGAGCTCTCAAAAACCGATCCATTACAACACGTTCCACAATCTCTGGTGCGGACAAAGTCTCTGGCTGTAGCCACTTCCTGCTCAGGTGAATGAGATCATACATTTGAGACCTGGGGGGTTTTCCAAGCTGGAAAGTCCAGTTATGCACACGCTGAGCCCGGACAGCCAGGGTGACACCCAGCCTTGCCAATATTTCAGCTTTTAGCATCACATAGTCTTTTGCTTGGTCAGGCTCTAGGTCATAGTAAGCCTTCTGTGATTCACCAGTTAACAGAGGAGCCACCAGTCCAGCCCACTGCTCCTCAGGCCACTTTTCTCTTTCAGCAGTCCTTTCAAATGTGGTCAAAAATACCTCTGGATCATCCTCTCCAGTCATTTTTGTCAATAAACGACTCACCCCAAAGGACGCGGTATTAGTGGGACGGCTTTCCTCACTGGTCTGCGGACGTTGCTGCATTACTGCTTCCATTTGTTGTAGTCTCTGCTCTTGCTTCTGTAACAGGTCTATGAAGCGGGCCTCAGATTGCTGCTGGGCTTGTTGATGAGCTTGCTGCTGGGCTGCAAGGCTCCTTTGCAAACCTGCATTTGTCTGCTGTTGATTGGCATTTGCTAGAGCCAGCTGTTTCAGTATCTCCTCCATGCTGGCTTAAAAAAAACTGCCACTGGTTCTCCACCAACTGTGTGGGGGTTAGCTCGGCAGCGGGTGTGTGTGACCCCCGGGATGGGCTCCCCACACAAAACAGGCCCAGCAAACGGAGGTTGTGGTTTTCAAAATCAAAAAGGTGCGGTTTATTTTCTATTTACAGTGACAAAACACAGCAAAGCAAAAGAAACATAACCAAAATAAATCCTGGTCAAGTTGACCTCTGACTAAACATACAGGTTTCCTAACTAACAACTGGGATCAGCCTAGTGCTGTCCTAGTCCCTAAGTCCCTGGTTTTAAATGTCCAAGCAAATAGCCACACAGGCTTTTTCTCACCGCACAGGGGTTCACTCTCCCTAGACAGTCCACACAGGTCTGGTTCCAGGCATGAGCTAACATCTAATGAAGCTGGGAGTTCTTATAGAGGCCTAAATGAGCTGACAAGCTTCAGCTGGTCTCATCAACTCCCTGTCTGCACGACGCCCAGCCCTCTCCCTAGAGGTATGAGTCATCCATGAGCCCACTAGCCTTATACAACTCTCCACCTAGTTGTATAAGTCGGCGTAAAGCCTGAATCTGGGCGAAATATATCTACCCCCCTGGATGCAACCAGGTGACTTTACCTTCCTGCTGTCACAATATATATATATATATATGTGTGTGTGTGTTTTTATATTTGTGTGTGTGTATGTATATTGTGACAGCAGGAAGGTAAAGTCACCTGGTTGCATCCAGGGGGGTAGATATATTTCGCCCAGATTCAGGCTTTACGCCGACTTATACAACTAGGAGGAGAGTTGTATAAGCCCAGCTGAGGCTAGTGGGCTCATGGATGACTCATACCTCTAGGGAGAGTGTGGGGCGTCGTGCAGACAGGGAGTTGATGAGACCAGCTGAAGCTTGTCAGCTCATTTAGGCCTTCTATAAGAACTCCCAGCTTCATTAGATGTTAGCTCATGCCTGGACCCAGACCTGTGTGGACTGTCTAGGGAGAGTGAACCCCTGTGCGGTGAGACAAAGCCTGTGTGGCTATTTGCTTGGACATTTAAAACCAGGGACTTAGGGACTAGGACAGCACTAGGCTGATCCCAGTTGTTAGTTAGGAAACCTGTATGTTTAGTCAGAGGTCAAGTTGACCAGGATTTATTTTGTTTATGTTTCTTTTGCTTTGCTGTGTTTTGTCACTGTAAATAGAAAATAAACCGCACCTTTTTGATTTTGAAAACCACAACCTCCGTTTGCTGGGCCTGTTTTTGTGTGGGGAGCCCATCTCGGGGGTCACACACACCCGCTGCCGAGCTAACCCCCTCACAGTTGGTGGAGAACCAGTGGCAGTTTTTTTTTAAGCCAGCATGGAGGAGATACTGAAGCAGCTGGCTCTAGCAAATGCCAATCAACAGCAGACAAATGCAGGTTTGCAAAAGAGCCTTGCAGCTCATCAACAGAGCCTTGCAGCTCAACAACAGAACTTCGCAGCCCAGCAGCAAGCTCATCAACAGAGCCTTGCAGCCCAGCAGCAGACAAACGCAACTTTGCAACAGAGTCTGGAGGCTCAGCAACAAGCCCAGCAGCAATCTGAGGCCCGCTTCATAGACCTGTTGCAGAAGCAAGAGCAGAGACTACAACAACAGATGGAAGCAGTAATGCAGCAACGTCCGCAGACCAGTGAGGAAAGCCGTCCCACTAATACCGCGTCCTTTGGGGTGAGTCGTTTATTGATAAAAATGACTGGAGAGGATGATCCAGAGGTATTTTTGACCACATTTGAAAGGACCGCTGAAAGAGAAAAGTGGCCTGAGGAGCAGTGGGCTGGTCTGGTGGCTCCTCTGTTAACTGGTGAATCGCAGAAAGCTTACTATGACCTAGAGCCTAACCAAGCAAAAGACTATGTGATGCTAAAAGCTGAAATATTGGCAAGGCTGGGTGTCACCCAGGCTGTCCGGGCTCAGCGTGTGCATAACTGGACTTTCCAGCTTGGAAAACCCCCCAGGTCTCAAATGTATGATCTCATTCACCTGAGCAGAAAGTGGCTACAGCCAGAGACTTTGTCCGCACCAAAGATTGTGGAACGTGTTGTAATGGATCGGTTTTTGAGAGCTCTTCCTACTGCCATCCAAAAGTGGGTAAGCCATGGAGACCCAGAGACGGCCGATGGTCTTGTGGATCGTGTGGAGAAATACTTGGCTACAGAGAACCTGACGGCCTCTTCCAGAGACACTCGGACTTTCCACCCTAAGACCAGACCATCCCCAGGGGCGGATAAGAGGATTCCAAGGGGTGAGGGTGGAGAGAGTGAGAGGGTGGGAGCTCTACCCCAAGTTTGGCGAGAACAGCCTGGGAAATCAGCGGCTCAAGAGGCCGCAAGAAGGATCGTTTGCTACCGCTGCCGGCAAGCGGGACATATTGCAGCCAATTGCCCGGTTGTGGAGGAACCCATGCAGTGTGACTTTCTGACGGGCAGACGTCAGTCGCTGTGTGCGACAGTCGCATGCACTGCCATTCGAGGAACTGAGAAACATTTATGCAAAATGTGTGTTAATGGTAGAAATGTTGTGGTATTGCTGGATTCAGGTAGCCTTGTGACCCTGATAAAGGCTGAGTTAGTTAAAACAGAGGTCTCTGGGAATAGCAAGGTAGCTGTTATTTGTGTGCATGGGGACACCCGAGAGTATCCAGTGACTACAGTGTGTTTCGAGACCCCCAAAGGTACCCTCTCTCATCCAGTGGGCTTAGTATCTCAGTTACCGCATGACGCCATTGTGGGAAGGGATTTTCCGAAGTTCTGGGAACTGTGGGATGATCCTGAGCCCCCCACTGGTGCCCCTATGTACCAGGAATGTGATAGCCAGAACTCCCCTGAGAGTGGTGAGGACTCTCCGGAATTTCCCTTATCAGTATTGGCAGGGGAGACTCAAGAAACTGGAGAGGAGCCCACCTCCTCAGACGAAAACCTACCGTCTGTGGAGTTTTCTGATCTTGAGGTTCACAGGGAAAACTTTGCCACAGAACAGTTGAAAGACCCCGCCCTAATAAAGGCACGGGAAAACGTAGTGAAAATAGATGGCGAGTTAGTGAACCCAGATAATACCTGCACTTACCCATACTTCAGCGTAGAGAAGGACCTACTGTATCGGGTGGCAAAAAGGGCAGAAGAAACCGTTGAGCAGCTTGTGGTGCCCAAACCTTACAGGAAGTTGGTGTTGGAGTTGGCCCATGGGCACATTCTTGGAGGTCATCTGGGGACAGAGAAAACCCGAGAGAGGGTATTACAGAGATTCTATTGGCCGGGGGTGATGAAGGACATAGAAAATTATTGTTCCTCCTGCCCTGTGTGTCAGAGGTCGGCCCCGATGCCACATTTCCGTAGCCCGCTGGTCCCTCTACCCATCATTGAGGTCCCGTTTGAGAGAATCGCCATGGATTTGGTAGGTCCTATAATCAAGTCCGCTAGGGGGCACCAGTACATATTAGTTATAATGGACTATGCCACCGTTATCCAGAAGCGATCCCTCTCCGAAATACCTCGGCCAAAACCATAGCCAAAGAGCTATCTCTTGTGTTTAGCCGGGTGGGTATTTGTAAAGAACTGCTTACGGACCAAGGTACACCCTTTATGTCCCGGGTTATGAAGGAGCTGTGTAAATTGTTCAAAGTGACGCAATTACGTACATCTGTGTATCACCCCCAAACCGATGGGCTGGTTGAAAGATTCAACAAAACCCTAAAACAAATGTTGAAGAAAGTGGTGGATAGAGATGGAAAGGATTGGGACTGTCTACTTCCTTATCTGATGTTTGCTATTAGGGAGGTGCCCCAATCCTCTACGGGATTCTCCCCCTTTGAGTTACTGTATGGGAGACACCCAAGAGGGCTGTTGGATATTGCCAAGGAAACTTGGGAAAGTGAGAGTTCTCCCCACAGGAGTGTGATTGAGCATGTCGCCCTGATGCAAGACCGAATTGCACAGGTAATGCCCATCGTGAAGGAACATTTGGCCCAAGCGCAGTTAGCACAGCAGAGAGTGTACAACCGTGGAGCCAAGACCCGTACCTTTTCCCCGGGGGATAGGATACTGGTACTTGTCCCTACGGTTGAAAGTAAATTCCTTGCCAAATGGCAAGGCCCCTACGAGATAATGGAAAAAGTGAGCGAAGTGAATTACAAGGTCAGACAACCAGGAAGGCGAAAGCCCGAACAGATCTATCACGTTAATCTGTTGAAAGCCTGGAGGGATAGAGAGTCCCTAGTCGCAGACACTTGGTCACCAGCTCAAACTGGTTGCGTGATTCCTGAGGTTGGAATAGCAGCCACCTTGTCACAACCCCAACAACAGGAGGTTAAGGAGTTTGTGCTTCGCAACAAGGAGGTATTCTCTGAGCTGCCGGGACAAACATCTGGGGTAGAGCATGACATCATTACCCCGCCCGGTGAAAGGGTGAAGTTAAAACCCTATCGGATCCCAGAGGCCCGACGGGAGGCAATACGGGAGGAAGTACAGAAAATGCTGAACTTAGGGGTGATAGAGGAGTCCCAAAGTGATTGGTCTAGTCCCATTGTGTTGGTGCCTAAACCGGATGGGAGCTGGCGATTTTGTAACGATTTTCGTCAGTTGAACAAAGTTACAAAATTTGACACCTACCCCATGCCACGTATAGATGAGTTGATCGACCGGCTGGGAACAGCCCGATACATGACGACTCTTGAACTCACAAAAGGGTATTGGCAAATCCCCCTGGCCAAGTCGGCCAAAGAGAAAACCGCATTTGTAACCCCAGACGGGGCGTTCCAATATAAAAGAATGCCGTTCGGGTTACAGAATGTGCCGGCCACATTCCAGCGGAAAATGGACCAGATGCTGAGGCCCCATCGGAAGTATGCTGCGGCTTACCTGGATGACGTAATTGTCCATAGCACAGATTGGGCCTCACATCTGCCAAAAGTGCAAGCAGTCCTGGACTCTGTTCGGGAAGCGGGGTTTACGGCTAACCCCAAGAAGTGTACCATTGGGCAGGAGGAGGCCAAATATCTTGGGTACACCATTGGGAGGGGAGTAATAAAACCCCAACTCAACAAAGTCGAGGCCATCCAGAGTTGGCCACGTCCCAACAGCAAGAAGCAGGTACGAGCCTTTCTGGGAATCGCTGGGTATTATCGGCGATTCATTCCCCACTTTGCTTCTAAGGCTGTGCCCCTAACCAACCTGACGAAGGGGAAAGGGTCGGTCATGATTAAATGGACCCCCGAGGCTGAGGCAGCATTCCAATTCTTGAAACAAGCCTTATGTAGCCAGCCAGTGTTGTACTCACCCGACTTCTCTAAAGACTTTGTCGTACAAAGTGATGCGTCAGATGTGGGGTTAGGAGCAGTATTGTCCCAGGTCTGGAACGGGGAAGAGCACCCAGTCATTTACCTCAGCAGGAAGTTGAAGTCCCATGAGGTAAATTACGCCACCGTTGAAAAGGAGTGTTTAGCGGTGAAGTGGGCTCTAGATTCCCTTCGGTACTACCTGCTAGGTAGGCACTTTGACATGGTTACGGATCACGCTCCGTTAAAGTGGATGGCTCAAAACAAGGAAACAAATAGAAGAGTGAATAGGTGGTTCCTGGCCCTCCAGGAATTCAACTTCACAGTAAAGCATCGCCCTGGCGTTCAAATGGGGAATGTGGATGCTTTGTCTCGAGTACATGAATGCCTGATTGCTGGTGTTCCAACCCCGAGGTTAAAACAAGAGGGGGGGGTATGTGACAGCAGGAAGGTAAAGTCACCTGGTTGCATCCAGGGGGGTAGATATATTTCGCCCAGATTCAGGCTTTACGCCGACTTATACAACTAGGTGGAGAGTTGTATAAGCCCAGCTGAGGCTAGTGGGCTCATGGATGACTCATACCTCTAGGGAGAGTGTGGGGCGTCGTGCAGACAGGGAGTTGATGAGACCAGCTGAAGCTTGTCAGCTCATTTAGGCCTCTATAAGAACTCCCAGCTTCATTAGATGTTAGCTCATGCCTGGACCCAGACCTGTGTGGACTGTCTAGGGAGAGTGAACCCCTGTGCGGTGAGACAAAGCCTGTGTGGCTATTTGCTTGGACATTTAAAACCAGGGACTTAGGGACTAGGACAGCACTAGGCTGATCCCAGTTGTTAGTTAGGAAGCCTGTATGTTTAGTCAGAGGTCAAGTTGACCAGGATTTATTTTGTTTATGTTTCTTTTGCTTTGCTGTGTTTTGTCACTGTAAATAGAAAATAAACCGCACCTTTTTGATTTTGAAAACCACAACCTCCGTTTGCTGGGCCTGTTTTTGTGTGGGGAGCCCATCTCGGGGGTCACACACACCCGCTGCCGAGCTAACCCCCTCACAATATATACAGTATATGTGTGTGTAGTATGTGTGTGTGTGTGTGTTTATATATGTGTGTGTGTGTTTACATGTATGTATGCACATTTTATGTATGCGCTTTTAATCCTGACCCCCTATATGTGTACAATCAGAACATATTTTTTTATTTTATTTTTGCTTATTCATAGTACCAGCAAAAAAATGCTGTTCCTCCGAAAAGCAATCCATGCTCAGATCGCTTTTCAGAGGCATTTGACAGCTGGTAAAGAGGCAATATGTTGCCTACTGACTGCCTGGTTTAACCCCTTAAATGCATCATCACTATGCTGCAACTGCATGCAATGCACACAGTTGCAGAGTGGTTGCAGTGTAGCCCCATTCCCCTAGTGGTATACTTCAAGGGTGCCCTGACTGGAAAAAGATTGGGAAACCCCGACAGAGAAACCGATCCCTCCATTTTCCCCTGAAGCTGCTGAATGCCTGCGGGAGGGAAAGGAGGAGAATCTGGGGAAAATGGAGAAATCAGTTCCTTTATATGCAGCCACCCACTTGCGACCATGCCCTGTTGTTCCGCCACTGGGCTCGGAGAAAAGAGCCCTGTCCAGGGGTCAGGGGGGCCCTTCATGGTTTCTTGCATCGGGACCCTGAAGGTTCTAGTTACGCCACTGACTCCTACTAATAGATTATGTTCTAAATACCATGTCATTCCCTCGTCATATCTAATTAATCATTACCATTATTTTCTCAGTTGAGATATATGGCACTCAATGAATATTTATAATGGGTGACTCTTTAATTAACTCACTAATGCCGCGTACACACGATCGGTTTTTCCGATGAAAAAAGTGCCGTCGTACGTGTTGTACGTCATGGCGTTTTGGACGGTTGGAATTTTGTCTGATGGTGTGTAGGCAAGACTGATGAAAGTCAGCTTCATCGGAATTCTGACGGAAAAATCCATCGGATTTTATTCCATCGGAAATCCGATCGTGTGTGTACAGGGCATTAGAGTTATAGTGAAATCCTCTTATGTTTTCTATTTTAATTGAATTTTTATTGCTTTGTATCCTTGATGTAAATCACTTATAGAAGTTTTTTATTTAATATTGATAATTCTTAGTGAGTTTTTTCAGTATTTTTCCATTCATACACACTGTGTCTTGTTGACATGATGCATTGCAACTGCGCATGCGCAGGCGTCCTGGGAACACTGCAGCTGAACATACACACGGTAACAAATTTTTTCATTATGTATACTATAAATTGACCCCGCCATAGCCGCTTGGCTCATTCCTCCAGATCATTGGTTCTCAACCTGGGGGTCAAATTACAATTTGCCAGGGGTCACCGAATCCTGGGCTGTTCCTGAAGCCCGCACTTCTCTCCCAGCCTTTTCGCGGCCGCCCAGCTGGGCTGTTCCTGGAGCCCGCACTGCTCTCCCAGCCTTTTTGTGGCTGCCCAGCTGGGTTGTTCCTGGAGCCCGCGGCCGCCCACTCTGCCTCTTCGCAGCCGCCTATTCAGTTCATGGCATGGGTGTGGGGAGAGACTAGAGGTCAGCTGACTGGTGAGGAATGTGAAGTGGGAGGAGCCGGAGGAGACCCTATCTCCTGATTTTGGCATATGTGTCACTGCTGCGAGACACCACATAGCCGGAGACACTGTGAGTAACACTACCAGGCTTTGATTAGAGTTGCCATTAAAAGTCTCCACTACAGTTCTCAGATTAGCAGATGACCTTGATCAATAGCACCTAAGTTGGCTGATCAGAACTCCCCCCAGCACTGCCACTGATCCCAACTCCCCACCAGCTAAGGTTGCCACCAGTCCGGTTTTTACATCCTCTGCCCGGGTTTCTCACTGCCTGTCACCCGGACACCAGAGCACCCCCAAAAAACTCTTCCAACACCCGCCTAGCAACACCATTAAAGCTTAATTCGAATCCTTCTTCCATAACATGTGTAGCGGGGTCTCCTTTAAGGCCCCTGGACTACGTTACCCAGAACCCCGTTCGGCACCCAGGGTGCATTGGGCCGCCGTAGAGACTCATGGCTGGAGCTATAAGAGGAGGGGGCGAGGCGAAGCTCGGCCTCTTTGGACACCGCGCTGCAAGCAATAGGACTCCATGTGCGGATCCGCTGCTGTGTAAGGCCTGAAGCCTGGGCCTTGCATACCTACCAAAGAACCTTCCACCCCACTGCAGAGCCTGGGTGGCACCTGTTCCTGCTCAAGTTTGCTGACATCAGCTGGACCGGAGACCCGGCCGTTGGAGACACTGTGTGCGGATACACAGTGGTGGAAGCCCGGACTGGGATCACGTCCGGAGTGGTGAGCGAGCACTTGCTCACTTAATTAACCTTTACTTTGTTGGGCCTAGTGACTGCCTTGGCCCACCTTGTTATTTACTACCATTGGATTACAAATATTGTTTCCTGAAAGTGCACCCCCGTTCAAGTTGCATGCGAAGAATTGTTTCATAAGGGACTGAGTTTTAATCTGAGTCAGGCCTGACCAGGGTGTGGGTTAAAACTTTGTTGCTGCGCCATATTGCGCATAAGGAAAGAAGATACAGTAGGTGCCGCCGACATTGTATATTCATTGCAATCCTATCACAGAGATTCTCGGCGACTGGGGTGCCAACATCTCGGCGACAGGGTGGTGACACATCTCGCGCTCACTGCAATAGCGAGGAGACGCGGCACTGTATTGAACGGGATCCGACATGGATTCCCGCCAATACCAGGCACTGTGTTTGGTATGAATCCTGAGCGGGAACTCCACGCCAATTTTTAAATAAAAAAACGGCATGGGTTCCCCCTTCAGGAGCATACCAGGCCCTTCGGTCTGGTATGGATTTAAAGGGGAATCCCCTAAGCTGAAAAATCGGCGTGGGGGTTCCCCTCAAAATCCAAACCGAGCACGCAACCTGGCAGGCCGCAGGGGAAGAGGGGGAGGACGAGAGAGCACCCCCTCCCTCCTGAACCGTACCAGGCCGCATGCCCTCAACATGGGGGGTTTGGTGCTCTGGGGCAGGGGGGCGACCTGCGGCCCCCCCACCCCAAAGCACCCTGTCCCCATGTTGATGAGGACAGGGCCTCTTCCCGAAAACCCTGGCCGTTGGTTGTCGGGGTCTGTGAGCGGGGGCTGATCAGAATCCAGGAGCCCCCTTTAATAAGGGGGCCCCCAGATGCCGGCCCACCACCCTATGTGAATGAGTATGGGGTACATCGTACCCCTACCCATTCACCTGGTGGAAAAAAATGGCAATAAAAAAACCACACACAGGTTTTTAAAGTAATTTATTGCACAGCTCCGGGGGTCTTCTTCCGACTCCGGGGGTCTCTTCCGACTTCGGGGGTCTCCGGTGTCGTCTCCGCGCTCTCCGGTTCTTTCTTCCTTCTGCCGGGCCTCTGCTATCTTCTTCCAGCTCTTTTGCTAGCGGAGAGGCCCGGTCTTCCCCGTCGTCTCGTCCGGCTCTCCGTTGTCCTTCTGCCGGCCCCTCCACTATCTTCTTCTAGCTCTTTTGCTAGTGGAGGGGCCGGTCTTCCCATCGCCGTCTGCGTCCTCTTCCCTCTTCTCCTCTTCGATGTTGACTCGTCGCTTCCTCCCGCTGGAATGCTGGCTTTATCGGTCCGCAGTGATTTATATAGGCTTCTCATGACGTCACAGTCACATGCTCCGGGTGGCCCCGGAGCATGTGACTGTGACGTCATGGGAACATGTGACTGTGACGTCATGAGAAGCCTATATAAATCGCTGCGGACCGATAAAGCCAGCATTACAGCGGGAGGAAGCGACGAGTCAACATCGAGGAGGAGAAGAGGGAAGAAGACGCTTCTTTATTACCTTGGTATCAGTGTTATCCTTGCAGATAGTAGTTGTCTATCAATACTGCCAGATTGTGTATAATCAGGTATAGACTGTTACGAGGTAACATTCCCTAGACTAACTGTGCCAGTGTGGGTTGAGTAGATTGCCGGGGTTGGTGGTGCTATATACAGGGCCTGAAACAAAACCCAGCGGCTCTCTTAACTGGGGGTAGCGATACACGTGGGGGCTCTCGAGTCCGGGATCCTGATACAGCAAGCAACGCGCCAAAAGTACCGGCATGGACCCATTGGAAGTGGAACAGTGGTGCACGGTGGCTGGCACCGATTCAGCCGCGGCAGTAGTTATTGAACTCCCGGGGATCTGGCAAGAAGTGGCGGTAAAGCAGCTAGTAATGTCGCTGTCCCTACACCAGAAAGCATGGGTGATGGATGTCAGGTCAAATTCTTCGCTGACCCCCGCACTTATAGAATGGAAGAATGAAATCCCAGAGCATTTCAAAAGTCCAAGCATAAAAGCAATGGATGATCAGACCTATAGCTTAATACATAAGCTGCCAGTCAAGGGAGGATGGTTTCAGACACCAAAACCATCACCTCCACAGACATCTCCACCGCAGTCCCCAAAAGCAGGAAAGCAGAAGGCTAAAGAGAGTCCCGGGTCACCACCGGCCACCCTCAGTGCAGAATTGTGCGCGGTCCTGGGGGAGATTGTAGCCCAGTGTAAGAAGGATCCTGCAGACTACCCGATGTCGGGATACAGAAAACTCAGGATATTTTCTGGAAGGAAACCTGTACCTTCGGGAGAAGAGGGATTTGAGGAGTGGCTAGACGGTGCCACTCAGGCTTTAGAAGAATGGGAAGTCCCAGAACACAGAAAGAAACTGAGAATCACAGAGAGTCTGAAGGGGCCTGCCTTGGAGGCCATACGCAACCTCAAGCTGAGCAAGAAAGACTGTGATGCTCAGGATTATCTGGACATTTTGCAGAATGTGTTCGGTGGAACAGAGAAAGTCACGGAGCTCACTTACGAGCTGGAGCACTGCTATCAGAAGACAGGAGAGAAACTGTCAGAGTTCATGAGGCGTCTGGATAAGATCCTGCATAAAATTATACTGAAAAAGGGGATCGACCCAAGGAAGGTGGATGAGGCCCGTGTTCAGCAGGTGTTGCGGGGAGCTCAGCCCCTGGACCCCATCGCATTGGTGCTACGCACTCGAAAGAACGGGAAGAGCCTGGAGTACCCCGACTTAATCCGAGTGGTCAGAGAAGAAGAGGCTATGTTGGAAGACAAAAGAAGGAACCAACCAGTTGAGCCAACCAATCCTCCGGCGGTGATGGTCAGGACGGCCATGACCCTCTAGAGAGACTCAGAGGTGGATACCTTGAAGTCACAGATGTCCCAAGTATTGGGGATGCTGACCTCCCTGATGGCCAAGGATCAAGGGGTACCAGAGAGGGAAAGTCCGAAGAAGGAGCTGTTTCCAAACACCTCAGCGCCCGCATCCCTGCAAGATTGGGGGGATGCGATTTGCTTCAACTGTGGAGGGGCTGGCCATGTCGCCAAAGTGTGCGCCAGTCCAAAGAAAAAAAAAAGATGAATAACCGCAAGCCGGCGGAAAACTTCAGAGGGCCCCGGTGAAGGAGTCAACTGGGTGCCCATCATCTCCAGTGAGCTCCAAACTGAATGAGAAGTGTAGAAAGAGGGAGGACAACACCCCTCAGAAGAAACACAGTGTTCCTCAGCGGGAATATACACCAAAGAAAGAGAATAGTGTCCTTCAGCGGGTAGCTACACCCATTAAGAGGAGGGAGATCAATGCATACCGAGCCCAAGAGAGACTAAAGTCCAAGGAGAAATGGAAGAAAGAGAGTCCAAAAGGGAAATGCAAAGATCAAAAGAGAGAGACCCCTTCAAAGCAGTATCCAGAGAAGCTGGTAGGCCCCTCCCCCATAGTACCTGTCTAAGTGGAGGGAGTCTACACAAGAGCCATATTGGATACTGGGGCACAAGTGACCCTGTTATACAGGGACTTTTATGACAAACATCTAAGCCACCTACCCATCCAGAAGATTGAAGAGTTGGAAATATGGGGGATTGGGACCAGGAGCTTCCCTTATGATGGCTATCTGTCCATAAAATTGACCTTTGACCCATCTGTAGCCGGGATAGCTGAAGTGTTCGACACCCTGGCTGTGGTATGCCCCCGACCGCCTGGAGCTAACAAAAGCTCCATAATAATAGGGACCAACACGGACCTGGTTCGGAGACTCTTGGCTCCTCTAGTACGAAAGAAGGACCCCACGGTCACCAAGATCCACCCAATGCTGAAGACCGCCTACCAGCGACTGGTCTTAGAGCAGAAGGCCCCGGAAGAGGGAGTAGGAAAGGTCTGGAGGCTGGGAAGGAGAGGAATAGTGCTGCAACCCAGCGAAGTAACCTGTCTCAGAGCCACTGTGAAGTCACTTGGGAGCAGCCTGGGCCTTTTGTCATGTTGGAACCTGACCCAAGAGAAGAACACTCGGGCTTAGAAGTAGTCCCAGAAGTGGTCCCGTTGAGGGCCTTGAAGAAGGCACACTGTAAAGTACCTGTGAGTGTCAGGAATACTACGGATGGCCCCATGGAAATCCCAGCCAGGATGTTGCTGGGCCAGATGAGCCCTGCTACCCCGGTTGTCTTGTCAGATGTGGAGAAGACAGAGGGAGAAAGGACTATTTGGGAGAAGCTCTGCATGGAGAACCCGAACCTGCCAAGGGCTTGGAAAGAGAGAGCCAAGGCCCAGTTGACCAAGTGGAGAAGGATCTTTTCCCAAGATGAGTTTGATGTGGGGTGTGCGAAGAGTGCCACCCACCGAATCCACCTCCAAGAAGACAAACCCTTCAGGGAGAGGGTTCCGGCGAGTCCCGTTGGCAGACCTCGAAGACTTGCGGGAGCAGCTCGCTGAGCTCAAGCGAATCGGTGTTATCCGGGAGTCCAGAAGCCCCTATGCCTCTCCGATAGTGGTGGTCAGGAAGAAGAATGGGTCATTGAGGCTATGTATAGACTACAGGAGAACCATACCCGACCAGTATACCACCCCGAGGATATAGGATGCCTTACAGAGCTTGTCGGGAGCAAGGTGGTTCAGTGTAATGGATCTCAAGAGTGGGTACTATCAGATCCCTATGCATCCAGAAGATAAGGAGAAGACAGCTTTTATAACTCCTGTGGGGTTCTTTGAGTTTGACAGGATGCCCCAAGGTCTGTCTGGAGCTCCAGCCACTTTTCAACGCCTCATGGAAAAGACTGTAGGAGACATGAACCTCATCGAAGTCCTTGTATACTTAGATGACATCATTGACTTTGGGTAGGGATGAGCTTGGTGTTCGAGTCGAACATAGGTTCGACTCGAACATCGGCTGTTCGCGCGTTCGGCGAACAACGAACGATTTGGGCCGTTCGCGACGCGAACAACCCACAATACACTGCGCCATCGCAGTGTAATCCCGGCGCTGTGATTGGCCAAGCATGCACTGTGACCCTGCATGCTTGGCCAATCACAGCGCCGGCAGCGAGGAGAGCAATGATTGGCCACAGGCAGGATGCCTGTGGCCAATTATAGCTGAGGGGGTTTAGTACACGCCCCACACTATAAAAGGCCGCCAGCGCGGCGGCCTTGTGTAGTGTGTTCCGGAGCAGGGAAAGTGAAGGATAGGCAGGGACAGTGTCAAATCTTGTCAAATCTATTCTTTGCTAAACCTTGTGTGTAGGGACAGAGAAGGATAGGCAGGGAGAGTGTCAGTGTCATATTCTTTGCTAACCGTTCTGGCAGCACTGTGAGGTAGATTGCGATCCGGATGCATCCTCCAATTGAATCCTCAATTGCTTGGTCCCTTCCAGCAGGTAAGGCGCCATAGGATCATCCCTGGATCAGTAGGCACCAGAATCTCCTGGGCCTACCTTTCAGTAACGAAGCCTCAGGCCAACGTGGCCCCGAGGCGGGAACTGCAAACACTTCCCTGAGGCCAGGAGGGCCCTCAGGTGGGGACTGAAGACACGACCCCAGAATCTCTCCTTGCCCTAATGGCGTCTGTCACTTAAATACCCCCTCCCAGCATGCACAGCGGGTTCACCACACCCCCTGGCTGCCTGCTATGAAAGAGGTATCCAATACATTCAGCCTGTAGCCTTTCCAATTCTGACCAATGGTGGCAGCGACACCCACTGTCAGGAGGGAAATCACACAACCAGCTGAACTGAAACAGAGTGCAATTTAAAACACAATCTTTCTGAGCCAAACTATTGCTCAGATAACTAAATTATCTGAGCAATAGTTTGGCTCAGATAATTAAATAAATAAATTATAATTTAACATATAGCGCACACTCATTGGGTGCAAGGCGCTATATATATATATATATATATATATATATATATATATATATATATATATTGTGTAAGAATAAATATATATATTACATATACAATTAAAACTATATGAACCCTGGCTTGTCAGCAAAAAAGTATGTGTATATATATATATTTTTTTTTTTTACACAATATAAATATATATAATATATATATATAATTTATTTATATTGTGTAAAAAAAAAAAAAAATATATATATATATATATATATATATATATATATATATATATATATATATATATATATATACTGTATATGTATTGTGACAGCAGGAAGGTAAAGTCACCTGGTTGCATCCAGGGGGGTAGATATATTTTGCCAAGATTCAGGCTTTACGCCGACTTATACAACTAGGTGGAGAGTTGTATAAGCCCAGCTGAGGCTAGTGGGCTCATGGATGACTCATACCTCTAGGGAGAGTGTGGGGCGTCGTGCAGACAGGGAGTTGATGAGACCAGCTGAAGCTTGTCAGCTCATTTAGGCCTCTATAAGAACTCCCAGCTTCATTAGGTGTTAGCTCATGCCTGGACCCAGACCTGTGTGGACTGTCTAGGGAGAGTGAACCCCTGTGCGGTGAGACAAAGCCTGTGTGGCTATTTGCTTGGACATTTAAAACCAGGGACTTAGGGACTAGGACAGCACTAGGCTGATCCCAGTTGTTAGTTAGGAAACCTGTATGTTTAGTCAGAGGTCAAGTTGACCAGGATTTATTTTGTTTATGTTTCTTTTGCTTTGCTGTGTTTTGTCACTGTAAATAGAAAATAAACCGCACCTTTTTGATTTTGAAAACCACAACCTCCGTTTGCTGGGCCTGTTTTTGTGTGGGGAGCCTATCCGGGGGTCACACACACCCGCTGCCGAGCTAACCCCCTCACAGTTGGTGGAGAATGCGGGCAGTTTTTTTTTAAGCCAGCATGGAGGAGATACTGAAACAGCTGGCTCTAGCAAATGCCAATCAACAGCAGACAAATGCAGGTTTGCAAAAGAGCCTTGCAGCTCATCAACAGAGCCTTGCAGCTCAACAACAGAACTTTGCAGCCCAGCAGCAAGCTCATCAACAGAGCCTTGCAGCCCAGCAGCAAGCTCATCAACAGAGCCTTGCAGCCCAGCAGCAGACAAACGCAACTTTGCAACAGAGTCTGGAGGCTCAGCAACAAGCCCAGCAGCAATCTGAGGCCCGCTTCATAGACCTGTTGCAGAAGCAAGAGCAGAGACTACAACAACAGATGGAAGCAGTAATGCAGCAACGTCCGCAGACCAGTGAGGAAAGCCGTCCCACTAATACCGCGTCCTTTGGGGTGAGTCGTTTATTGACAAAAATGACTGGAGAGGATGATCCAGAGGTATTTTTGACCACATTTGAAAGGACCGCTGAAAGAGAAAAGTGGCCTGAGGAGCAGTGGGCTGGACTGGTGGCTCCTCTGTTAACTGGTGAATCGCAGAAAGCTTACTATGACCTAGAGCCTAACCAAGCAAAAGACTATGTGATGCTAAAAGCTGAAATATTGGCAAGGCTGGGTGTCACCCTGGCTGTCCGGGCTCAGCGTGTGCATAACTGGACTTTCCAGCTTGGAAAACCCCCCAGGTCTCAAATGTATGATCTCATTCACCTGAGCAGAAAGTGGCTACAGCCAGAGACTTTGTCCGCACCAAAGATTGTGGAACGTGTTGTAATGGATCGGTTTTTGAGAGCTCTTCCTACTGCCATCCAAAAGTGGGTAAGCCATGGAGACCCAGAGACGGCCGATGGTCTTGTGGATCGTGTGGAGAAATACTTGGCTACAGAGAACCTGACGGCCTCTTCCAGAGACACTCGGACTTTCCACCCTAAGACCAGACCATCCCCAGGGGCGGATAAGAGGATTCCAAGGGGTGAGGGTGGAGAGAGTGAGAGGGTGGGAGCTCTACCCCAAGTTTGGCGAGAACAGCCTGGGAAATCAGCGGCTCAAGAGGCGGCAAGAAGGATCGTTTGCTACCGCTGCCGGCAAGCGGGACATATTGCAGCCAATTGCCCGGTTGTGGAGGAACCCATGCAGTGTGACTTTCTGACGGGCAGACGTCAGTCGCTGTGTGCGACAGTCGCATGCACTGCCATTCGAGGAACTGAGAAACATTTATGCAAAATGTGTGTTAATGGTAGAAATGTTGTGGTATTGCTGGATTCAGGTAGCCTTGTGACCCTGATAAAGGCTGAGTTAGTTAAAACAGAGGTCTCTGGGAATAGCAAGGTAGCTGTTATTTGTGTGCATGGGGACACCCGAGAGTATCCAGTGACTACAGTGTGTTTCGAGACCCCCAAAGGTACCCTCTCTCATCCAGTGGGCTTAGTATCTCAGTTACCGCATGACGCCATTGTGGGAAGGGATTTTCCGAAGTTCTGGGAACTGTGGGATGATCCTGAGCCCCCCACTGGTGCCCCTATGTACCAGGAATGTGATAGCCAGAACTCCCCTGAGAGTGGTGAGGACTCTCCGGAATTTCCCTTATCAGTATTGGCAGGGGAGACTCAAGAAACTGGAGAAGAGCCCACCTCCTCAGACGAAAACCTACCGTCTGTGGAGTTTTCTGATCTTGAGGTTCACAGGGAAAACTTTGCCACAGAACAGTTGAAAGACCCCGCCCTAATAAAGGCACGGGAAAACGTAGTGAAAATAGATGGCGAGTTAGTGAACCCAGATAATACCTGCACTTACCCATACTTCAGCGTAGAGAAGGACCTACTGTATCGGGTGGCAAAAAGGGCAGAAGAAACCGTTGAGCAGCTTGTGGTGCCCAAACCTTACAGGAAGTTGGTGTTGGAGTTGGCCCATGGGCACATTCTTGGAGGTCATCTGGGGACAGAGAAAACCCGAGAGAGGGTATTACAGAGATTCTATTGGCCGGGGGTGATGAAGGACATAGAAAATTATTGTTCCTCCTGCCCTGTGTGTCAGAGGTCGGCCCCGATGCCACATTTCCGTAGCCCGCTGGTCCCTCTACCCATCATTGAGGTCCCGTTTGAGAGGATCGCCATGGATTTGGTAGGTCCTATAATCAAGTCCGCTAGGGGGCACCAGTACATATTAGTTATAATGGACTATGCCACCCGTTATCCAGAAGCGATCCCTCTCCGAAATACCTCGGCCAAAACCATAGCCAAAGAGCTATCTCTTGTGTTTAGCCGGGTGGGTATTTGTAAAGAACTGCTTACGGACCAAGGTACACCCTTTATGTCCCGGGTTATGAAGGAGCTGTGTAAATTGTTCAAAGTGACGCAATTACGTACATCTGTGTATCACCCCCAAACCGATGGGCTGGTTGAAAGATTCAACAAAACCCTAAAACATATGTTGAAGAAAGTGGTGGATAGAGATGGAAAGGATTGGGACTGTCTACTTCCTTATCTGATGTTTGCTATTAGGGAGG
Source organism: Rana muscosa (assembly GCA_029206835.1). Taxonomy (NCBI): domain Eukaryota; kingdom Metazoa; phylum Chordata; class Amphibia; order Anura; family Ranidae; genus Rana; species Rana muscosa. Next base: position 231,893,130 of record CM055127.1, on the reverse strand, counting down.
TGCCCCAATCCTCTACGGGATTCTCCCCCTTTGAGTTACTGTATGGGAGACACCCAAGAGGGCTGTTGGATATTGCCAAGGAAACTTGGGAAAGTGAGAGTTCTCCCCACAGGAGTGTGATTGAGCATGTCGCCCTGATGCAAGACCGAATTGCACAGGTAATGCCCATCGTGAAGGAACATTTGGCCCAAGCGCAGTTAGCACAGCAGAGAGTGTACAACCGTGGAGCCAAGACCCGTACCTTTTCCCCGGGGGATAGGATACTGGTACTTGTCCCTACGGTTGAAAGTAAATTCCTTGCCAAATGGCAAGGCCCCTACGAGATAATGGAAAAAGTGAGCGAAGTGAATTACAAGGTCAGACAACCAGGAAGGCGAAAGCCCGAACAGATCTATCACGTTAATCTGTTGAAAGCCTGGAGGGATAGAGAGTCCCTAGTCGCAGACACTTGGTCACCAGCTCAAACTGGTTGCGTGATTCCTGAGGTTGGAATAGCAGCCACCTTGTCACAACCCCAACAACAGGAGGTTAAGGAGTTTGTGCTTCGCAACAAGGAGGTATTCTCTGAGCTGCCGGGACAAACATCTGGGGTAGAGCATGACATCATTACCCCGCCCGGTGAAAGGGTGAAGTTAAAACCCTATCGGATCCCAGAGGCTCGACGGGAGGCAATACGGGAGGAAGTACAGAAAATGCTGAACTTAGGGGTGATAGAGGAGTCTCAAAGTGATTGGTCTAGTCCCATTGTGTTGGTGCCTAAACCGGATGGGAGCTGGCGATTTTGTAACGATTTTCGTCAGTTGAACAAAGTTACAAAATTTGACACCTACCCCATGCCACGTATAGATGAGTTGATCGACTGGCTGGGAACAGCCTGATACATGACGACTCTTGACCTCACAAAAGGGTATTGGCAAATCCCCCTGGCCAAGTCGGCCAAAGAGAAAACCGCATTTGTAACCCCAGACGGGGCGTTCCAATATAAAAGAATGCCGTTCGGGTTACAGAATGCGCCGGCCACATTCCAGCGGAAAATGGACCAGATGCTGAGGCCCCATCGGAAGTATGCTGCGGCTTACCTGGATGACGTAATTGTCCATAGCACAGATTGAGCCTCACATCTGCCAAAAGTGCAAGCAGTCCTGGACTCTGTTCGGGAAGCGGGGTTTACGGCTAACCCCAAGAAGTGTACCATTGGGCAGGAGGAGGCCAAATATCTTGGGTACACCATTGGGAGGGGAGTAATAAAACCCCAACTCAACAAAGTCGAGGCCATCCAGAGTTGGCCACGTCCCAACAGCAAGAAGCAGGTACGAGCCTTTCTGGGAATCGCTGGGTATTATCGGCGATTCATTCCCCACTTTGCTTCTAAGGCTGTGCCCCTAACCAACCTGACGAAGGGGAAAGGGTCGGTCATGATTAAATGGACCCCCGAGGCTGAGGCAGCATTCCAATTCTTGAAACAAGCCTTATGTAGCCAGCCAGTGTTGTACTCACCCGACTTCTCTAAAGACTTTGTCGTACAAAGTGATGCGTCAGATGTGGGGTTAGGAGCAGTATTGTCCCAGGTCTGGAACGGGGAAGAGCACCCAGTCATTTACCTCAGCAGGAAGTTGAAGTCCCATGAGGTAAATTACGCCACCGTTGAAAAGGAGTGTTTAGCGGTGAAGTGGGCTCTAGATTCCCTTCGGTACTACCTGCTAGGTAGGCACTTTGACATGGTTACGGATCACGCTCCGTTAAAGTGGATGGCTCAAAACAAGGAAACAAATAGAAGAGTGAATAGGTGGTTCCTGGCCCTCCAGGAATTCAACTTCACAGTAAAGCATCGCCCTGGCGTTCAAATGGGGAATGTGGATGCTTTGTCTCGAGTACATGAATGCCTGATTGCTGGTGTTCCAACCCCGAGGTTAAAACAAGAGGGGGGGGTATGTGACAGCAGGAAGGTAAAGTCACCTGGTTGCATCCAGGGGGGTAGATATATTTCGCCCAGATTCAGGCTTTACGCCGACTTATACAACTAGGTGGAGAGTTGTATAAGCCCAGCTGAGGCTAGTGGGCTCATGGATGACTCATACCTCTAGGGAGAGTGTGGGGCGTCGTGCAGACAGGGAGTTGATGAGACCAGCTGAAGCTTGTCAGCTCATTTAGGCCTCTATAAGAACTCCCAGCTTCATTAGGTGTTAGCTCATGCCTGGACCCAGACCTGTGTGGACTGTCTAGGGAGAGTGAACCCCTGTGCGGTGAGACAAAGCCTGTGTGGCTATTTGCTTGGACATTTAAAACCAGGGACTTAGGGACTAGGACAGCACTAGGCTGATCCCAGTTGTTAGTTAGGAAACCTGTATGTTTAGTCAGAGGTCAAGTTGACCAGGATTTATTTTGTTTATGTTTCTTTTGCTTTGCTGTGTTTTGTCACTGTAAATAGAAAATAAACCGCACCTTTTTGATTTTGAAAACCACAACCTCCGTTTGCTGGGCCTGTTTTTGTGTGGGGAGCCCATCCCGGGGGTCACACACACCCGCTGCCGAGCTAACCCCCTCACAGTATATATATTACATACTTGTTTGCTGATAAGCCAGGGTTCATATAGCTTTAATTGTACATGTGATATATATATTTATTTTTACACAATATATATATATATATATATATATATATATATATATATATATATATATATATTGTGTAAAAATAAATATATCTATATTACATATACAATTAAGACTATATGAACCCTGGCTTGTCAGCAAAAAAGTATGTAATATATATATATATATATATATATATATATATATATATATATATATATATATACATAGTGTGACAAGCCAGGGCCCAGGGTAAGGTTCATCAATTGGTTGGCTGGCTATTATTATTTTTTTGGTGCATCACCTGCCCACCCGCTGCCCTGCTCAGTGCTGTCTGCCTGTCTCTCATACAATTTTTTTTATCTGTGACAAGTCAAGAGAATCTATATGTAAATATTACTAAACAGGTGGGAACATGCTGTGTGAAGCCCCGTACACACGGTCGGACTTTTGGCCAACAAACTTCGTTTTGAGCAAGTTGGACCAACAATCCGACCGTGTCTACGCTCCATCGGACAAACTTTTTTCGTTTGGTTTTGGATTTCATCGGACAAAAGTTGGGTCTGCAAACGGACAAACTTTTGCCCAACAAAAGTCAGATGGAGCAAAGTCTGACCGTGTGTACAGAAAACCATCGGACTTTAGTCCGATGGACAAAACAACTAATGTTAAAATCAACCAACAATAGCAGAAGTTGACCAAAGGGTGGCAGTAAAGAGCAGAAAAGAGCAGAAAAAACACTCGATGTTGTAAGAAGTTTTAAGAAAGTTTGCAGAAAAGTCCGAGCGTGTGTATGCTATGGGTGTTCCCAACCAACTCCGTTCGGACAAAAATCCACTGAAAAGTCAGATGGAAGTCCGACCGTGTGTACGAGGCTTAAGATGTTATACAGGTTTTCTAATGTGAAACTATGGCCAGACTATAAACACCACTCAGATATCGATTATATACCCAACAAGTAGTTAAAAGATTTAAAACAAACATCACTGATCTCTTTACTGATTGCACTGTTTAGCAATTCAGATTCAAATGTCCCTACAGAAATTAAAGACCATCTCCAAGCAAAAATGTCATTTAAAAACTGCACATCAATTATCTTAGTTTTCAGGCATATGTTTTCCTGTAGTGTACCGGATCAAAGCCACAGTGTCATCTAGCCTAGCTAATTTTCAGCCCTGGGGACAAGGCATTTTTCCTCGCTCTTCATGTTTTTGGGGACTGGTCCCCTCACGTACCCCATGAGCTCTCTTGCTTCTGTAGCCTATGAGAGAGGACGTGGCCAATGGAAGTGTTGTCTGCACCAATAGAAGGTGTGCACACCAAAGATGTAAAATACAAATGTGATATCCCAATTATGTGATAAATATAAAATTGCACAAAATATACAATAAATGTATAATGAATAAAAGTCCAAATAATAATAATAGTTAGTACAAAAATAAATATGAACATGTCCACCAAGTGTAGGAAGCTTCTTTCACAAAGTGCTATGTGTTTTCCGGAACAGGAAAATGTTCTTCAATTTCTAGTATGTGCTATTAAAAATAGCCATAGGCCTAAAGCCGGCCCTACTGTACATGGATCAAAATTCAGCTGGTTCAGTGAGAACAGTCTGAATTTCCATCCATGCATGGGCACTGTGGTTGTACAGAAGTCAATCTACTGATCAACTTCTGTACATCTGCCTTAAAGCCTGCAGTGCTGATCGTTGCATTCTTATGTCGGGGAGGATTCCCCCATCTATCAAGTGTGTGGATGGGAGAATATAGTCAGTTTTTTTCAATCAACCCACTGGAGTCTTTGGACTGCTTAAGTAGATTTGTATGTTTTTGCTATGATATTTCCGATTATGGAGAACATACTTTATCTACTGCAATCAAAGAATTTCAGATAACAGTTTTCACTGCAACATGTGTTCAGGCTGTAAACTAGGCAATGATAAAAATACATTTTTCCAAGCATATGATTAATTTATTACATTGACCTTGGATGTGCATGACTTTTTCATCAAGCTTTAGACTTCCGTGAACCTCCATCATACAAAATTCCCAACCATTAGATTAGGTCAAGAGGAAAAGAGTAATTGGGCTCAACTTTTTTTTTCAGCAAAGATAGCAACATTGTAAGTTCCTTATTTGAAATATTGAACTAGTGCACTGCAAATCATAGCATTAATGCTATGATTACCGTAGATACAATAGAAAGCCTGCTTTAAAATAGGAACCTTTTTAGGATCTACTATAGTATTGGTAATGTATTTATTTAATTACATAAGTAAACTCCTAGAATTACTTTAATAAAAGCCTTGCATGAGCATGGCTTCTGTACCTACTGTACCTAAGAGGTACATGACTCAGTATATTTAATTAAGAAATTCAGGTGTAGCCCCCTCCACTCTCTCTCTCTCCGGTTTCTTTCTCTCTGGCTTTTGTCTAGGAGTACCTTGGAGGAGAGAGTGTGGGGTCACCACGCCAAGCTTTAACCGCAGATGTTTGTGTGGTGTGAGCAAAGTTTCTTTACCTTCGGGTCGGTGTTCGGTGTTTGGAGCCTCTGCTTCTTCTGTGGAACAGTGTCTGCCAGTAAATGAGCCCCACACCAATAAAAGTCCAACACTCCTTTATTTTCCAATGTCAGGATGAAACACAATCAGTTAGACTCCCTCAACAAACAGACAGGGGGTGTGGATAAACAATGAACTCTCCTATTCCTCGATCAGTGTATAGGCTTGGCGCATGGTCTCCGCCACCAACCGTGAATATTTTGGTCGCTGCCACCGACCGGGTGAACAGTGAACCTTCCTCCTGACTGAACTTTGCCCCTGTTCGGAAAGATACCCCTCCGGGCGGTCTCCTGAGGCTCACCCGGCACTGGCAATCTGCTGCACCAGGTCTTCGGGTGAGTAGCTCCTCCGGTCCCTTACGCCTCTGGATTCGGGCACCCCACTCCCGGGGCCCCCTAGGAAATCCTTCCCTCGCGGGACCCAGTGAAGGAAACTGGGCCCCAGGCCTCCAACAGAGTACTTCACCCCAGGCTGAAGGTGCCTGGGATGGAACACGAGCTCCGAGCGTCCAGGCCTAGGCCGCCTGGACACCAACCACGAACCACAGCCCTCAGGCTGAAGGTGCCTGGAACTCGACCCCGTGACAAAGATGGCCGGCCCCTTTATACCCTCTCCCAGCAAGCACGGCGGGTATCCCCGCCCCACCATACAACCGCTGAGAGAGCCCAAAAAGGGGTACGGCACTCAGCGATGGTTCAACCCCAGCCCACAGGGACAGCGCCACCTGCTGGGCCACAGGGAACTATACATCACTGGTGTTTCTGCCAGTTTTAAACATGATAGAAAAGTATATACCCGCTACACTCTCCCCCTGGTTGTTTGACACTGGTCCCCAGTGTCTGGAATAAACTATGCCCTCAACGGCGGACATAGCCCAGTCCAGAAACAACCTGAAAATTAAAAAAAATGAAAAATTTAAAAAAACTAGGGGGGGCGTGTCCGGACGTGAAGCAGGGAAGACGTGCTGGTGCTGGGCTCTGTACCCACGGGGCCAATCCTTAGCTATCCCTTGCTTATTTTACCCCACTGGGCATAAAAAGTGACTTTACCCGTACCTGGGCATCTCCTGCCGCAGCCCCATCCGGTTTTTGCGGACTTTGCCGGGTCGGACTCGTCCTGGGATTGCAGCTGGCTTGACGCTGCCGAGGCCTGCCGCCATCTTGAGGCCTACGGAACCTCCGGCGATCCCCGACCTCGCCTGCCGAGATCCGCGAGGGATTCGGACTCTCCATCCCTCTCCACCACAACCCCGTGGGTATACAGCGACTCTCCTAGGGGCCACCTACAGCGCTGATCCCCCGCAGGAGAGCTCCGTGATACGGCGGACCCGACGCCATCTTGAGGCCTTCAGACCCGGCTGCATCCTCTCAGGTACAGTGATAGGCGCTCGGCGCTGCTGTGATACAGCCGGCACCTCCGGTGCCGATAGACTGTCTAATCGCTGGCCGGGATCCGTCGCCAGCCCTTAGTGGGGAAGTTGTGGCCCAAACGCAGCGGAGCTCTTCCGGACGGCGGCCGAGCGTAGGAAAGTCCGCGGCTTCGGCCTAGTCCCGGAAGACTGCGGCCATCTTGCTGCACCCGAGGCCCCAATACAGTTAAAGCACGGCCTGCTTTAACCCCTCAGCCGCCCGGCTCTCCCTGCACAGGGCCCCCACCTCTTTCCTCTTCCCACAGCCACTGCAAGGATTCCCTTTTACTAGTTAAAAGCTGTGTATGGCACCCCCTGTCTGCGGCTTGCAGGTTGTGGATCAGATACAACACTGTGCTAGACGGCCATCTTGCTGCACCATAGTGCCCATTATTCAGACTTTTCTCATTTAACAAGTTGCCCCTGGAAGACTAGGTGCTTTGGCCGGCCAGGCTATGGCCCCTAAACCAGATAGCTATATATACTAACTTTTGCTATGTACTGAACCTACAGCCCTGGGGGGCAACTACACAGAGTCGGGGAGGATGACAGCTTGATCTCCCTGCTCTGCGCTGTCGGACCGCTCAGTCTCGGCGAATAAGACACATCCTGAATCCCTGACGCCACCGCGCATGCTCCCTGAGTGACGGACATCGCCTAACATTACCTATGCACAATACTTCCCGAAACCAACAGCGCTACCGCTCCCAGCAGAAGGCCTCTCCCACCGTGGGGAAGGGGAAGAGCAAAATGGCACCCGAGCCTCCGGAACCGGATGACACCACTCAGCATTCTGAGGACAGCTTGCTTCAGTTCCCCTCCAACCTGGCAGGCCCCACTGACGCTGGCTCAGATGCCATGCTCCAGAAGTTCCGCAGTATAGTGCGAGATGAAATAAACGTTGCCTCCCGTAAGCTCTCAGCAGAACTGGTGAAGGGTCTCAAGGAGATAGGCCACCGCACCAACCAACTGGAACAGCGGATGGATTTAACAACAACAGTCCTAGAGGGTCATGAGGATGAAGTTGAACGACTGAATGCTGAACTGTTGAGCCTACAGGATAAATTAGAGGACTCTGAGAATAGGGCTCGCAGGGATAACCTCCGCATCCGTGGGCTCCCAGAGGCCATAACCGACCTGCAGGGGACGGCCACGGCTTTCTTTCAGGAGCTGGCGCCTGACGTCCCTTTGGAGCGCTTGGAATTCGATCGCATACACAGGTCCCTAGCTCTCAGGCCCACCGAGGGTCCCCCCAGGGACGTTATAATTAAATTTCACTTTTACAAGACCAAAGAGCGGCTCCTGCAGGCTGCACGGGATATCCCGGACCTCTCTTACCGGGGTAGTCCCCTCCAGCTATTTGCAGACCTCTCTCCGGTCACCATAGCCAAACGGCGGAGTCTGAAGCCTTATTTGCAGATTCTACAAGCTCGGGGCATTCGTTATAGATGGGGGTTCCCCTTCAAGCTCTCCCTCTATCACCTTGGCCGCCAGTTTCATGCCTCCTCCCTGCCTGACTTACGGCAACATTTTCAGGATCTGCAGTTTGATCTCCCTCCCTCCCAACCAGAGCCTTCTTCGGCCCAGCCACGATCATCCAGGCCACCCCACGGTTCCTCACAAATGTCTCAGCAGGGGTCCCAGGCGCTTCGATCACTGCAAGCACAGCGATTCCAGGATGTCCCTAAAGGATGACAGCACCGATTCTCATTTGTCACTCTGAGGAGCTAACCTGCCAGCACCCTGTTATTCTGAACTGTCAGCAGTATCTCACCTTGAACTATAAGTTTAAATCTAAATTTCACCTTTAGACTTCCCATTCTGTGGACCCAATTGCAGTACATGAACATTTCTGCCTTTCAACCAAAATGATATCTGGACTGTTTTTTTTTTTCCTGGGCCCGGTGGCCCCATTGTGTTCCCTCCTTCCCTGCTCCTGGAGGCCTTGTCATGTGGCTGACCCCTTGTCCGATGTTGCCCCAATTGAGGGACGGCGACATTGGGCCTCTGTACTGTGGCTACGTTCGCATGGTCCTTTGGCCCATCTGGATTCTTGTCCCCTGTCCCCCCCCCTTTTTTTTTTTTCTCAGGCGAAGGCTTTTGATCTGTTGCTCGAGAGGAATGTCCTTGTACTGTGCTGCACACCCCCATTACAGTTGTGGGTGTGCCCTGCCCATCACGGTCCACGGTTTGTGGCCTTCGCAGTTTTGGCCGTAGTATGTGTATGTTATTGTCCTTGTGTTTGCGGTGGGTCGGCTTCGTGTCCTGGACTCCCCGTACTTTGGTTGGGGGCTCCGGGACGCGAGGATGACCACGGCCCACAATAATTTGTTCACAATTTTAAGTTGATATGTTACATAATTTTGATTGAGACTGCTTTAATCCTTATTTAGGTGGTGTCTATTGCACATGTTTTTTCTGTTTACCTTATGCTGATGTCGATCTGATCTCATTGTTCAGACTACTTTAAAAATATGCCGAGCGGTGTCCGACGGACCATTGCTCCCCCTTGGCTTGGAACTTGGCCCGAACAAAAGTTTTGGCCAACTTCTGACCTTTTAGTGGGATTCCAGCCCCACTACCAATTGCAACCTAGATGACTGGAATGTTTTTACGCCGAGTTTTACTCGGTCTGTTTGTTTTCCTTTATCTGTTTTCTTTCACTGTCTCCCTACTTGACTCTCTGGTCTTTCACCTTTTTTTCCCTCTACAAGGTCCGCGGGGTGTGTGCTTGGGGAAATGATCTTCTGCCGATTGCTAGTCCTACTATGACGCTTAATTGGCTGTCCCTGAATGTTCAGGGTATGAATTCTCCTCAGAAAAGGGTGAAGATTTTTAAGTATCTTAGGAAGCAGCGGATTGACATCGCCTGCTTACAGGAAACCCATTTTTCGGCGTCTTCCTGCCCTAAATACTTTGATGCTCAGTTTCCCCAGGTATTTTTGGCCACGGCTCCAACCAAGCAAAAGGGGGTGCTCATAGCTTTCCGCAAGTCGGTTTCATTTAGTTGCACTAGACAGATCGCAGACCCAGATGGCAGATATCTATTGCTACAAGGCACTATCCAAGGAAAGGAGGTTACCATCATGACTTATTATGCGCCAAACTCCAACCCAGGACCCTTCTTGACTCACGTCTGCGCCCTGCTAGCATCCCATCACAGGGGTACTCTCTTTCTTTCGGGTGATTCAAATTTAGTTTTGAATCCCTCACTGGATAAATACCCCTCGGAGCGTATCGCTCCCTCGCCTGGCGCTAAAAAATTTGCTCGCTCTTTACAACTACATGATTTGGTCGATCTTTGGAGGGAATGCCATCCTCAGAGTAAGGACTTTACACATTATTCCCACCCTCATCACTCTCACTCCAGAATTGATCATATGTTCATGCTACGACGCCACCTTCCCATGGTGGTCAGGGCCTCTATCCTGGCTGTTCCATGGTCTGATCATGACCCTGTTTTGGTGGTCTGCCACTCTGTTTTGGACAGACCCCAATTCTCACCCTGGGCAATGAATGATTCGCTCTTATCGCTTAAAGAGGTCCGGGAAGGTATTTTTAAGGCCTCAGAGGACTACTTCCGTGAAAATCAGGGGTCGGTTACGTCGCCGGTAACGCTTTGGGAGGCTTATAAGGCGGTACTCCGTGGCCACATTATTCGGGTAGCGTCAGCCCGTAAGCGGGAAAGGGGTTTGAAACAAAAAGCCCTGGAGACCCGTCTGGAGGCATTATCTGCGGTTTTTAAACAATCCCCCACCTCTGGCAACCGTAAACTCTTGGAACAGGTTCGTTCGGAGTTGGATCTTTGTCTCACCGAGGGGGCTGAACGCGTCTTACGTTGGTCCCGCCAGAGGTGGTATACCAGGGCGAATAAACCTAATTGAATGTTAGCCAACAGACTCCGGACTTTCGCTCCTAAATTCACCCCCATCACTTTGCGCAACCGACACAATGTACTTACGGGTAATCCGTTGCGTATATTGGAGGAGTTTCGATTCCGCCTTACTAAATTGTACTCTGATTCAGAGCAGTTTAACGCCCAGGACACTGCTGATTTCCTCGGCCGTCTCCCTCTCCCGACCCTGACGGAGGCGCATGTTACTCTTATGGACCGGGATATACAAATTTCAGAGGTCCTCCAAGGTATAAAAGATCTTAAGGTGGGAAAGCGACCGGGGCCGGATGGCTTTACGGCGCTTTACTACAGGAAACTGGCAGTTATGGTAGCTCCGCATCTAACGGCAATGTATAACTCTGTTAAAAATGGATGCTCCTTTACCCGGGACCTCTTGACGGCAAACATAGTGATGATCCCTAAACCGGATCGCGATCATTCCTCCTGGGCTAATTTTAGGCCTATCTCCCTAATTAACGTTGACATGAAAATTTTGACCAAAATTCTGGCTAATCGCCTAAATTCTTTTCTTCCTCGATTAATTGGGAAGGACCAGGTCGGCTTTATACCTCAGAGACAGGCCGGTGACGCTATTCGGCGTATATTGCAACTCCAACACATTGCTCATACTCGCTCGCTAGAATCTATGCTCTTGTCTCTGGACGTAAACAAGGCCTTTGACACTTTGTCATGGCCTTACCTCATGTCTGTTCTTCGACATTATGGCTTCGGGTCTTCTTTTATGCACTGGATATCTGTCTTATATGATTCCCCCCGGGCAAAAATTAAGTATTATGGATTCGAGTCTCCTCTCTTTAATATCAAGAGGGGCACTCGTCAGGGGTGCCCCCTATCACCTCTTCTTTTTGTATTGGCTCTGGAACCCCTGGCAGAGGCGATTCGCTCTCATCCGGATATACGAGGCATCGAATTAGCGGGTTGTCCCCATAAAATTTCCCTATTTGCCGATGATGTCCTTCTCACTTTGACCTCCCCCAGAAGCTCTTTACCAAACTTGCAAACTCTTTTGGATACCTTTGCTTCCCTTTCGGGGCTCCGGGTTAATCCCTCAAAATCGAAAGCGTTGTCGGTTAACCTCTCTCCTGGCCTGATGAGGGATTTACAGTCGGCATTCTCCTTTCAGTGGGTTTCCTCGCTGCCCTATCTGGGAATCCACCTTACCCCCACGTACTCCGGATTGTACCAGGCCAACTTTCCACCATTGTTCAAGAGACTAACAGATATGCTGTTGTCTTGGTCTCATTTGCCTTTGTCTTGGTTCGGCAGAATAACGGCTGTTCGTATGTCCTATCTCCCGAAATTATTATATTTTTTCCGTGTCTTGCCGGTTCAGGTTTCTTCGCATATCCTCCGCATACATCAGCGAAGAATTATGCAATTTATATGGGGTTCGTCCCGCCCTCGAATCGCCAAACAGGTCTTGTTTGCTAAGCGAGTCAATGGGGGCCTTTCGGTTCCTAATTTACAAGCCTATTACATAGCTACTAACATAGCCCCACTTTCGTGCCTTCATGAAACCTATCAGCTCCCGCTCTGGGCTATGCTTGACCTGGTTGACATCGACCCTATTCCTATCTCCTCATTACCCTGGCTCCCACCTGCGCATCGTCCGGCGGTCATGGGGCCCTGCTTGGCCCACTCCTTGCGACTATGGGACTCGGTAAAGTACTCTGCAGGGCTGATCTCCCCACATCTCCCACTCTTACGACTCTTACACTGCCCGCTGTTCCCTCCAGGTTGTGATAATCCCTCCCAATTTCTATGGTGGACCATGAACGGGTTCACAGATGTTCACTCAATGCTACGGCCTACCAGGATTTTGGCATTTGACGCTTTGCGCTCTTCTCATGGTATTCCCTTGCGTGAGCACTATCGCTATTTACAAATTCGCCACTTTCTTCAGAGCCTTATTAGGTTTCAATCTACCCCTTATACCTTGACCCCCTTTGAGAGCCTTTGCAGAGCCAGGCCCCATTCTCCGGGTCTAATATCACTGATATACTCGGCGGTGATATCAATAAAGAGACCCCCATTGAGGCCTTATCACCTTCAATGGGAGAAAGAGCTGGGGAGGCAGTTAGACCCTGAGGACTGGCAGGCGATGACACTAACTCTGTCCAAATGCTCACGTAATGTGTCAATTTTGGAAAATGCCTATAAAGTATTGTATAGGTGGTACTACACACCGGCGAGATTGGCTCGCTTTATCCCAAATTATTCTCCACTTTGTTATAGGGGGTGTTCCCAGGAAGGCACCATGGCACATATTTGGTGGTCATGCCCGCGGGCGTGCAGACTGTGGATTAGGGTATATACTCTCCTCCGCAACCTTTTTCAGATTAATATCAAAAGAGACCCCTATGTAGCTCTCCTTGGTAAGCCCATCGTGGAACTACTGCGTCCAGAACGGCAACTAGCCCAACATCTTTTTACTGCAACTAGATTGACAATTGCGAGAGCATGGAAAACCCCTACACTAAGCTTTGAGGCAGTCAAGAACCGCCTGAACGATATCATGGTCGACGAGAAACTAACAGCTATTCTTTCTGATACGCATGACAAGTTTCTCAGAGTCTGGCAACCTTGGATCACATACTACCACCCTTCTAGATTCGACGCTGCATTGCTGTCACTATAGGACCCCTCTTGCGCGCACCCCGTGGACCTCCTACTTCCCTCTTCTCTTTCTCCCTCTTCTCCTTCTCCTCTTCTTCTTGTCCTGCCTCCTTTTTTCTTTTTCTCTTTTCTCTTTCTCTCTCTTTCTCCAATTTTTTTTTATTTTTATTTTTTTCTTCTTAGGCTCTTACTTGAGGTTTAACTGTTCTATCTTTTCTAGAGGATTCCAACTTTCAGGTTTTATTGTTGTGTATTATACACCCATTCTACAGGTTTACACCCATCTGGGCATGGCCCAGGTTCTGGACCATCGGGTCCTGAGGACTTTTTCATTTATTTTTTATTTTTATCTTGAATATAACATCAGATCACGGCTCATGCTTCCTTCCTGTTGTTGAGGGCTTTCGAGTCCAGATCTACTTTGTATACTGAATGCTATAACACTCTATTGCAAACCTGTACTGTTGATTTAAATGACAATAAACTTTTTTTGTAAAAGAAAAATTTAAAAAAACTAAACTAACTAGAGCAGTTGTGCCTGAGCCTCCCATGAAAAGGGAGGGGAAGGAAACAAATAACATATAACTGTAAAACATCTCAAAAGTCACATCATTGACATTTTCCCCCACCCACATCACTGACTAAGACCCGCCCCACTCTCAGCGGTCTTGATGGGATGTTCTCCTGCAGAGGGGAAAAAAAATATTAAACACACAAATTCCTGACACATATGTTCGTGTGAGGATGAAAGAACCTCTCCGTAAAGAAATCCTTTCCTTCAAAAAGTGTGTGTGAAAAGTGAATGCCGATGCACGACACTGCCACCTGGTGACAGAGACCTCTTCTTCTTTGGCCCTCTCTACTCCAGAGTCCAAGATCACTTGTTGGAGAATGAAGAAGAACAACAGGAACAGTCCTTCAATTCCTCCGAAGAGCACAAACACCCATTAGCTTGGGTACAGTCACTAAGTTCTCCCGGGAAACAAACAACAAACCCGAAGAGTTCAGCAATATTAAATGGCAAACGTAGTCTTTTATCTCCTACAGATAGAAACAAGGGTGCGGCAGGACAAGTGGTTTTAAATGCTGGTCCATGGTTTCTAGATGGTATTCAACATCTTCCCCTTCCTTGCGTCGAATCAGCACCTTGTCCGCGTGGATATGCCGCCCCAGCATCCATTCTGCCTTGCTGTCTTTAAAACGCTGAGATGCCTTGGGAGAACACGCGAGGTACCTGCGGGCGTGTGGGACCTGAATGTGGGTCCATACAAAGTCATTGTACCAGTGCTCCCGGCAAACTTCCACTTCATACAACAACTCTTTAGACAAGTATGGGTACTCCCATCCGTACTCGGCAGCAACCTTCTGGCAAAATAGGCACTGTAGTCTCGCCAGTGGAGGCATTGTGGCTTTGTCCCCTTCACCTGGCAAAACTATAGCATCCGGGTGACGAGGTGCTTTGGTCACCTCTGTTCTGGGCATAGGCGCCCGCAGCGACAGTCATTCCCCGGCATTAGGTGCAGGTGGCACCGGGAATGTGAAGGTAGGCTGGGAATGGGATCCCTCCTCAGGCGCTGGTGCCTTCAAGCCCCGGGGTGTACTATCCCCTGTAGACATGGGTATATCCCTATTTCTGCGGAACGAGGAGAGAGGCACTTTGTCCCAACCCTTTTGAGCAAATAGTTCATCTATGGCGACATCGTCTCCCAGATCGGAGAGTGACTCCAGGTCGGAGGTGTCACACTCCTCCACGGGTATGTAGCCTGTAGTGGAAACTGACATGCCACCTCCTGCAGACACACAGGGCCGTGAATCCCCGACACCTCCGCCCATACACCAAGTCCCTCCGCCTGGCTTACCTCTGCCTTTCCTTGAAACGGGATGTCCGGGACTCCTCTCACCGGATCCACCCGGGCCGGGCATAGGCGGTTTTCCTCTTTGGCGGTAGACGCTGCGAGACAGTGGTGACCAAGTCAGCATCCTCGGATTTCTTCCGTACTTCGGTGATCGCGACCCCCCCCCGCGGTCGCTGCAGTGCGCACAGGGATGGCTGTCAAAGCGGTGATTCCTCCATCTTGAGTGGTGCTGCCTGTAGTGCGGTTGAGGTGGATGGTTCTTGGCTTTTCGAAAGCTGTGTCCACCTCAAATAAGAACTCCCCACAGGCCTCGCATCGCCCGAGTGGCTTCAGCTGACACACCAGTCCTGAACAGCTGGGACAAATCAAACCCAGGGCCTCAACGTCCATGCACGAGTACAGGGCGAATCGTCCCCGGGGCTTTAGCCGGATCCCCGTGTCGGTCACTGGAACAGCAGTAGTCAAGGTCGTGGTAGAAGGGTGAAGTGGAATCCACAATGTATTTCCGAACATGGTGACTCGCTGCTGATCCAAGGCGCACTCCAAGTTTGGAGCCAAAGTCCCCACGTGTAGTCCTTCACACGATTGGACTCCTCCCCTCTTGCACTCCAGTTCGCGGGCTTTCTCCTTCCCAGGTTCACGCCCACGAACTGAGCAGGGAGAGTGTGCCTCGTGGCGCAGTGCAATAGAAGCCCCCACGTGTACTACTTCACACGGCTGGACTCCCCCCTCTTCTCGCTCCTCTGCGTAGTCCTTTCCCTTCTTAGGGTCATGCCCACGACTTCGAGCAGGGTTGCACTTTGGCCAATAATATGGCCGACCTACTCGGAACTCCTCTGGGCAGACACGTTCAAACTCTGTCCATTCTAGCTCCATAGTAACACGAACATCATCCCGGACCCGGAGCCCCCACGTGTAGCCCCCTCCACTCTCTCTCTCTCTCTCCGGTTTCTTTCTCTCTGGCTTTTGTCTAGGGGTACCTTGGAGGAGAGAGTGCGGGGTCACCACGCCAAGCTTTCACCGCAGAAGTTTGTGTGGTGTGAGCAAAGTTTCTTTACCTTCGGGACGGTGTTCGGTGTTTGGAGCCTCCGCTTCTTCTGTGAAACAGTGTCTGCCAGTAAATGAGCCCCACACTAATAAAAGTCCAACACTCCTTTATTTTCCAATGTCAGGATGAAACACAATCAGTTAGACTCCCTCAACGAACAGACAGGGGGTGTGGATACGAGTAGGCCCAGGCACAATGAACTCTCCTATTCCTCTATCAGCGAATAGGCTTGGCGCATGGTCTCCGCCACAAACCGTGAATATTTTGGTCGCTGCCACCGACCGGGTGAACTGTGAACCTTCCTCCTGACTGAACTTGGCCCTGTTCGGAAAGATACCCCTCCGGGCGGTCTCCTGAGGCTCACCCGGCACTGGCAATCTGCTGCACCAGGTCTTCGGGTGAGTAGCTCCTCCGGTCCCTTACGCCTCTGGATTCGGGCACCCCACTCTTGGGGCCCCCTAGGAAATCCTTCCCTCGCGGGACTCAGCGAAGGAAACTGGGCCCCAGGCCTCCAACCGAGTACCTCACCCCAGGCTGAAGGTGCCTGGGATGGAACACGAGCTCCGGGCGTCCAGGCCTAGGTCGCCTGGACACTAACCATGAACCACAGCCCTCAGGCTGAAGGTGCCTGGGACTCAACCCCATGACAAAGATGGCCGGTCCCTTTATACCCTCTCCCAGCAAGCACGGCGGGTATCCCCGCCCCACCATACAACCGCTGAGAAAGGCCACTCAGCGATGGTTCAACCCCAGCCCACAGGGACAGCACCACCTGCTGGGCCGCAGGGAACTATACATCACTGGTGTCTCTGCCAGTTTTAAACATGATAGAAAAGTATATACCCGCTACACAGGTATGGATATTTTATACATAATTACAATAGTCCAGGTTGGACTAATGTAATTACATATATACAATACCTGATTGATGCCCCTGGGGGCTGGAAATCACTGAAGTAGACACTACTACTCCAATGATCTCCACTAGCCTCCAGGTCCCAGGCCGAGCGGTTACCCTGTTGCATTCTGAATGCAGGAGATCAGTTATTCGACACAAACGCCATTCAGAGATTTATTTACATCTTCTGAATGGGGAGGTGATAAAGCACAGACCAGTGTACTGGCCCGCTGTGGCCAATTACAGTAATACACACCGAATTAATCTATTTCATTCAGTAAAAATGCTTGCTTATAAAAAAAAAGTCCCAGTCACTTCCCCAGAGTAATAGCAGGGCATCCAATTTGCATAACAGGAAATTGTGACCGACTCTCTATGGAGCCCTTCCACACATCTCTGCAGAATTTTGGTCTGTTTAAGGTCTGAATTCAGCATAGAATTTGGGCTGAAGTCGGACTTGAAATGGTGAATAGAGACGCACTGGACTCCCGCCATAAGCCGGAGCGTGCAGCAGTGTGAACCCAGTCTCAAGAAAGGAGATAGGCCATCAGTACATCAGGACTGATCGATTATCAGATCAATATACCATAGTTTGTGGACTCTATAACTTTACTACAGACTAAATAATATACACTGATTTGGGTTATTTTCACCAAAGAAATGTAGCAGAATACATTTTGGTCCAAATTTATGAAGAAAGATTATTTATTTGCAAAATTTTATAACAAACAAAAAGAAACACATTTTTAACAAAATGTTCTGTTTTTTTTTTTGTTTATTTACCAAAAAATAAAAACCACAGTGAATAAATACCACCAAAAGAAAGCTCTATTTGTGTGAAAAAAACGGATAAAAATCTTATATGGGTATAGTGTTGCATGTGGACGCTATTGTCATTCAAAGTGTGACAGCATGAAAAGCTGTGTTCGATATTGAAGTGGTTAAATCATAGCTCCCAACTGTCTCTGATTTAGAGGGACTGTCCCTAATTTGGAACAACGTCCCTCTGTCCATTTTTCCTGCTCATTTGTCCATCATTTTGGTCTGATCTATATAGTTGTATATAAAATGTACTATTTATCTTTCAAAAAGTCTTCCCAGTGCTAAACCTTCCATCCAATTTCTAAATTGCTGCATTTGTAAATTTCAAAACTCAGTATAAAGGAATAGTAGTGGTATAAAAAAGCACTAACTATTTTTTTTTATATATAATTCCCCTTTAAGGGGGCTTGGTAAGGGATGTGCCCTATTCCTACATACTTTTGCTAAAAGGTGAGCTTGTTCCCATCTCAAAAAGTTGAGAGGTTTGGTTAAATAAATGTTCTATAGTGACCATCACTACTAACAAACCAGACCAATACAGTCTGAGAACTAACGTTTGGAAATGACTGAAGTTGTTTTAAATAAAAAGCTGCATAGAAAATGACCCCTACTTATTCACAGCCATGCATTATCTCTATCTGCCATACACTCCCACATTCCACAAACAGGTCCCCTCATGATTATATTATTATTGAATATCCATAACATGTCCACTCCCGACCACAGCCGCCTATGTTAATTACCTCCACCTTCACTTAGTTAAGCCTCTTTAGATGAGCCAAAACCAGACAGTCACTGTCCCCATTGTCTTCAACTGAACTGGTGGCTGTGTTCCCATTTAAGCAGACATTGCATAGAAAAAATTTCTGGTAGCTGGAGGAAGGTCGCACAGCTAATCCAGGGCAGGCATAATCATTTAGTAGCATACTGCTGTAGCCTGAAAGGAGAGCCTTCTGTCTCTGAGAAAAGAGGATGGCTTGATGCACTTCACCCCAACAAATTTAGACCATTTTATTTACATATATTAAAAAAATAGGTAGTAAAGTTTGTACGGTCGTTGCGAATTTTTGCATATTAGAAAAGGAAGATAACATTTCTGACCTGATCAAGAATTGGATTTCCGTAGGTTTATTAAACTTCCACAGGCAGCTGGTTTATGAGTGATCAGCAAAGTTGAAACACATTGCACCATAAAGAAAGGGTGAGGTCTGTTCAAAGTTTAACCAACTAACCTTCATGACATCAGAAAGGAAACAATGACAAACATTTCTAATAATTGTTCCTTTTTTTTTAACTTTGCATTTGGTATTTTATGTAGCCTTCTGCCACCAGAAGAGAATTTGGTCCAGTACAGGCACCTTGGGGCGAATTTCCTGGATATACATGCTCAGAGTGTTTGTATTCTCAGCCATATTGGTTTATTTTGGATGGACTTTATAGTTTAAATGACATAATTGATCCTGAAGTGATATACTGCACTAATTAAATATGCTCTTGGGCTGCTACAAGGGACTTTGTTCAAAGTAATTATCATCTTCTTGAAAGCATATACACAATGATAACTTCATCTGATGATGTGTTCATTCTTATTGTTTATGGTATATAGGTTGACAAAAGTAGTCTTGATTCATCCATTGCGGTCATAGGAAACCCTGGCTAGTGTTAATGTTTTTGTTTTTTTCATATTTTTACATGTTGGGGGGGGGGGTAATACATTATTTTCAAGGGTTTCAGTCAATTAAAGTATTTTTTCTGATATATTTAAGTCGGTTTTGAAATACACATTTATTTATTTTTTAATTTGATTTTTTTATTTGAGGAAGCATCCAAAGCTAATTTTTCATATTTTTAATCTTGCTGTCAAATTAGGCAATGTTTCTCAGATCTTATTCATCCAGCTTTGATGATTTCATGCCAACTGTAGTGACATTTTATAATATTATAATGCTAACAGTGGAGCGCTTTGTGGTTCTTACCTGGTGTCGTTCCTCTTCAAAGTTTAATGTGTTCTGAATATTTAAAAAAACCTTCAGCGCATGACTGATATAAAGAATGCTATTGTAAGGATCATGCTTATTACCTGATTGTTTGGGATGGTTGACCAACAGCAGGTTGCCTGATGTTAGTTTATCTTTTGGGTGATTGATCAGCAGACATCTTCATTTTGGTCATTTAATACTCAT
Source organism: Rana muscosa (assembly GCA_029206835.1). NCBI lineage: Eukaryota > Metazoa > Chordata > Amphibia > Anura > Ranidae > Rana > Rana muscosa. The sequence goes on along the minus strand of CM055127.1, from coordinate 231,873,231 downwards.
CCTTTTATATATTGCTTGTCTGCTGGGCAGTTGTCTGTTGGAACTTCCATCTTCTGAGTGTCATTTACCTGTAAACTATCTGCTGGTTCCTAGTCTTCTAGGTGGTTGTCAGTCAGTCGTCAACCTTCAGTACCCTCATCACCTAAGCTAGGTCCGTGTCCCTTGTTTTTGAGCAGGGCAGTCTTTGATCCTTAGCTTCTGCTCTAAAAGCTATATTGTTCCTCCCTACTAACCTAACCCTACCTTTTGTGTAGCGGTACCCCCGTAGGAGCTGCTTGAATATTTGTACCCGGGTCTCCCACTGATTAATCCATAGCCAGTTGGTATTTTCAAACAGCCAGGTGAACACACTCTTCCGCTCGTTGTCTCCAATAACCAGTCTAGGGGATGTATTTTTATGTTTTATTTGGAGAACTTGGATAGGAGAAGGGAATTCGTAGGATACTCAAAATTAACTATGAACAAGTGAGAACAAATCTCTCTGTAGAACTGTGAAAACAGATTACCTGCTGAACCATACAACGTCTGTATGGAAGAACAAGTTTCTATGTAGCAGAAGGAACTCAGTGGACTTTGTATCTTCAAGACACTAGCCAGTGTCCCCTTTAGCTCACGCACCCAGTATGCTGATTTCTAGGACCAAGAGCAACACACACAGTCTCAGGGATCCCTTTAGGAGCCCGTACTCACAAAATGTCCAGGGATAGCTGGAACCCCGAGCCCACAGCTTCTTAGATATAAATACAGTCATCCAGCATTCCCTGGGGCACATCCCCTTCTAATTGGCTAGGGCTGTATCTACATCTATGCTCCCATCTGCTAGGTTTCCTCCCACTGTCCAACATGCTTTCTGCTATTGGATCAGTGTGAAACATTAAGGCAGCATGAGCAGCACCAGAGCACACTGAGCAAACCTCACTAATCAATCACTGCTCTCTGTTAAGCAGACAGCACCTAAATTTGCCTGTCTGCTTCTCTGTTAAGCAGAAAAGCCCAAAACTATATACAGGAGGGTTCTCCATTTGCATTAGCATTTACTAGCACATGTGAGTCCAATGTATTTCCTGAACATAAAAGTTCAGTGTATAGGAAATATATTGGATCTGCATATACAAGTAAACACTTGTAGGGAAGTGTTCTTTTGTACACTGTCTGTGAGATTGTTTACATTCATGGCTGGTTCCTACAATAGAGTTCTTATTACAAACAGATTCTTCCTGTTAAGAGGTTATTTCCTGCCCCTGTTTAAGGGTCAGGAGACCCCTCAAGGCTATATATTTCGATGTCTTACAGGAAGTGAAGGGAGAGTGTGACCAGCCACATGCTCTGCAAGCCAGGAGGTGCTGCAGGCTGATTTTGTGCTGTATCCATCCACCCATCCATCCTTCCAGGCTGAAAAGGGACAATAGGCAAGTGTTACTGCACTGTGTAGCTCACTCTTCGTTAAGAGCACTTACCCCCGAAGGAGCGGCTGGTTTTGTTTTGGGTCATGCAATCTACCTCCAAGGCTTCCGTTGTCAGGGTAAAGAGTCTTTAGAAAAGTCAATGTCCACACAAATGTAAAACCTAAATAGCAAGGCTTTATTTTCGTTTTGCAGTGGGAACTTGAAGAGAAAGCAGGAAACTATGAAAGTATAGGGGAAGGTTCAGGCACGCAACACTAAAAGCACACTGAAATTGTAACGTCACCACTCAAGCCTGAGTGGGTATTGCTCACCCGGGTAGTCCTCTTTTTCTGGTCCTAGCAGGTGGGATGATGCACCGATCTATTCTGAACGGTCTCCGTTATAGACCTTGAGGTGAACCTGAGGATGCGTCCAGGAATCCTCTGCCACAGGATTAATAAAGTCCCGAACCTCCTAGCTAAGCAATAAAAGAGATTCTTTATGCCAGATTGGCGTATTGCAGGGCCTTTTAGTTTATGAATCCCTCCTTGAGTAGGTCGCCAGGACTCTCCCGAGACTGCAGTACTGTCGCTAGTCTCCTCTGGGGAAGGTCCTCCCCTGGCTTCCCTCTTCAAGAGCAGACTCCCCGAATATGGGTAGTATGGGATCCTCCTCAAAGGTGTAGGCCCCAGCCAGAGGAGCTGGGCCTACCAGGCAGCGATGCAGCCTCAGGCTGAAGGTGCCCGGGGCTGGAACACACACGCACACCCCGTGCCATGAGGGCCACAGGGCGCACACACAGGACGAACCAACTCTCTCCACTCTCCCCTCTGGGCCAATGCCGTCTGCCCCTTATGTACCCCATTCCCAGCATGCACAGCAGGTTGACCACGCCCACTGCACAGCTGCCGAGAAAGGACACCCAATGTGCTGTGTCATGCCTGTATTCCAACCTGAGTCTGTGGTGGCAGTACCACCTACTGACCAAGGGGAATAACTACCAGGCAATGTCACAGCCAGAGCAGAAACCAAATTTAGACACAATTAAACAAGTCTGAGCCCAACAATTTGAAATTCGAAAATTCAGAAATTCAAAATTTTGGAAATTTGACAATTCGAAATTCGGAAATTCAAAATTCGGAAATTCTAAATTTAGGAAATTTGATAATTCGAAATTTGAAAATTCGAAATTCCAATATTCGAAATTCCAAAATTCCAAAATTTGAAATTTTGGAAATTTGACACTTTGAAATTCGAAAATTCGAAATTTTAGGAAATTTGACAATTCAAAATTCGGAAATTTGTAAATTTAGAATTTCCGAATTTTCGAATTTCGAATTTTCGAATTTCGGAGATTTCGAATTTCCGAATGTCCGAATTTACAAAATTTCAGAATTTTCGAAATTTCAGAATTTTCGAAATTTCGAAATTTCAGAATTTTCGAAATTTCAGAAATTTGAAAATTCAAAATTTTGAAAGTTAGAAATTTGGATATTCGAAATTTTGGAGATTTGACAATTTGAAATTCTGAAGTTCAAATATTCGAAATTCGGAAATTCGAAATTTTGGAGATTTGACAATTTGAAATTCTGAAATTCAAAAATTCGAAATTTTGGAAATTTGACAATTCTAAATTCGGAAATTCGAAAATTCGAAAATTCAAAATTTTGGAAATTTGACAATTCGAAATTCTGAAATTCTAAATTCGGAAATTCAAAATTCGGAAATTCGAAATTTTGGAAATTTGACAATTCGATATTCGAAAATTCGAAATTCGGAAATGCAAACATTTGGACATTTGACAATTCGAAATTCAGAAACTCGAAAATTCGGAAATTTGAAATTTTGCAAATTTGACAATTCGAAATTTGGAAATTTGAAATTTTTGGAAATTCGACAATTCGAAAATTCGAAAATTTGAAATTCGGAAATTCGAAATTTTGGAAATTTGACAATTTGAAATTCGAAATTCGGAAATTCGAAATTTTAGGAAATTTGACAATTCAAAATTCGGAAATTCAAAATTTTGAAAATTTGACAATTCGATATTTGAAATTCGAAAATTTGAAATTCGGAAATTCGGAAATTCGAAAATTTGAAATTCAAAATTCGGAAATACGAAAATTCGAAATTCGGAAATTAGAAAATTCGGAAATTTGAAATTCGGAAATTCGAAATATTGGAAATTTGACAATTTGAAATTTAGAAATTGCTTTATGCCTGGCTGCCTCTGCACTGTTGTGAGAAAGAAGCAATTAAATCTAAGTGGCTCGTTCAGGGGTAGCGCTACATGATGATCAAAACATACAAAAAATGTTATCTGTGACAAGTCAAGAGAATCTATATGTAACTATTACTAAACAGGTGCGAACATGCTGTGTAAGATGTTATACAGGTTTTCTAATGTGAAAATATGGCCAGACTATAGACACCACTCAGATATCAATATATACCCAACAAGTAGTTAAAAGATTTAACACAAACTATCACTGATCTCTTTACTGATTGCACTGTTTAGCAATTCAGATTCAAATTTCCCTACAGAAATTAAAGACCATCTCCAAGCAAAAATGTAATTTAAAAACTGCACTGTACATCAATTATCTTAGTTTTCAGGCATATGTTTTCCTGTAGTGTACCGGATCAAAGCCCCAGTGTCATCTAGCCTAGCTAATTTTCAGCCATGGGGACAAGGCATTTTTCCTCACTCTTCATATTTTTGGGGACTGGTCCCCTTACATACCCCATGAGCTCTCTTGCTTCTTTAGCCTATGAGAGAGGACCTGGCCAATGGAAGTGTTGTCTCCACCAATAGAAGGTTGGATTGCACTGTTTAGCAATTCAGATTCAAATTTCCCTACAGAAATTAAAGTCCAGGTTGGACTAATGTAATTACATATATACAATACCTGATTGATGCCCCTGGGGGCTGGAAATCACTGAAGTAGACACTACTACTCCAATGATCTCCACTAGCCTCCAGGTCCCAGGCCGAGCGGTTACCATGTTGCATTCTGAACGCAGGAGATCAATTATTCGACACAAACGCCTTTCAGAGATTTATTTGCATCTTCTGAATGGGGAGGTGATAAAGCACAGACCAGTGTACTGGCCCGCTGTGGCCAATTACAGTAATACACACCAAATGACTCTATTTCATTCAGTAAAAATGCTTGCTTATAAAAAAAAGTCCCAGTCACTTCCCCAGAGTAATAGCAGGTCATCCAATTTGCATAACAGGAAATTGTGACCGACTCTCTATGGAGCCCTTCCACACATCTCTGCAGAATTTTGGTCTGTTTAAGGTCTGAATTCAGCAAAGAATTTGGGCTGAAGTCGGACTTGAAATGGTGAATAGAGACGCACTGGACTCCCGCCATGAGCCGGAGCGTGCAGCAGTGTGAACACAGTCTCAAGAAAGGAGATAGGCCATCAGTACATCAGGACTGATCGATTATCAGATCAATATACCATAGTTTGTGGACTCTATAACTTTACTACAGACTAAATAATATACACTGATTTGGGTTATTTTCACCAAAGAAATGTAGCAGAATACATTTTGGCCCAAATTTATGAAGAAAGATTATTTATTTGCAAAATTTTATAACAAACAAAAAGAAACACATTTTTAACAAAATGTTCTGTTTTTTTTTTATGTTTTGTTTATTTACCAAAAAATAAAAACCCCAGTGAATAAATACCACCAAAAGAAAGCTCTATTTGTGTGAAAAAAATAATAAAAATCTTATATGTGTATAGTGTTGCATGTGCACGCTATTGTCATTCAAAGTGTGACAGCATTAAAAGCTGAAAATTGACCTGGGCAGGAAGTTGGTAATAGTGTTCGATATTGAAGTGGTTAAATCATAGCTCCCAACTGTCCCTGATTTCGAGGGACTGTCCCTGATTTGGAACAACGTCCCTCTGTCCATTTTTCCTGCTCATTTGTCCATCATTTTGGTCTGATCTATATAGTTGTATATAAAATGTACTATTTATCTTTCAAAAAGTCTTCCCAGTGTTAAACCTTCCATCCAATTTCTAAATTGCTGCATTTGTAAATTTCAAAACCCAGTATAAAGGAATAGTGGTGGTATAAAAAAGCACTAACTAATTTATTTTTATATATAATTCCCCTTTAAGGGGGCTTGGTAAGGGATGTGCCCTATTCCTACATACTTTTGCTAAAAGGTGACCTCGTTCCCATCTCAAAAAGTTGAGAGGTTTGGTTAAATAAATGTTCTATAGTGACCATCACTACTAACAAACCAGACCAATACAGTCTGAGAACTAACGTTTGGAAATGACTGAAGTTGTTTTAAATAAAAAGCTGCATAGAAAATGACCCCTACTTATTCACAGCCATGCATTATCTCTATCTGCCATACACTCCCACATTCCACAAACAGGTCCCCTCATGATTATATTATTATTGAATATCCATAGCATGTCCACTCCCGACCACAGCCGCCTATGTTAATTACCTCCACCTTCACTTAGTTAAGCCTCTTTAGATGAGCCAAAACCAGACAGTCACTGCCCCCATTGTCTTTAACTGAACTGATGGCTGTGTTCCCATTTAAGCAGACATTGCATAGAAAATTATTCTGGTAGCTGGAGGAAGGTTGCACAGCTAATCCAGGGCAGGCATAATCATTTAGTAGCATACTGCTGTAGCCTGAAAGGAGAACCTTCTGTCTCTGAGAAAAGAGGATGGCTTGATGCACTTCACCCCAACAAATTTAGACCATTTTATTTACATATATTAAAAAAATAGGTAGTAAAGTTTGTACAGTCTTTGCGAATTTTTGCATATTAGAAAAGGAAGATAACATTTCTGACCTGATCAAGAATTGGATTTCCGTAGGTTTATTAAACTTCCACAGGCAGCTGGTTTATGAGTGATCAGCAAAGATGAAACACATTGCACCATAAAGAAAGGGTGAGGCTGGTTCAAAGTTTAACCAACTAATCAAATGCTCTTCATGACATCAGAAAGGAAACAATGACAAACATTTCTAATAATTGTTCCTTTTTTTTTTAACTTTGCATTTGGTATTTTATGTAGCCTTCTGCCAATTTGGTCCAGTACAGGCACCTTGGGGCGAATTTCCTGGATATACATGCTCAGAGTGTTTGTATTCTCAGCCATATTGGTTTATTTTGGATGGACTTTATAGTTTAAATTACATAATTGTTCCTGAAGTGATATACTGCACTAATTAAATATGCTCTTGGGCTGCTACAAGGGACTTTGTTCAAAGTAATTATCATCTTCTTGAAAGCATATACACAATGATAACTTCATCTGATGATGTGTTCATTCTTATTGTTTATGGTATATAGGTTGACAAAAGTAGTCTTGATTCAGCCATTGCGGTCATAGGAAACCCTGGCTAGTGTTAATGTTTTTGTTTTTTTTTAAATATTTTTACATGTTGGGGGGGGGGGGGGGTAATAAATTATTTTCAAGGGTTTCAGTCAATTAAAGTAATTTTTCTGATATATTTAAGTCGGGTTTGAAATACACATTTATTTATTTTTTTTATTTGATTTTTTTTATTTGATTTTTTGATTTTAGGAAGCATCCAAAGATAATTTTTCATATTTTTAATCTTGCTGTCAAATTAGGCAATGTTTCTCAGATCTTATTCATCCAGCTTTGATGATTTCATGCCAACTGTAGCGACATTTTATAATATTATAATGCTAACAGTGGAGCGCTTTGTGGTTCTGACCTGGTGTCGAACCTCTTCAAAGTTTAATGTGTTCTGAATATTTAAAAAAACCTTCAGCGCATGACTGATATAAAGAATGCTATTGTAAGGATCATGCTTATTACCTGCTTGTTTGGGATGGTTGACCAACAGCAGGTTGCCTGATGTTAGTTTATCTTTTGGGTGATTGATCAGCAGACATCTTCATTTTGGTCATTTAGTACTCATCCTTTTATATATTGCTTGTCTGCTGGGCAGTTGTCTGTTGGAACTTCCATCTGCTGAGTGTCATTTACCTGTAGACTACTGTATCTGCTGGTTCCTAGTCTTCTAGGTGGTTGTCAGTCAGTCGTCAACCTTCAGTACCCTCATCACCTAAGCTAGGTCCGTGTCCCTTGTTTTTGAGCAGGGCAGTCTTTGATCTTTAGCTTCTGCTCTAAAATCTATATTGTTCCTCCCTACTAACCTAACCCTACCTTTTGTGTAGCGGTACCCCCGTAGGAGCTGCTTGAATATTTGTACCCGGGTCTCCCACTGATTAATCCATAGAAAGTTGGTATTTTCACACAGCCAGGTGCACACACTCTTCCGCTCGTTGTCTCCAATAACCAGTCTAGGGGATGTATTTTTATGTTTTATTTGGAGAACTTGGATAGGAGAAGGGAATTCGTAGGATACTCAAAATTAACTATGCACAAATGAGAACAAATCTCTCTGTAGAACTGTGAAAACAGATTATCTGCTGAACCATACAACGTCTGTATGGAAGAACAAGTTTCTATGTAGCAGAAGGAACTCAGTGGACTTTGTATCTTCAAGACACTAGCCAGTGTCCCCTTTAGCTCACGCACCCAGTATGCTGATATCTAGGACCAAGAGCAACACACACAGTCTCAGGGATCCCTTCAGGAGCACCGTACTCGCAAAATGTCCAGGAATAGCTGGACCCCCAAGCCCACGTGCTTTTTAGATATAAATACAGTCATCCAGCATTCCCTGGGGCACATCCCCTTCTAATTGGCCAGGGCTGTATCTACATATATGCTCTCATCTGCTAGGTTTCCTCCCACTGTCCAATATGCCTTCTTGCTATTGGATCAGTGTGAAACATTAATGCAGCATGAGCAGCACCAGAGCACACTGAGCAAACCTCACTAATCAATCACTGCTCTCTGTTAAGCAGACAGCACCTAAATTTGCCTGTCTGCTTCTCTGTTAAGCAGAAAAGCCCAAAACTATATACAGGAGGGTTCTCCATTTGCATTAGCGTTTACTAGCACTTGTAGGGAAGTGTTCTTTTGTACACTGTCTGTGAGGTTGTTTACATTCATGCCTGGTACCTACCATAGAGTTCTTATTACAAACAGATTCTTCCTGTTAAGAGGTTATTTCCTGCCCCTGCTTAAGGGTCAGGAGACCCCTCAAGGCTATATATGTCGATGTCTTACAGGAAGTGAAGGGAGAGTGTGACCAGCCACATGCTTTGCAAGCCAGGAGGTGCTGCAGGCTGATTTTGTGCTGTATCCATCCACCCATCCATCCTTCCAGGCTGAAAAGGGACAATAGGCAAGTGTTACTGCACTGTGTAGCTCACTCTTCGTTATGTAGCACTTACCCCCGAAGGAGCGGCTGGTTTTGTTTTGGGTCTTGCAATCTACCTCCAAGGCTTCCGTTGTCAGGGTAAAGAGTCTTTAGAAAAGTCAATGTCCACACAAATGTAAAACCTAAATAGCAAGGCTTTATTTTACTTTTGCAGTGGGAACTTGAAGCGAAAGCAGGAAACTATGAAAGTGTAGGGGAAGGTTCAGGCACGCAACACGAAAATTCGGAAATTTTAAAATTCGAAATTCAGAAATTCGAAAATTCGAAATTCGGAAATTCGAAAATTCGAAATATTGGAAATTTGAAAATTTGAAATTAGAAATTCCGAAATTCCAAATTTTAGGAAATTCGAAAATTCAAAATTTGAAAATTCAAAATTTTGGAAATTTGACAATTTGAAATGAGAAATTCAAAATTTTAGGAAATTTGACAATTCGAAATTCGTAGATTCAAAAATTCAAAATTCGTAAATTGGAAATTTGAAAATTTGTAAATTCAAAATTCGGAAATTCAGAAATTCGAAAATTCAAAATTCGAAAATTCAAAATTTTGGAAATTTGACAATTTGAAATTCGAAATTCGGAAATTCCAAATGTTAGGAAATTTGACAATTCGAAATTCGTAGATTCAAAAATTAAAAATTCGTAAATCGGAAATTAGAAAATTTGTAAATTCAAAATTCGGAAATTCGGAAATTCGAAAATTCGAAAATCAGAAATTCGAAAATTCGGAAATTTGAAAATTTGGATTCCAAATTTTCACATTTCTGAACTTTCAAATTTCCGAATCTTCAAATTTCCGAATTTCCCAAAAAAACGTGTAGCGGCCTCCTCCCGTGCTCCCCTCTTTCTCTCGTCTCGTCTTTCTGTTGTCTAGGGGTACCTTAGAGGGGAGGGAGCGGGGACACTACGCCTGGCTTCCACCACAGATGTTAGTGCGGTATAAGCAATGGTTCTGTATTACCTTCGGGTCAGTGCTGTGCACCTGGATCCTCCCTCCAAGAGTCACCGTGAAAATGAGCTCCACACCATTAAAGTTCAACACTCCTTTATTCTTCTTATCATGAACACAAACAGTTGAACTCCCTTGATAGAACAGAACAGAAAAGGAGGTGTGGATGCGAACAGGCCCAGACACAATGTGAGTTGCCACTTCCCTTCTTAGAAGTGGTTTTCTGGTCTCCGCACGAGGGTAAATTTCCTTCCAGGCGGTCTCCGACGAGAGACTCACTTGTCACCGGCAATATGCTGCACCGGGTCTTCAAATAAGGAGCTCCCCCCGGTCCATTGCGCCTTCCGGTTTCGGGTACCCGATCCCTGGGTACCCTAGGATCTCCTTCCCTCGCGGAACCCAGTGTTGGGCATTGAGCTCCGGACCTCCATCCAAGTACCTCACCCCAGGCTAAAGGTGCCTGAGGTGGAACTCGATCTCCGCCGTCCTCTAGGCCTAAGCCACCCAGAGGAGCGACACGACCCACCGTCCACAAGCTGAAGGTGCCTGGGACTACAAACCCCGTGACAAAGATGGCCAGCCCCTTTATACCCTCTCCCAGCAAGCACGGCGGGTTCCCCGCCCCACCATACCGCTGCCGAGGGAGGACAAAAAGGAGGATGGCACACAGCGACAATCCAACCCAGCCAAGGGCGACAGCTCCACCCAATCGGCTGCGGTGACCTACACATCACTGGTGTAACTTCCAAATTCAAATTTACACCCGGGAAAGTACATACCCGCTACAAACGAATGAAGCGAAAATGAACACATTTTTCTGCAGTGCACATGTCTAATCATTACTCTTAGAAATCTATGCTGGGTGTATTAGTACTACTGCTGTCAATTATTTTTGGTGAGTTACTAGTTATTGTCCTCGAAAGGGATCATCTCCACATACGCTAGAGCCCTGTTCTAGGTGGAGGCACTGCCAATTATATATTCATAGTCCACCCTTCTTTTAGCAAAGGGTCTGGCTCATTTGGTTACCTGCAGGTTAGCGCCATAGCCTGTGTGGAAAGGGCAACTTCATATGACCCCCCATAACAGGGCTACACACTAATTCAAAGAAGCATCGCCATTTACAGGATTATGGCATTCATCTCTATGGCAGGTGGCACTGGCAGCTCCATGGGTATATACATCTCCTTATGCATTAAGTATAGCTCCCTAACTGATTTCGAGGGACTGTCCCTGATTCAGAACAAAGTCCCTCTGTCCCTCTTTCTTCCTCATTTGTCCCTCATTTCGGTCTGATCTATATAGTTGTATATAAAGTGCACTACTTATTTATCAAAAAGTTTTTTATAGTGTAAAACCTTTCATCCAGTTTCTAAATAGCTGCTTTTGTAAATTTCAAAAGCCAGTATAAAGGAATAGAAGTGGTAAAAAAAAGCACTTGCGGGTTTAACTAATCTTTTTTTTTTTACATTTCTCCTTAACGAGGGCATGACAGGGGGTGTGCCCTATGCCTACATACACTTTTGCCAATAGGTGTCCCTCATTCCCATCTCAGAAAGTTGGGAGGTATGATTAAGGTTCACTCTCTTATGTACAGTGAAGTAAAGCACAGACAGTCTTCTAATTCACAGATGTCAATTCTTAAATAGTGTCTCTTCACTGCACCCAAATGATGTAGATTACCTACAGAGGAAAATCATTGCTCCAATGGGGTTCCAAGTGTTCCTCTCTGACCTTTTCTTTCTCTGCTCAGATACATGACTTTGGCCAATGATGGATTTGACCTAAGTTTGCACACTTTAAAAGACCGCTTTCCCAGCAGTCCTTTATTAGTGTGTTGGGAGTTCAGTGAGAGTAGCTGACATTGCTTCAGGCTCGGGTTGCAACCACGGGTTGCAGAAAATAAATTTGCCCGATTTCCCCAATCAACACAGGCTGTTGATACAGAAACCCCCCCTGCCGAGCCATTGTGTTCTCCCAGCAGGAGGGTGGGGGAAGCCGTCCCCGCCAGGAGAAGATAGTTATTATTGCTAGATGCTATAGCAGCCACTAGCAAAAATTACAGGTAAAAACCTGGTATGCTGGTTGTATCCAAGTTGATCGATCAACTTGGTACATTTAGCCTGCCCGTACACCGCTGAACCAGTCGAGATTTGAACTATGCCTTAGGGAGAGAGTTGGGTAGTGTATTGTAGTGTGCTGTTTACAGTACTCAGTGCTATATACAGTGATATAGTCAGTGCTGAATATTTGCTACAGATACTTTGCTGTTTGTGTTGTTAGGGAAATGGAGTGTAGGCCCACATATTTTCATTGTAATTTCCTAAGACCCAGTAGTCCTTTTTAGGCTAAGTTTTTTTGCGTGTGTGTGTATCAGTTTCAGTTGCTGTAATGCTGCTCTTTCCCTTTTTTGTTATTTTGGGGTGTTTCTTTGTTCTTCATTAATAGTAGTTAGTTTCTCTTTAATGTTTTTCCCTTAACCACGCTATTCAGCACTGGGCTACTTTAACTGGCAATTGCTCGGTCATGCAACACTGTACCCAAATAAAATTTATATAATTAGTTTTTCACACAAATAGAGATTCCTTTTGGTGGTATGTAATCACCATTGGGTTTTTTATTTTTTGCTATATTTTTTGGAAATTAAATAAAAAAAGAAAATATTTTTTTTTAAACAAAATTCACTTTCTTTTGTTTTTACATACTGTCACCAGTGCAGTAAAGCGTCATCAAAATGACTGGTGTGGCAGTGAACAGGGATACTGTCTGGTGACAGTATGTTACATTTTTTTCAAATACTGACAGGAAAGTAGGACCCCGATTAAGGACTTTTCTTTTTTTGTTACACTGCTTGTTATAGTGATCATCACTATAACAGTAATCATTTGAACTCTCATTAATGGCTTTTATTCATGACTCATTGTTTACTATTGCTCCGAACTGTCCCTGATTTGGAGTAATGTCCCTCTGTTCCTTTTCCTCCGTCATTTGTCCCTCATTTTGGTCTGATCTATATAGTTGTATATAAAATGCACTTTTTATCTTTCAAAAAGTGTTTCCCAGTGCTAAACCTTTAATCCAAATGATTAATTTCTGTATTTGTAAATTTTAAAAGCCAATATAAAGGAGTAGTAGTGGTAAAAAAAAGTCCCTTGTTGATTCAATTAACCTTTTTTGGGGTTAATTCTCCTTTAATGGGGTGTGGCAGGGGGCGGGTCCTATGCCTACATACATTTGCTAGTAGGTTTCCCTCATTCCCATCTCAAAATGTTGGGAGGTATGTTGTGATGCTGTGATTGGCCCACAGCTATAACAAGGTACATGGTGCTGTGATTTTCCCAGGTGATCACTGTGATCACTGGTGGCCAATTACAGATCACACACAGTAGTAAACAATAATGTCATGAATGGATTCCATTTATGACTATAGTTTACTATGTGGCCTGTGACCGCATAGCGATCATGTGGTATCTCGACCATTCACAGTGGCCTGACACAGCACCACAATCCCCTGTGTCCACCGAGCTGCAGGGGGCATGTTCAGTGCGCATCTGATCCGCAACCTGAGCCTGTCGCTGAGCCTGGGGGAGCTGCCTGCTGGCGGTCACCAAGTGGTTAAGCCAGAAAAAAAAAGGGGGATATTTTGCTTGTAATGTTTTTTCTTCTTTTTTTACTTTGTTTTGAGTGTTATTATTGTAGCGGGTATTTAAATTTAGGGGGCGCATCTGGGTGGTAGCATGACCCGGATGCACTGATTGTTAGGGAATTTGGGACCATTTTCGTTTGTGGAGGATCCCAATGGTGTGCAGTTGCCTGCGGCCTGTGGGTGGCGCTGTCGCCCCGGGCCGGGGTTGAACCATCACTGCAGTGCTGTGCCCTTTTTGTCCTGTTTCGGCAGCAGTACGGCGGGGCGGGGAACCTGCTGTGCCTGTCGGGAGAGGAGATAAAGGGGACAGACGCCCTCAACACGGGGTCAGTCGTTGGAGGTCAGAGCCGCGCCCAGGCACCTTCAGCCTGGGTGCTGGCGTTCCGGAGTTCCGGGCCCAGGTGCCCTTGACCTGGCCGGAGCGGGAGATGGAGTCCATCCCAGGCACCTTCAGCCTGGGATGAGGTACTACTGAGGAGGCCCGGGGCTCAGTACCTTTGACTGGGTTCCGTAAGGGTGGAAGAGTCCGAGGGGCCCTAAGGTGTTGGGCGCCCGAATCTGAGACAAGGAGGCCAGGGAGCGTAACCCCTCCGAACAGTCCGGTGCAGCATTGCTGATGACGGCGGGGCCTCTGGTAACTCTCTTGGAAGGATGTCTTCCCTCTGACAGGGGCTGCGCTTAGCGAAGGTAATTCTGTTCCTGTTCTACACGGTCGGTGGCAACGGCTGTGCGCCATAACCGTTGGTGACACCATAATGGTTAGTTCTATTTAAGGATTGTGCCTCGATCTACTCCCCACCTATACTGAACTGTTCTTTGGGTCACAACCTGTCTGCTGTTAAAGGACGATTTATTGCTGTCAGAGAATAAATAAGAGTTGGACCTTTTCAGTGGTGTGGAACTTCAGTTACTGGGAGCAAAGGGGGGTCATCTACAGAACGGACTTGGCTCTGGGTTATGCACACGAACCGAAGGTAAACAGGTGTTGGCTTTCACCTTTACACATTAGAGGACATAGGCCATAGTGTACCGCACCCCTCCTCCCTGATCCCCCTAGACAAGACAACAAGCCGAGAAGAAGAAGGGGTGAGAGGGGTGAGGCCGCTACACGTGGGGGCGTCGTCCGGGATGTGTGTTGTACAGATGGAGCTGAGAATGTCTGCATTTGAGCTTTGCTGCCCGGAGGAGTTCCGAGTAGGTCGGCCATGTTGGCCAGCGCGCCACGAGGCACACCATAGCTGCACAGTTCGTGGGCGGGGAGAAAGGAAAGCCTGCGAACAAGTGCAGGGTATGGGAGGAGTCTGGCCATGTGGAAGGACACACGTGGAGATTCCAGCGCGAATTGGTCAGTGCGCAATGGAGCAGCAGACAGTCGGGATGATCTCAAGTGCCCCGTGGATTCCGGTTCCTTTCACCACGAGAATGACTTCCCTTGCTGCTCACAGGAATAAGACTAAGGCCCCGAGGACATTTGGCTCTGTATACATGCAGATACATAGAGGCCCTCGTGTGATCTGTCCCAGCTGTTCGGGACTGGTGGTTCACTTGAAGCCGTTTGGGCGATGTGAGGCCTACAAGGAGTTCCTTTTTGAGGTGGAACCATCCACAGAAAGGCCTCGCGCCTTCCACCTCAACTGCCTGACAGGCACCGCTACTCCGGAGGGGGAGATCAGAGCCTATGCGGACATTCCTGCGCGCACTGACCGGGGCTAGGAGAAGGCCCCAGCGGAGACTGAGAAAGAGAAATCCGAGGATGCTGCCTCGGTCACCACAAGCTCCCTGCTCCCACCGCCAAAGAGGAAAGTCGGCCTGGTAAAGGCATCCTGTGGTCGTGGAAGAGCTTCGCCCTGTCGCTTGCCTGGCCTGGATGGATCCGGAGGGAAGAGCCCTGGACATCTCTGTTCTATTAAAGGCCCAGGTGAGCCAGGGGTTGGGGCTGTGTGTGTGGTTGGAGGTGTCGGGAGTCCACAGTCGGTGGAGCCCGTTCAGGGGGGTGATTCCGTGTCCACAGGGAATTACCTACCCGTGGAGTTCTATGACACCTCTGACCTAGAATCGTTATCTGATGCCGGTAATGACGGGGAAATTGACGAGATTTTCCACCGGAAAGGTTGGGACAAGATGCCGCTACCCTCGTCCCGTGCAACAAGGGACCCACCCATGTCTATTGGGGATAGTGCACCCCGGGTGGAGGCCTCAGAGCCTGGGGAGGAATCTGGTCCCCTGTCTGCCTTTCCACTCCCTGAATTACCTGCTGTTTCTTCTGCTCCTTTTGTGGGAGTGCAACGCGCATCACTGCGGGCTCTTAGGCCCAAATCTACAGAGGTAATTAAAGTACCTCGTCACCCAGAATCCATCGTCCTGCCTGGAGAGGGAGATCGTGCCACAATGCCACCTTTGGCCAGGCTGCAGCGACTCTTTTGTCAGAAGGTTGCCCGTGAATATGGATGGGAATATCCGTATTTACCCCATGATTTTCTCTATGAGGTAGAGGTCTTGCGGCAGCGGTGGTATGATGAATTAATCTGGACACAAATTAAGGTGCCCCACGCTAGCAGATATCTCTCGTGCTCACCTACAGCTTCCAGGAGATTCAGAGACTGTAAGGCGGAGTGGATGCTGGGTCGGCACATCCATGCGGACAGGGTGCTTATCTGTCGGAAGGATGGAGAGAACAGTATAATGTGGAGACCTTTGATAAGCACTTAAAGCCCCTGTTCCTGCCGCACCCAAAGTTTTACCTCTAGGAGGAAAAGACTCCTTTGTGTTTTTTTTTTCTTTGCTGGACATTCCGAAGTATTTGCCGGGACACAGGGACAGTGTCCTAGTTTTTTTTGGGTGCTTTACTATTTGGAGGAATGGGAGCTGTTACTGTTGTTTGTTCTCCCGTTCTCTCCTCTCACCGCAAAGGAGACAGCGACTTTGGGGTGTAGCCAGCATAGGGCCACAGCACACAGAAGTAAAGTTTTACCTGGACTTGACCAAGTGTCTTTACCGTGGCATTACCACCAGGTGGCGGTGCTGCGCAACGACTGTTTTTTTTTTTTACACTTGCACCATACTTATTGGAGCGAATGGGTTTCTTTTCGGATAGACCCATTCATTCCAAGAAAACACACATTGTGATAGGATGTATGTTTTCTTTCCCCTCTGCATGAGACTCATCTGTCAAGGCTGCTGAGAATGGGGTGGTCCTTAGATAGCAGAGAGGGGGGAATGTAAATGTGTAAAATACCTAAAGTATTTTTGACGAGAGTTCATTGTTTTATATTTCTGTTTTCCTTTCCCATTTCAGGTCCTGGCACAATTCATGACTAAGTTTTAAGGTTTGGTTCTATGTGTAGTTTGGTCTCTGGGTTGAACTTATGTTACCACTCTTTGGGAGACATAGGTTTGCACCAGACACTGGGGACCAGTGTCAAATCACTAGGGGGAGAGTGTAGCGGGTATTTAAATTTAGGGGGCGCATCTGGGTGGTAGTATGACCCGGATGCACTGATTGTTAGGGAATTTGGGACCATTTTCGTTTGTGGAGGATCCCAGTGGTGTACAGTTCCCTGCGGCCTGTGAGTGGCGCTGTCGCCCTGGGCCGGGGTTGAACCATCACTGCAGTGCTGTACCCTTTTTGTCCTGTTTCGGCAGCGGTACGGCGGGGCAGGTAACCTGATGTGCCTGTCGGGAGAGGAGATAAAGGGGACAGACGCCCTCAACACGGGGTCAGTCGTCAGAGGTCAGAGCCACGCCCAGGCACCTTCAGCCTGGGTGCTGGCGTTCCGGAGTTCCGGGCCCAGGTGCACTTGACCTGGCCGGAGCGGGAGATGGAGTCCATCCCAGACACCTTCAGCCTGGGGTGAGGTACTACTGAGGAGGCCCGGGGCCCAGTACCTTCAACTGGGTTCCGCAAGGGTGGAAGAGTCCGAGGGGCCCTAAGGTGTTGGGCGCCCGAATCTGAGACGAGGAGGCCAGGGAGCGTAACCCCTCCGAACAGTCCGGTGCAGCATTGCTGGTGACGGCGGGGCCTCTGGTAACTCTCTTGGAAGGATGTCTTCCCTCTGACAGGGGCTGCGCTTAGCGAAGGTAATTCTGTTCCTGTTATACACGGTCGGTGGCAGCGGCTGTGCGCCATAACCGTTGGTGACACCATAATGGTTAGTTCTATTTAAGGATTGTGCCTCGATTTACTCCCCACCTATACTGAACTGTTCTTTGGGTCACAACCTGTCTGCTGTTAAAGGACGATTTATTGCTGTCAGAGAATAAATAAGAGTTGGACCTTTTCAGTGGTGTTGAACTTCAGTTACTGGGAGCAAAGGGGGGTCATCTACAGAATGGACTTGGCTCTGGGTTATGCACACGACCCGAAGGTAAACAGGTGTTGGCTTTCACCTCTACACATTAGAGGACGTAGGCCGTAGTGTACCGCACCCCTCCTCCCTGATCCCCCTAGACAAGACAACAAGCTGAGAAGAAGAAGGGGTGAGAGGGGTGAGGCCGCTACATTATGTTAGGAAAACAAAACCAAAGAAAATTCCCAGCTCAACTCACCAGCCAATCTGTTACCAATCGAATTATCCTGTGCTAGTTTACACCAGATGCAGTCCACATAGTTGCCAACAGTCCCGAATTTCCCGGGACAATCACGATTTTTGGACCCTTGTCCCGGATTGGGCTTGTCCCGATTCGGGACAGGCCCAATTTTTTTTGTCCCGTTTTGTCCTGGGAAATTCGGGAATGTTTTAGGCTAAAAACGGTGGCGGCTACACCAAAATGGCAGCCGCCACGAGAGTTCTTTCCTCTTTACCTATAGTGTGAGGAGAGGGGCAGCCAATCGTGGCTTCTCTCTCTTTCGGCGGCCCCTCCCCACTCTTCACTCTGATTATCCTCCACCCGCCACTGCCGACGACCCTTGTAAAGCCCCTGGATCTCCGTAGTATGGCCCTTGTGTGGAGGGGACTTTGATGGCAAGTGTGGAGGGGCTCTGATGGGGTCACAAGTGTGGAGGGGCTCTGATGGCAAGTGTGGAGGGGCTCTGATGGCAAGTGTGGAGGGGCTCTGATGGGGACACAAGTGTGGAGGGGCTCTGATGGCAAGTGTGGAGGGGCTCTGATGGCAAGTGTGGAGGGGCTCTGATGGCAAGTGTGGAGGGGCTCTGATGGGGGACACAAGTGTGGAGGGGCTCTGATGGGGACACAAGTGTGGAGGGGGCTCTGATGGGGACACAAGTGTGGTGGGGGCTCTGATGGGGACACAAGTGTGGAGGGGACTCTTATGGAGACACAAGTGTGGAGGGGCTCTGATGGGGACACAAGTGTGGAGGGGACTCTGATGGGGACAAAAGTGTGGTGGGGGCTCTGACGGGGACACAAGTGTGGAGGGGACTCTGATGGAGACACAAGTGTGGAGGGACTCTGATGGGGGCACAAGTGTGGTGGGCGCTCTGATGGGGGACACAAGTGTGGAGGGGGCTCTGATGGGGACACAAGTGTGGAGGGGGCTCTGATGTGGGACACAAATGTGGGTGCGCTGATTGGGACATGTGCAGGAAGGGTTTTAATGGGTGTGGGGAGGTGGCTCTGAGGGGACACAAGCGTGTGGCAGGAGTTCTGATGGGGACACAAATGTGTGGGGGATGGCTATGATGGGAACAGAAATGTGTAACAGGGGGTGTTAATGGGGACACAAGCATGTAGGGAGAGTCTGATGAGGATACAATTGTGTGGGGAGATTCTGCTGGGAACACAAATGGGCAGGGAGGCTCTGACAGGAACACTGATGTAAGGCCTCATGCACACTTAGGCCCCTTTCACACTGAGGCGCTTTGCAGGCCGCTTCTATAGCGCCTCTGCCCATTGAAATCAAAGAGGCGTTATTGCGGGCGTTTTTAACCCTTTTTCGGCCGCTAGCGGTGGTTAAAATCCCCCCCCCCCGCTAGCACCCGAAAATCGCGGCAAAAACTACGGTATAGCGGCGCTATAAATAGCACCGGTATACCGCCAGCGCATCCAGCGCTTCAGTGTGAAAGTAACCTTAATGTTTAGGAGATGAATAATCTGTAATTTTCTGTACTAGAGGTAACAAAAAGACAATATGTAAACATTCATGTAAATGCCATTGACATAGACAAATAATTAGTAGGCAAACAATACAAGAGTTTAAATACAAAGTAACACATGGACAAAAGCCATGAATATATACAATTAATACAAAAGGGGCATATTATATGTAGTTGCATTACACTGCATTTTGAATGAGAATGAAGGGTGTGGTCAAGAAAAGTCTTACCAATAATCTGTATAAAAAGAACTTAGTCAAAATGATTCATTAAAAACACATGGAGGTGTCAGAAGGGGTCGACCAGAGTCCACCAAGGGGTTTCCCAGGATAGATAGGGAGTCTCATATAATCCTGCAGATGGTTTAAAAAAGAAAATGGGTGTTTTCAATGGAAAGAAAACCACCCAAATAAAAATTTATAATATAGGATTGACCAGAGAAAGAAAAAATTCTAATGGAAATAAAAATAAAATAAAAAATAAATACGTTAAAGGAATTTGTACCTTTAAATGGAATCAATAGATATATAATATTCTATATCTAATATTCTATATAATATTATATTTATACAGATTATTGGTAAGACTTTTCTTGACCACATCCTTCATTCTCATTCAAAATGCAGTGTAATGCAACTACATATAATATGCCCCTTTTGTATTAATTATATATATATTCATGGCTTTTGTCCATGTGTTACTTTGTATTTAAACTCTTGTATTGTTTGCCTACTAATTATTTGTCTATGTCATGGGCATTTACATGAGTGTTTACATATTCTCTTTTTGTTACCTCTAGTACAGTAAATTACCAATTATTTATCTCCTGAAGAAGCTCGCTTAGGAGCGAAACATGTTGAGAAATTACGGTTCTGTACATCTGTATTTTTGGAAACAATCAAACTTGTTGGATATTCAATAATATCTCATGTTTTATTAATTAATTATTTTTGTGAAAAAATTTATTTCTATGTTTCTACAATTTTTGTGTTGATCATTCATTTGGTCATCAATTAGTATTAATTTTGACACCTTTAAAGTCCCGAGGCATGTGATCTCTTGTCCCTCCTTTGTTTTTCCAGTATTAAATGGGATGTTATGTCTATTTCTACACATGCTCATTCCTACTTTTCCAAAACGTAATGTTTAGCCCTGGTGCACGAGGCTCTGGCATTTAGGTGCAGGCGGAGTATACAGGTGCACCATCCAGCCCGCTGATGGCAGCCTTTTTTTAAATTCTATTCTCTTTCATGGCTGGGGATTCATTTATAAATAACTTTTTTTTTTCGGCCCACAAATATCTGTAAAATATACAATGTGGCCCTCGAAGTAAAAAGTTTGGAGACTCCTGGTGTAGTGTATTAATCAGTGTAGTGTAGTAGTTAGTGTAGTGGGTGTTGTAGTAATCAGTGTAGTGCGTGTTGCACCTGATGCAAGGACGGACTCTGCTGGGGAGGCACCTGATGCAAGGACGGACTGCTGGGGAGGCCATCTGGTGGCAGGCGACGTGGCAGGTGACACGCTTCCACTGATTCGGCATTATGGTGAGTTGAATGATTTCATTTTATATTACAATGTAATAATAGAAATAATGCGCTTCAATCACCCTGACACCATAACAACCATGGTGCCGGGATGATTGAAGCGCCAACAACAGGTGTTTTGGAGTATCTTTATCTGCCGATTTTGTTAAACTTTCTGGAATACACATATTTCTATTGTGGTGTAGGATCTGGCTTTATTTCTTTCTTTCTTTTTTTCTTTCTTTTTCTCTTTCTTCATCTCGGACTCCAACAACACCCCTTCTGAGCCACGCCCATTTAAGCCATGCCCACAATCGCGCGTAAACCACACCCATTTTTCGACGTGATGCGATTGGCGTGCCGCATTTTCCTATTAGGGTGTGACACGCCTAAAAACGAATGCACCGCCCCCTAATTATAGAAAGGCCCCGCCTCCATGCAAAAAAGTGTCCCAGATTTTTTTTTTGCAATGTTGGCAACTATTAGTCCAGTGCGTTTTTTTTTTTTGCATTAAAAATGCATGCACGACACGCACCCCCTGGACTCTGACAGGAATGGTCATGCACTGTTAGAGCTCCGCTCTGTGTAAGGAGAACAGCTACAGAATAACCGGAGCCCGCCGGTTCCAGTCACACAGAAACACACCGGACACCTCCTGGAATACAGAGGTACAATTTTGGGCAAAATTATGGTGCTGGGAGGCACCCGCACCAAAAACAAGAACCTCTCCATTAAGGAACCCAAAGCGCGGGCCACAGCTAAAATGGCGCTGGTGCCTTCCTCCTCAAAAGCCTCAGTGCTCTCACAGAAACACCAGCCTATACAGACAGACTCCCCTGGCGAGTCGGACTCAGATACAAATGACATAGAGTGTATTTCACAAGACTCCCCAGCCTCTCCAGCTTTTTTAAGGCAGTTTGAAAAAATGCTTAACAAAGCTCTGAGGCAAACCTGAGAACATATCACAAAGAGCCTCAGAAAAGAGATAAGGGAGCTGGGTAGTCGCACAGAAGCGCTAGAAGCCAGAGTGGATGAGATTGAAAACTCAGCACAGGACTACATGTCTGAACTGTAAAATCTTAACCACTTGCTTACTGGGCACTTAAACATCCCTCCTGCCCAGACCAATTTTCAGCTTTCAGTGCTCTCACACTTTGAATGACAATTACTCAGTCATGCAACACTGTACCCTAGTGATTTTTTTGTCCTTTTTTTCATACAAATAGAGCATTTTTTTGGTGGTATTTGATCACCTCTGGGTTTTTTATTTTTTGCGCTATAAATGAAAAAAGACCGAAAATTTTGAAAAAAAACACATTTATCTTAGTTTCTGTGATAAAATTTAGCAAATTATAAATTTTTCTTCATAAATTTTGGCCACAATTTATACTGCTACATATCTTTGATAAAAATAACCCAAAACCTTTGGAAATTATTTGGTCTGTGTGAAAGTTTTAGAGTCTACAAGCTATAGTGCAAATCATAAAAAATGTATCACATCTGATGTACTGGCGGCCTATCTAATTTCTTGAGACCCTAACAAGCCAGGAAAGTACAAATGCCCCCCAAATAAACACATTTTTGGAAAATAGACATTGAAAGGTATTTAATAAGAGGCATGGTGAGTTATTTGAAGTTGTAATTTTTTCCCACGATTCTTTGCAAAATTACGATTTCTTTTTTCTTTCTCAAAATTGTCATTGTAATAGCTTATTTCTCTCACATGGCTTGTGCATACCACAAATGACACCCCAAAATACATTCTGCTACTCCTCCTGAGTATTACGATACCACATGTGTGGGACTTTTTTTACTGCCTGGCCACATACAGAGGCCCAACATGCAGGGAGCACCATCAGGTGTTCTAGGAGCATAAATTGCACATCTAACTAGTTGACTACCTATTAAAATTTGAAGGCCCTGGAGCACCAGGACAATGGAAACACCCACAAAATGACCCAATTTTGGAAAGCAAACACCCCAACGTATAATCTATGAGGCATAATGAGTCTTTCGAACGGTTCATTTTTTTCCAGACGTTTTTGGAATATGTGGAAATAAAATGAAAACACATTTTTTTTTACGCAAAGTTGTCAATTTATAAGATATTTCCAACACATAGCATGTACATAGCAAAAATGACACCTCAAAATACATTCTGCTACTCCTCCTGAGTATGGCGATACCAAATCTGTGGGACTTTTCCACAGCCTGTCTACATAAAGAGGACCTACATGGCGTTCTAGGAGCATAAATTACACATCTAATTTCTCAACCACCTATTAAATTTTTGAAGGCCCTGGAGCACCAGGACAATGGAAACACCCACAAAATGACCCCATTTTGGAAAGCTAACACCCCTACGTATAATCTATGAGGCATAATGAGTCTTTTGAACGGTTCATTTTTTTCCAGAAGTTTTTGGAACATGTGGAAAAAAATGAAAACGCATTTTTTTTACGCAAAGTTGTCCATTTATAAGATATTTCCAACACATAGCATGTACATAGCAAACATTACACACCAAAATACATTCTGCTACTCCTCCTGAGTATGGTGATACCAAATGTGTGGGACTTTTACACAGCCTGTCCACATACAGAGGACCTACATTGAAGTAGCACCTTCAGGCGTTCTAGGAGCATAAATTACACATCTCATTTCTCAACCACCTATTACACTTTTGAAGGCCCTGGAGCATCAGGACAATGGAAACACCCACAAAATTACCCCATCTTGGAAAGCTAACACCCCAACGTATAATCTATGAGGCATAATGAGTCTTTTGAACGGTTAATTTTTTCCCAGAAGTTTTTGGAAAATGTGGAAAAAAATGAAAACGCATTTTTTTTTACACAAAGTTGTCGGTTTATAAGATATCTCCAACACATAGCATTTACATAGCAAAAATTACACCCCAAAATACATTCTGCTACTCCTCCTGAGTATGGCGATACCACATATGTGAGACTTGTACACAGCCTGGCCACATACAGAGATCTAACATGCAAGGAACACCGTCAGGTGTTCCAGGGACACATAGCATGCACATACCAAGAATTACACCCAAAAATACATTATGCTGAGCAAAGCATAAACAAAAGATTACCTGTGGTTTTAGTAGCACAGTTCTACACAGCAGGATAGCACTGGTCCAGGCAGCAGGCAGGGACTTGGTCAGCAACGACATACACAATTGTCCAGGCAGCAGGCAGGGATACTGTCCATATACAGTCCAGGGTCAGTGCAGGCAGAGATATTGTCAGCAGTGCCAAAAATATTGGTCCTGGTAGTAGGCAGGAACATGTGGTGTGGTCAGTGTGACAGGCAGAGACAAAATGGCAGTAAGTCCTACAGGCAGCAGGCAGAAGTAGGGCCTTGTTTAGGACAGAATGGGGACAGGGGTAGAGGCTTCTCCCACCCAAATCTCTTTGAAGCCTCCGAGTCTCCAGACCCTAATCTAGGAATGAGAAAACAAAATAGTTTTCTTCATCCAGAAAAACAATTCTGGAGCCCCTCACATATGTGAGACCCCTGTGTTGAATCCCACTAGTCCAGTAGCAGGGTACAAAATCAGTCCATGAGGCAGGCAAAAACATGGTCAAACAGTCCAAGGTCAGTTCCAGATCAGGCAGAGGTAGTACAGAATCGTTTGGCAGAAGCGTGCTCGAATAACAAGCCAGGGTCCGTTCCAGATCAGGCAGAGGTAGTACAGAATCGTTAGGCAGAAGCGTGGTCGAATAACAAGCCAGGGTCAGTTACAGGCAGTGGCATAAGGGGTGTGAAGGCAGGAACTGAGGATTACGTTTACCATACTTCACTAATAATTTAGTGAAGTATTGTAACGGCGAAAACAGTCAGTTACACAGAGGCCTGGTTGGGAAGGACACTCGACACAATAAAAACATGTGTCTTGTCTGACTCCTCCACTGGTACAAACCTTACATTTTTTTTTTTACGTCGTTGGCCTGTTGCTGTGGGAGGGATTTTATCGGGAAAGTGGCGTTCGGAGAGTCGACTAAGAACATCAGATCGGATGTTTTGGGGTGGGCCGTTCGGGAATATAAGGGCAGTGACAAGGTCCTTCTGGTAGCCAAGGAAGCGTTTGGGGTTTTGGGTGGAGTTGCGGTAAATGATATACGAGTTGTATATGGCCAATTGAAAAAATAAATTGCGACTTTTTTGTACCAATGGTATGTCCGTCTTGTGGCAAGATAGGGTTCCAGCATCTGGTCATTGAAGTCGACTCCCCCCATAAACAAATTGTAGTCCTGGATGCATGTGGGCTTTTGGATGGGGCCGTTCCTTCTGAGGATTTCCACTAAGGTATCATTGTGGATGGAAGACAACATATACACATCCCTTCTGTCCCTCCACTTCACTGCCAGAACCTCGTTGTTTCGCAGACTTGCCGATTCTCCTTTTCTCAGCTTCTTATTGACAAGACTTTGAGGAAAGCCCTTCCGGTTCGTTCTTACCGTGCCACATGCTGGCGTCTGCTTCAGGTGAAGGTTGCGGAACAGGGGAAGAGATGTGTAAAAGTTATCTACGTACAGATGGTAGCCTTTTTCCAGTACGGGGTTGATGAGTTGCCAAACAACTTTCCCGCTTGTTCCCAAGTAGTCTGGGCAATTGGGGGGATGCAGCTGGGTGTCCTTCCCTTCACACACTAAGAAGGCATACAGGTACCCTGTGACTCGGTCACATAGTTTGTATACCTTCACCCCATAGCGGGCTCTTTTGCTGGGGATAAATTGCTTTATTTTAAGCCTGCCACTAAACGTAACAAGGGACTCATCCACACATATGTGTTGGTCCGGGGTATACAATTGGGGGGAATACTTCTGAAAAATAATTTAGTAAGGGCCGAATTTTGAAAAGCCTGTCATAATTTGGGTGATTTTGGGGAAGGCACTGGGTATTATCATTGAAGTGGAGGAACCTCATGATCATGAGGTATCTTGTTCTGGGCATTGCCGTGGAGAAGATTGGCATGTGGTAGATGGGGCGTTTTGACCAAAAGGAACACAAGGTGTTTTTTGGGTTGAGTCCCATACAAAATGTGAGGCTTAAAAAAATCTTCAACTCTTCCACCGTTAGGTCTCTCCACTTGAAGGGACGGGCATAATAAGATGTTGGATTATTTTCAATAAATTGCTGTGCATATAGGTTGCACTGGGTCACAATGTTGGATAGCATGTCCTCAGTAAAAATTTGTTAAAAAAAATTGATTGGGGAAAAATTGTCCGTGTCCACCTGGACTCCTGGCTGGGCAGTGAAAGGGGGAATGTTGGCTTCTCCTGAATTAGGAGGAAGCCACAAGGGGTTCTGGAGGGCATAGGGAAGGCTGGAATGGGTCCTTGGCCTTTCTTGCCGAGGTACTGTGGTGCTGGAGGATGGCACTGTGGTGCTGGTGGATGGCACTGTGGTGCTGGTGGATGGCACTGCGGTGCTGGTGGATGGCACTGCGGTGCTGGTAGAATGCCTTCATTTGGCAGGCAGATCTTCCTCCTCTGAGTCGGTCAGTGTTGCACTAGTGAGGACTGGCTCATATTCTGAGTCTGACTCAGAATTTGAAGGGGAATCCGAAAAAGATGGTTCGCTGTTGTTCTCGTCAGGCTTGGAAAGTATTTGGTACGCCTCCTCGGCAGAATAGCATCTTTTGGACATGGTTGCTGGTGGTGATGCGCTGATGAGGCGGCACAGATGGGCACTGAGGCAGTGGCACAGATGGGCACTGATGAATCTGCACAGATGGGACCTGATGAATCTGCACAGATGGGCACTGATTGCACTGATGTGCACTAATGAGGCGGCACAGATGGGCACTGATTTATGGCACAGATGGGCACTGATTTATGGCACAGATGGGCACTGATGAGGTGGCACAGATGAGGCGGAACAGATGGACACTGATTGGTGGAACAGATGTGCACTGATTGGTGGAACAGATGTGCACTAATAAGGTGGCACAGGTGGGCACTGATGAGGTGGCACAGGTGGGCACTGATGAGGTGGCACAGGTGGGCACTGATGAGGCGGCACAGGTGGGCACTGATCACTGGTGACACAGGTGGGCACTGTTGGACACGGATGGACACTGATGAGGTGGCACAGGTGGGCACTGATCACTGGTGACACAGATGGGCACTGATCACTGATGGCACAGGTGGGCACTGATCACTGATGGCACAGGTGGGCACAGGTGGTCAGATTGGTAGATAGGCACAGCACAGGTGGGCACAGATCCCCAACAGGCACTTTGTTGCCAATGGGGCACTGTATGGGCACTCTATGGGCACTGTAATGATACTGTAATCACACTTTAACTCACAGCTCGCTCTCCCTCCTCACACGCGGTCTCTGTGTGAGGAGGGAGAGCCGGCAATGAGAGATGATCTCATATGTTTACATTTGAGATCATCTCTCATTGGCCACGCCGATCGCGCTGTAAATAGCCACTGTGATTGGCTATTTACAGCGATCTGTGATTGGCTGTGTTCAAGGGACACGGCCAGCATAGAAGTTCCCTGATGCGTACTTGGGAGCGCCCGTGGGGGGCGAGGAAAGGGGCGGACGTGACGCCTATTGACGTCCTCCTGGCATTCTAGGTCCGCGCTGTAGCCGTCATTCGGTGTACCGCCTGTAGTGGTTAAGAAGGAAAATTTAACTTTACAATCTAAACCGGAAGATTTTGAGAATAGGGCCAGACATTCCAAAATTTGCATCAGAGGTATACCAGAGTCAGTGACAGACCTACAAGATACCATTACTGCCTTATTTCAGGAACTTCTGCCTAAACTGCCAGCAGAACGTTTATAAATGGATAGAATTCATCGCACTCTTGCACCCAAAATTTTATTTTTACCGCACAAAGGAGAACCTGCTAGCAGCAGCAAGAGCCAGGGACATAAATACAAACTTTTTGCTGACCTTTCTCAACTGACCATTACCAAACGCCGAGCAATGAAACCCCAACTTCAGATACTACAAAATCACCACATAAATTACCAATGGGGTTTCCCTTTTTCTATCCGTTTTGCACACCAAGGCTCTAAATTCATCTGTAGATCAGAGGAAGAACTACAGCATGCCCTACAAAATCTACATTTGGTGGAACCTGGACCTGGTCCCAATTCGCCACGCAGAAGATCTGCATCATCTTCGTCACAAAAATCCTCAAAACTTTCTGGAAACAATGGAAATCATCCCCACTCTCACAAAAGAAGTCGCCTGGATTCCCCTCCAAAATACAGAGAAGACGCCATGGACTAAATAGTATATGAAGACACTTTGAAACATTACTATATTGAACCAAGTACCGCCCATCTACTTTCCACCTTTTCACCTAACCCTTACTTTAAAAACCAAGATGATGTCTCATTTGATTCCCTAAACTTATAGCACAATATTGAAACACCTAATCCAAATCCAAATACCAGTATGATAGAGAGCATACTTGTATATTTAGGTGTACATATACAATTATACGTTGTGGTATGAATGTGAATATATATGTAAGCATACGTATGAACGTGAATGTTTTGTATATATGTTTGCCTAAATTTATGTTTTTATATACTTAAGCCTCGTACACACGACCGAGTTTCTCGTCGTAAAAAACACGTAGTTTTTTTCGACGAGATTCTTGTTAAGCTTGTCGATTTTCTCGTCAAGCTTTCCATGCGTACACACTGACATTTCCCAATTTCCTCGTTGTTCTCCGCGGTCACGTCCAGCACGTACGACGGCACTATAAAGGGGAAGATCTTTTTTCTTGGCGCCACCCCTTGGGCTGCTTTTGCTGATCTCGTGTTACCGCGTGTGAAGTAAAAGTTTGGGAAGAGACGATTCGCGCTTTTCAGTCTTCGTACTTTTCAGATCGTTTTCTGCGGTTCAGTTTGTGCTTGTGGGTTCGTATCTTGACTTTCAGGGCGTCTAGGCAGGTCGTATCTGTTTTACAGTGCGTTCTTGCCTGTTCGTTTCTGATTTTCAGTTCGTTATTCATAGGCCTTGCTGTTCTAAAGTGCGTTCTGTTCTGTAAGTTCTGATAAGACGACCGTTTCCTAGCCATGTCGCCTGGACGTTCTCTTCTTCGAGTTCGTGCTGTGCGTGCGCTTGGTGTTGGTCTGCTTGTTTTGGACCAAGACCAGTCCATGAATGGTGTGAGGAGGAGTTCATGGACCAAGAATTGGTTGCTCCAGCGGGACCAATTCTGCCACATGCCTCTGCTGCGGGAGATCGTCGAGAATAATCCTGAGGACTACAGGAATTTTCTGCAGATGTCTGACCCCGTTTTTCAGGAACTGTTGGCTTTGGTGTCCCCCTATATTACCAGGAAGGACACCGTTATGCGGGAAGCCATCAGTGCTGAGCAGAGGCTCATCGCCACCTTACGGTACCTGGCGACAGGGAGAAGTCTTCAGGACTTGAAGTTCACGACAGGCATCTCCCCCCAGGCTCTGGGCCTCATAATCCCAGACACCTGTTCTGCCATTATACAAGTCCTGAAGGAGGACTATATTAGGGTAAGTTTTCTCCATTAACATCACATTTTATGTATTACATGTATGCTAATGTATTGTATTTCTTTCATCCTTCCCTAATTACCATGATTGTAATATGCTGAGAATGTCCCCTTTGTCCCCATGCATGCTGGAAGCTTTAGATTGCCCCTTTTTTCTCCTCCATGCATATTTCCCTTCACTAACCTTTCCAGCAGGGGCGCCTGTTGCTCCAAATGTTTGGGGGTTCAAACCCCAATTTAGGAAATAAACTTCCTCCTTTTTTGCTCTGGTGCCTATTAAACGCACCCATTTGTCCCCTCCAATGCAGCCATTTTGTCCCCTCCAATGCAGCCATTTTGTTCCCTCTAATGCAGCCATTTTGTCCCCTCCAATGCAGCCAGTTCCCCCCAGCCCTGCACTTACCTTCTTGTGGTCAGCGCCATCCTTCTTCTGTCCTTGATGTCTTCTCCTTCCTTTGATGTTGCATCAGCCAATCATGTTACCATTAAACAGACTTGGTGAACATGATTGGCAGAGCAGCCTGTCAGTGTTTACCCAAGGAATGCCCCCCCTGCGTCCCCTATTTAACTTTTCTGCAGCCAATTACATCCCTCAGGCTGTAATGTGCAAGACAATTTTCCTTACTGTTTCTGATATGCAATTTTAAGCCCATAAATGCCGCAGTTCTTCATATGTCGGTCGCTTAACAGGGGGCCATCCACCTGAATAGTGGGCGGCATAGACAATACATAGGTTAATGCAAGGCATAAACCTATGTATTGTTCTGAGTGACGGGCACAGGAGAGAGGGGGCAGTGCTCCAGCGCCCACTCTGGACGCACCGCCACTGCAATGCTATCCTGTGGCCAAACACATCTCCCCCCCCTCCCCATTATAATTTATTAATGGACCATCATAGGGGGTGATGAATATGATACATGAGCCTTCCATTATACTTATTTAAAACACCTTAATAAACATAGACTTTGCTTGATGTTGGCCTCTAATGTATTTTCTTAGAATATACTTGTAATGTTTGATTTGTGTATTCTAATATTCTTCCATCTTGTTTGACTCCACAGCTTCCTTCCACGCCACAGGAATGGCAGACTGTGGCATCGGAGTTTGCCACGCGGTGGGACTTCCCCAACTGCGGTGGTGCTATAGACGGGAAGCACGTCCGCATCGTGCCGCCACACTGTTCTGGGTC
This sequence comes from Rana muscosa, assembly GCA_029206835.1. NCBI lineage: Eukaryota > Metazoa > Chordata > Amphibia > Anura > Ranidae > Rana > Rana muscosa. The sequence goes on along the minus strand of CM055127.1, from coordinate 231,842,636 downwards.
CTACTACTACAACTACAAGGGGTTTCATAGCATTGTGCTGATGGCGGTGGTGTCAGCACGGTATGAATTCCTCTATGTTGATGTAGGGAAGAATGGCCGGATGTCCGATGGGGGATCCTTGATCCATACGGAGTTTGCCCTCCGTCTCCAGAGTGACGACCTTGCATTGCCACCGGATGCAGGGAATATTGAAGGACTCCCCTTTGTTTTTTTGGCTGATGAAGCCTTCGGGCTCGGACCACATCTTATGAGGCCATTTCCTCAAAGGACCCTGACCCCAGAGAAGAGGGTGTTCAATTACCGGCTGGCCAGGGGCCGAAGAGTCGTTGAAAATGCCTTCGGCATAATGGCCAGCCGGTTCCGCCTTTTTAGGACTCCCATCCACTTGGCGGACTACAAAATAAACTATGTAGTGTTATGCTGCTGTGTGCTACACAAAATTTTCTTTGCCGCAAATCGAATTCATATATGGCCTCAGTTTTGCCAGAGGCTGGACTTTCCCCTGATAATCCCCTGCTGGGCCTGGAATCTACCCGTGCTGGCTTGCCCCCCCAAAATGCCCGTGATGTTCGGGACAAATACATGGACTATTTCACGGGTAGGGGGGCAATTCCTATGCCAGGCTATGTCTAAAGATTGCTGTCTAATGATCCAAATAAAAATCTTGTTTAAACTCCTAACTTTTGTTGGTTTCCTGTCTCCTAGTTTGTCTTAGTGCATTTGTAGTGCCAAGTGTATTTTCCTTTAGTAAATACCAACCATTTCACTATGTAACCTTAAAAAAATTTACCAAATAAGGTTAGAGCATATTAGAAAAAGAAGCTACACGTTGTTTGTGTTCAAATCTTTTACTATGTGCAAATTCACACACTTTTTTTTTTTATTTTTACATTTTTTGTTTGCCTGGCCACAAACCGGCAATTGTTTTCTTAGGAAAATACAAAAACAACAGTTGCATTCCAAAAATTACAAAATTGGATACCTCGGAGCAATCTGAGACATTCACTTACACAAACTATATGTCTCTATGTGCCCGTCCTAATATGGGGTCCTGCCACCCCTTGCCCAGCCAAAAATTGAATATGCACACAATTGGGATTTTTTTCCTATAGGGATTTTAGACTCCTGATGCCTATTGTCAACATGTGCTATCTGCCATCAGGGGTGATCAATGGATGTGTTTTGGGGGTGCAACCCCTTCCTCAGTTCACCTACTTTAGATACGAGGAAGGGGTTGCATCCCCAAAAGACGTACATGGATATCCCCTGATGGCAGATAGCACATGTTGACACACTGTGTGCAGATTCAATTTTTGGCTGGTTTGATTGTCAAAAAGTTTTTTAAAAGTTGAAGAACAAACATGAGAAAAAAGGGGGTTGGGATGCCTTATTGAATTCTCCCCAAAACATCGAGAATGTCTTTAAATGTTTGATCCATCACATGTATTCTTTCTTTAATTTTGTCCAGTTCCGTGCTACATTCCATCACTTGCTGGATGAGGCGGAGGGCACTGTCAGCAGAGAAACCTGTACTATCCTTCACCCCAACATTCACATCCCCAAAAACAAAATAAAAAGGTATTATAACTCTGCAGGCCTACCTCTCTTACCTGAAGCTGTGGTGACAGATACTGACCTGTTGTGGTGACCAGTTCCACAACGTCATCCACCTCTCCTTCCTGCACTTCTCCTTCCTCCACCTCAACTTCCTCTACATCCTTCGTTTGTGGGTCTTTGGGAGTTTGGGGTTGTTGTGAAGCTGTGGGGTTCTTGTGCTCCCTGGAGTGTCCTCCTCCCAGTCTTCTCTCCCCTATGAGAATCAAACAAAAGGTAGAGTTATCACACAGAAATTCTCTATGTTAAACAAAAAAACAGGCTAAATTGCTTGGAAGTGGGGTACAAGTGTGTGTTTGGGCGGAAGTTAAAGATGAATGCATTATTTCTGACCAAGAATATGCTTAGTATTCACCTTTGTCTGTCATTTTTTAGACATGTAGGCAACACAAAAATTCTCTGAAGCACCTGTGTGGGACACCCAAAAAAGGCGGGTCTGTTGGCCCACACTATAGTGCTCCAAAGTACAGATGTGGAAGCAGCTGCTGAGTGTCCTCTCCTTTACACTGACAAAAGTTTGCATTTCATTCTCTTTACAAACACATCATCTAGCCTAAAACTTTGTGCCCCAAATTTGCGAAAAAATGGTGGCCGAACGAAGTGTCTGTAACGTTACGAACGATTACTGTGCCCAACCAAGTTCAAAATATAACATTTTGGAAGGGAGTCCAATAAGAAAAACAAAAAAAAAATAGCAACATGTCAGTTTAGAAAAGGATTAATAGCATAAAAGTGTACATTTTACTTACTTTTAGCGAGCATTCTCTTAATGCTCCTTAACTGCTCTGGCTCCCTCAGTTTGAGGTCTGACCACCTCTTTCTGAGCTGCTCATTTGAGCGTTTCACCCCGAAATTCGTCTTCAGACTCTTCACGACTTTAGTGAGGATTTTGGCCTTCCTTCTATTTGGTTTGCTATACGGCCCATGCTTTGCGTCATAATCAGACTTGAGCAAGATGTCCACCATCTCCGCCATCTCCGCAAAAGACATATTCGATGCCTTGAATCTCCTCCTTGATCGTGACGTTTCCTCGGTCTCCGGGCTTGTCTCCTCCTCGTTAGTTGCGGAATTATCAGACACCTGCTGTAACTCCGCCATATCTGTCTGCGCGCCGAAAGAGAAGGGGCGGGGAAAAGATGTTAGTTAGAACGTCATAGGCGGGCGACGTGTGCGAAGCGACGTGTTCGAAATTTGACGCATGCGTGGTGTGTATATAGCAAACACACATGTGACTATAGTACGTTCGGTGTGCGGAGAGAGGAGTTCAAGTGACGGACGTGCGAACAAAGGTATGTGATTTTGTGACTTGTACAAATTGTTGGCCTATACTGTTTTGAGAATGTTGTAGGATATATATGGTGACTACGATGTTAAGGAGGTTAGACTGTTTGCCTCACATTAGTTATATATTATTTCTTAAACTTGCAGATACAATATGAATGTCTTTATTAGCGACAAAGAGTTCCTGGCGGAATTTATTGACCGGGTAAGGGAGCTGCCGGCTCTGTGGGAGACGAAAAACCCCATCCACAAAAAAAGAGGGGTGAGAAAAGCAGCGCTGGAGAAGCTGCTCCCATTTGTGCAGACCAAGGTGCCCACAGCCACAGCAAAACAAGTGGACACTAAAATTGGGAGCTTGAGAGGCACCTACAGGACTGAACGCTCTAAGGTCCTGGCTTCTCAGAGGTCAGGAGCAGCAGCAGATGATGTGTATGTCCCGAGTTTGTGGTACTACAGCAGGATGTCCTTCCTGGATGACCACATTGAGGCAAGGCCATCACTCTCCACTCTTCCCCCCAGACTTCCCTGCAGCCAACCTGAGCCTTCTCTGGAGCAAGAGGAGGCAGCCATCCTGGATGATCCTGATTTGGCCATCTGGAGCCAGGTATAGTATTAAATGAAAATGTATTGGGATAAAATTAATGTTTGACAAATATGTCAAGATGAGAAACATACAATATTTTGGGTTCCACAAGTGAAATCAAGATCTCGAGACATTAGTCTGCACTTAATTGGGTGCTAAATAGTCAATCTGATGTAGGTGTAAATTATAAAAAATGATTTCTGGATTTACATTCTAATTGCTACAATCATGTTTATAAAGTTTGATGCAAAGATTAAACCAACATATTAAACTATGTCCCTTTTTCATACACAGGATGAAATCAGCCAGGAGGAGGGTCTGGAAACTGTCAGGCAGGAGGAGGAAGGGCCCAGTGGCAGCCAGGAGGTGGCAGGGCCCAGTGGCAGCCAGGAGGTGGCAGGGCCCAGTGGCAGCCAGGAGGTGGCAGGGCCCAGTGGCAGCCAGGAGGTGGCAGGGCCCAGTGGCAGGCAGGAGGTGGCAGGGCAAAGGAGAAGCACCAGATCCCAGGTGCCTCCCATCCGGCTTCCCAAAAGAGGCAGGAGGGACAGGACCACCAGTGAGGCAGCAATGGCCCTTATTAAAGAGGCCCATGCCACCCTCAAAGAGCCCACATCCCCTGAAGAGGCCATTGCCGGCCTAGTGGAGGCAAAGTTCAAGGTGATGAGCATGGAGCAACGCCTCCTATGTGAGCCCCTGCTCATCACCTTGCTCAACAAGGGGGTGATGGAAAAAATTACCCCCAATACCGCCATTTGTGAGGTGGCACAACTGTCCCAACCTCAACCTCCTCCTCCACCTCCACATTCTTCTTCCGCCCCACCCCCTTCTCCTCCACCTCCACCTTGTTCTTCCGCCCCACCCCCTTCTCCTCCACCTCCACCTTGTTCTTCTGCGCCACCCCCTTCTCCTCCACCTCCTCCTCCTCCTGACAGGAGTACCCCTCCAGTGGCCCAGCCTCCAGCCAAACGAAGAAGGAAGGCTGCAGGGAAGGCTTCAGGAAAGGTTGCAGGGAAGGTTGCCAGGAAGACGAGGAAGTGATGGCCTTGCTTCATTGTGGTCGGACAAAAGGCAGCCTGTTGTAGTACCACACACTTGGGACATATATATCACCTGCTGCTGTTCCTGACCTCTGGGAGGCCAGCATCAGATTGTGCTCAGAAATGTTGGCCTTCTCAAGCTCCCAATTTTAGTGTCCACACAGGGTTGCTGTGTGCTCTGGGGTCCCTGGGATGCACAAATGGCAGCAGCTTCTCCAGCGCTGCCTTCTCTTTATTTTAGTTCAAACATGAATAAATGTTATTTCTTTCTCGTACATCACGGGACACAGAGCGGCATAGTCATTACTATGTGGGTTATATAGTTTACCTTCAGGTGCTGGCACTGGCAACTTCCAAACCGGAAGTACCCTCCCCTATATAAGCCCCTCCCATCCGGGAGCACCTCAGTTTTTTGCCAGTGTCTAAGGTGTTGGCCAAGAAGTAAAATGTGTTTTCACTGAGCTTGCGTACAGGTTCTTTTGGGCCTCAGTAAGCTATTCCGGATCCGACCAAAAAAGCTTCATAGCTAAACGGTCGGTACCCGGGCCTTGCAGAGAAGAGCAAGGTTTTGCCTGTAATGCTTCTCTTAGGAGAGCTGGACCCTGGGATCCAGAGCTCTGGTCATACCCACGACCAAGATGCTTTCTGTGCAGGGTGCTATACAGGTCCAGGGGAGTGGAATCCTTGGGAACCCGGTCCCTGAAAGTTTAATTACAATGCCTGCCGTGATAGGTGAAGTTTAGGCTTCTGTGGACCAAACAGAGTCCTGCGGCAGGGAAAAGGTAAGTGGGGGCCCCCAGGAACTTGGTTCTATTAGGGGACCCTCAAGCCTAATATGTCTTTCTGCCTGTTACCTAACGGTATTCCCGCTAAATATCTGTGCATGCCTGTAACTACTAAAAAATGTAATAATTTTAATAGTGGTCAAGAAAAAAAATAAAAAAAATAGACAGACCGCGGTACCTGTGTTAATCCACTAGAGGCCGCTGTGGAACGTTTCTTGTCATGTGGACTTTTTCTTTTCATCAGAGTCAAGTCCAGGCAGATGGTGAGTTCTCTTGTGGGAAACTGCTTCCTCTGCCATGTTGCAATGCTCGTCCATCCCCCGGCCTGCGGCAAACAGGGCCCTGTCTCCAGTTTCTTTTTTCAAAAAGAGCGCCGAAGGCGCACGTGCCCTTGTGCGTGCACGCGCCTCTATATATAGAGGTGAGCTGGAAAAGAGGGCTGAGCTTGGTGGATGACGCTCTGTGCGCGCCGCAGCGCTTCTGCGCATGTGCGGGCGTCCCAGCATGTTAAAAGGCACAATTATGTGTTGTGAGCTGGCTATGGAGTGCAGAGACAGAGCTGGCAACATTTAAAAAAAAAAGGCATACAGCAAGCGGTTGATGCAGGCATCCCCATAGAAAGGCACATTAGTAGACACCAACTGTTTATATAGCAGCAATTGTGCTAGACTATTGTCAGTAAGTGGTGTATTTCGGCTGGAATACCTCAGCTTTGGGCTTAGGAATATGCCGTCTAAAAACTCCGGGACTAAGAATCCCAGGAAGCATAGGGGGTCTCCATCGGGCTCTGAGGATCTTGGGCTTGCTTTGGCTGCACCAATCTCCCCTGAAGAATCAGAGGTTAGTGACCGTAGAGCACCCTCAGGAGTACCTGGTACTGTGGCTGTCCTCAGTTCACCTGCTCCTGTGTATGTAACAGAGGAGGTTTTTTCCTCAGCTCTGGGAGGACTGGAAGAGAGATTGACAACATTGATCGCTGCTTCCCTGTCAGAGGGAAAGCGTGCCCGATCTCCGTCTCCTCCCTCAGAGTACCTGTTAGCAGAGCAACAGTCCCATACAGGGATCGACCTACCTGAAGGGGATCAGGATGAGGTTGATTCTGTTATAGAGGAATCAACAGTGGAAGAACCATTTTCAGCGTCACATGCTGAAAGATTATGGGTTCAGTCCCTGACTAACATGGTCCGATCAGCATTTAAAATGCCCCTTGCGGAGCCATCATCCACTTCTGTCTCCTCGTTGGGGTCGCTAAAAGCTCCCCAGACTGTTTGTTCCTTTCCAATCCATCCTTTACTGGAAGGGCTCATTTACCAGGATTGGGAACATCCTGATAAAATATTTACTCCTCCCAAGAGATTTCAGGTGGTCTATCCCATGGAGGATAAGTTCATCAAAAAATGGAGGGTCCCTACAGTGGACACAGCCATCTCTTGTGTGAATAAATCACTGACATGTCCAGTGGATAATGTCCAAATGTTCAAGGACCCAATAGATAAAAAATTGGAGTCCTTATTAAAATCTGCTTTTGCTACAGCAGGCTTGGTGACACAACCAGCAGTGGCAGCTATTGGGGTCTGCCAAGCAGTGAAGGATCAGTTGAAACAGGTCTTAAGGGACTTGCCAGATCAGCAGGCCCTTGCCCTAGCTGATCTACCTAGAGCCTTATGCTTTGCGGTTGACGCTATAAAGGATTCAATCCATCAGGCCTCCCGCCTTATGCTGTCTGTAGTACATATGCGCAGGCTTCTATGGCTCAAAAACTGGTCTGCTGAAGCTCCCTGTAAAAAATTGCTGGTCAGCTTCCCATTTCATGGTGAACGCTTATTCGGGGAAGACCTGGACAAATATATCCAGAAAATTTCCAGCGGTAAAAGTACACTCTTGCCGGTTAAAAACAGAGTTAGAGGTCCCTCTTTTAAGAGGCCTGCTTCTCCAGTCCCTAGGACATCGGCTGTGAAACAGTTCCGACGGCCTCCTCGGTCAAATCCCGGGGGTAAAAATCAGGGACAATCGCAGGGTAACAAGAAGCCCTGGGTCAGGAGAGGTACAAAACCTCCCCCAAAGTCAAATGCATGAAGGGTTGCCCCCACTCAATCGGGTGGGGGGAAGACTTCAGTTGTTCGCAGAGACCTGGCGGGACACGATCAGAGACAGATGGGTGCTCTCCGCAGTAAGTCTGGGATACAAATTGGAGTTAAAAGACTCCCCTCCTTCCCATTTTATAAGGTCAAACGTGCCAAGGGATCCCCGGAAGAGAGGATCCCTCCTGTTGGCACTAGAACAACTATTGCTCCAAGCAGTAATTATGGAGGTTCCCCTGGAAGAATGGGGGTTCGGGTTTTACTCAAACCTCTTTACAGTCCCGAAGCCAAACGGGGACGTGAGGCCCATATTAAATCTAAAAGGGCTAAACAAATTCCTACATATCAGGACTTTCCGGATGGAGTCGATCCGATCGGTGGCCACTGCCCTACAAGGGGAGCAATGGTTAGCCTCGATCGACATCAAAGATGCTTATTTGCACATTCCCATCTTTCCAGTCCACCAAAAATTTCTACGCTTTGCAGTAGAAGGGCGCCATTTTCAGTTCAGAGCCTTACCCTTCGGTCTGGCCACAGCACCACGCGTGTTCACAAAAATTCTGGCCCCATTATTGGCCAATCTAAGAACACGAGGTGTAACGATAATGGCATATCTAGACGACTTGTTGCTGATAGACCACTCAGTGGAAAAACTAGAAGTGGTTGTTCACGAGACAATCGAGTATCTGGAATCTCACGGTTGGATTATCAACCGAGACAAGTCAGCCCTAAAACCAGTCAAAAGTCTGAAATACTTGGGGCTAAGGCTGGATTCAGACCAGAGAAAAATTTTCTTGCCTCAAGAAAAGGTGTCGTCTTTGAGAGATTTGATCCACCTAGTGGGTACAAAAAGACAGCCATCCATACGCCTGTGCATGAGGCTGCTGGGAAAAATGGTGGCATCATTCGAAGCAGTACCCTACGGTCAATTCCATTCAAGGAATTTGCAAAGGGCCATACTGTCAGCCTGGAACAAAAAAGTTCAGGCCCTAGACTTACCAATGTCCTTGTCCCCTTCCGTACGCAAGAGCCTCCGTTGGTGGTTGGTTCCCCAGAATCTGGAAAAAGGGAAATCCTTCAATCCGATTTCTTGGAAGGTGGTCACTACAGATGCCAGCCTTATAGGCTGGGGAGCAGTACTGGAGCAATGGTCTCTCCAGGGAAGGTGGTCGGATGCAGAAAAGGCCCTGCCCATCAATCTCTTAGAGATACGAGCAGCCCGGTATGCCCTAGTAGCATGGACATCCAAACTCCAAGGGTCCCCTGTCAGAATTCAATCAGACAATGCCACGGCAGTGGCATATATCAATCATCAGGGTGGCACCAGGAGTCGTGCAGCCCAGAGGGAAGTGAATTGCATCCTGAAATGGGCAGAAAGATATGTCCCAGCCATATCCGCAGTATTCATTCCAGGAGTGGAGAATTGGAAGGCGGACTTTCTAAGTCGCCAACAATTATGCCCAGGGGAATGGTCCCTTCACCCCGAGGTTTTCCGGACAATATGTCAGCGGTGGGGAACACCGGATGTAGATCTGCTAGCATCCAGATTCAACGCAAAGGTGGACAGGTTTGTCTCTCGGACAAGGGATCCCCTAGCTTGCGGCTCGGATGCCCTAGTGTTCCCTTGGGATCAGTTCAAGCTGATATATGCATTCCCACCGCCACAATTGTTACCTCGATTACTCCGCAGAATCAGGGTAGAAAAGAAACCAGTGATTCTGGTGGCTCCAGCGTGGCCCCGAAGAGCATGGTACGCGGAGATTGTAAAAATGTCTGTGGGGAGTCCTTGGACCCTCCCACATCGTCCGGACCTGCTTTCGCAAGGACCGATATACCACCCTTCCTTACCAGCCCTAGATTTGACGGCCTGGCTATTGAAGCCCACATTTAAAAAAAGAGAGGTCTCTCTAATCCTGTGGTATCTACCATGATCAATGCCAGGAAGCCGGTATCCAGGCAGATCTACTATAGAATCTGGAAGGCGTACATCGCCTGGTGTGAGGCCAAGAAATGGCATCCACGTAAGTACGTAATAGGTAGGATTCTGGACTTCCTACAGTGGGCTGTAGATAGGAAGCTTGCCTTGAGTACTATCAAGGGTCAGATTTCAGCCTTGTCAATATTTTTTCAAAGGCCCTTGGCTTCGCATTCACTAGTCAAAGCTTTTATACAAGGAGTGATGCGTATTAGTCCTCCGGTTAATATTCCCATATGTCCATGGGACTTAAACCTGGTTCTGTCGGTTCTACAGAAGCAACCATTTGAACCATTACAGCACATTTCCCTGGTTCTTCTCACCAGGAAATTGATTTTTCTAGTAGCCATTTGTTCGGCTAAAAGAGTGTCAGAATTAGCCGCTATGTCCTGTAGGGAGCCATATCTGGTTATCCATAAGGACAGAGTAGTGTTATGTCCTCATCCAGCCTTTCTTCCTAAGGTGGTATCGAGGTTTCATTTGAACCAAGATGTGGTTCTTCCTTCTTTTTTCCCCAAACCTAGTTCAGTAGAGGAAAAGTTATTGCATTCTTTGGATGTAGTAAGAGCAGTTAAAGCTTATCTAAAAGCCACTGCTCAGATCCGCAGAACGGATACTTTGTTTATTCTGCCGGAAGGCCCCAGAAAGGGTCAGGCAGCGTCAAAATCTACTTTAGCCAAGTGGATTCGACAGGTCATTATGCAAGCCTATGGCTTGAGAAGGAGACCGCCTCCGTTCAAAGTTAGGGCGCACTCCACGAGAGCAGTTGGAACTTCATGGGCAGTGCATCACCAGGCCTCCCTGGCTCAAATCTGTAAGGCCGCAACATGGTCTTCAGTACACACGTTTACTAGGTTCTACCAGGTGGACGTTAGAAGTCAGGAGGATGTCGCCTTTGGGCGCAGTGTGTTGCAGGCCGCAAAAGATCCTCATGTCTGATAGCGCCCAGCTTATGTATGGTGTATCCCCCCCCCTCATTGGGCATTGCTTTGGGACGTCCCACATAGTAATGACTATGCCGCTCTGTGTCCCATGATGTACGAGAAAGAAAATAGGATTTTTATAACAGCTTACCTGTAAAATCCTTTTCTTGGAGTACATCACGGGACACAGAGCTCCCACCCCTCTTTTGGGGACACTTATTGCTTTGCTACAAAACTGAGGTGCTCCCGGATGGGAGGGGCTTATATAGGGGAGGGTACTTCCGGTTTGGAAGTTGCCAGTGCCAGCACCTGAAGGTAAACTATATAACCCACATAGTAATGACTATGCCGCTCTGTGTCCCGTGATGTACTCCAAGAAAAGGATTTTACAGGTAAGCTGTTATAAAAATCCTATTTTTTCTTTAAGTTCATACTTGACTATGTGTATTTGTAAAAATGTAAAATCTAGCTTTGGAGTAAGCAGATACATTTGACTGACAAAAAAAGGGACAGATAACAACCCCCCAAAAAAATAACTAAATCGTGTTTCCAAAAAAAGTGTGTAAATTTAAATCATATATATTAAAAGATTCAATGGGAGATCACTACCAAAACATTGCGAAATTACAATTAACATCAGTTAGAAAAATAACTAATTTTTAAATATTCCTAAAAACTTGCACGATATAATACACCTAAATCTTCTTAAGAGCAGCATTAAAAAGGTTAAAAAAAGATAGTCATAACGCTGTGTGAATATCAGCAGCAAAAGAAGTTCATTCGTTTGGATTAATGTCACATTCTAACGAAGATTTCAATGCACAACATTTAAACGATGCAAAAATTTTGAGCGTGACGAATGTGCTATCTCCATTACGAAGGCTTGTTTTACCAGAAGATGCGCTCCCGTCTCATAGTTGCTTGTGAGCATGCACGCTTTTGGAAGAGTCGTAAAAGCATACACACAAACCATTTTCTCGTCACAAAACAGGCCGACGAGAAACACGACGAGGAAATCTGGAATCCTGACGAGAAAATAGAGAGCAGGTTCTCTATTTTCTCGTCGAGATTCACGGCAATTTTCTCGTCGTAAAACCATACACACGAACGGTTTTCTCGACAAAAAAGCTCACGCGGCACTTTTCTTGCCGGTTTTGGACGAGAAACTCGGTCGTGTGTACGAGGCTTTAGCTCCCCTTCCACCCACCCTCCCCCCCTTTCTCCCCCCTTTTTTTTGACCAAAATTACCAAGTCAAAGTGAAAGGTCTTATTTTATTTTATTCTATTTTTATTTATAAAAGTTATCACCCAAGGTTGGTAGCTGGTCTTCTCATAATACAAAGTTATTAATGAGATTTAATAAGAAATTTTCGTTCTGTTCTGGTCTAATTTAACCTAATTTCTATCTGATGGATACCATAACTGATTTTTTTTATATTTTTTCATGTACCCCAGTATTAATTATCCAATACCAAGTGGGTTTTACTTGTACTAGTTTTACTTCTAATTATTCTGCATTTTTTTCTTCAATAATATATATATTTTTTACCAAAATTACCAAGACAAAGTGGAAGGTCTTATTTAATTTAATTCTATTTTTATTTATAAAAGTTATCACCCAAGGTTGATAGCCAGTCTTCTCATAATACAAAGTTATTATTGAGATTCAATAAGAAATTTACGTTCTGTTCTGGTCTAATTTAACCTAAATTCTATCTGATGGTTACCATAAAGCCCTGTACACACGATCGATTTTACTGATAAAAACAGTCCGATGGACTTTTTTCATCGGACAAACCGATCATGTATGGGCCCCATCGGTCTTTTTTCCATCGGTGTTAAAAAATAGAACATGTTTTAAATTTATCCGATGGAAAAAAAAACGATAGCAAATTACTATTGTCTGTGGGGAACTCCATCGGATAAAAAACCCACGCATGCTCAGAATCAAGTCGACGCATGCTCAGAAGCATAGAACTTCATATTTCTGGGCTCGTCTGAGTGTTTTACATTTGGGACGATCGGTTTTTTGACTGATGGTGTGTAGGCAAGACTGATGGAAGTCAGCTTAATCGGATTTCCGATGGAAAAATCCATTGGTTTAAAATCCATAGGAAATCCGATCGTGTGTACAGGGCTTAACTGTTTTTTTTAAAATATTTTTTCATATACCCCAGGATTAATAATCTAATACCAAGCAGGTTTTACTTGTATTAGTTTTACTTCTAATTATTCTGCATTTTTTTCTTCAATAATATTAGTAGGGCTTTTTCTGCCTCAACCAGATGTTCAGTGTGCCCCAATTTGCCCTCCTCATTTGCCCATCCATAATATGTGTGCAAACGAAGCAGGCTGCACTCCCCCTGATGGTGGTCTATTCCCCCCATCACGGGAAAACTTTACACTTCAATATATGATATTTTGCATTTTATCTAACTTGATCCTTTTTATTTTCAGTTCTCTCCGCTTCTCTATACTTCTGACAGTACTGGTCCCTCCTCTTTCTCTTTCCTCTTACGGGTCCACACAAGTCGATTCATCCAGTCGGACATTACCAGAGACTGGTGAGTGCTACCTTTTAGATCATATATGATGGCACCCTTAAACATTCTTTCCCTGAATGTTCAGGGATTCAACATACCACAGAAAATAACCAAAGCATTTCATTCCTTTCAAGCTAAGAAGGCCCACATAATATGCCTACAGGAAATTCCCTTTGCAGTGAATTCTACTCCAAAGTATATGAGCCCTTTCTTTTTTTTCCTTTCTTTATTTTATTTTATTTTATTTTATTTTATCAAAATGTGCACGAGTGACAACATACAAAAAGTATAAAAGTATACAATCTATCCATGGGTCTTCTGGTATTTCTTTTTTAGTTATTTCCTTTATAAAATATAAAATCTTTTTCCAGAATTTTTTTATTTTAGGACAGTCCCACCACAGGTGGGCCATCGTTCCTACTGTCTTACAACCTCGCCAACATTCCACCGATTTGCCCGGTTGATATTTACCGGTTTTGTCTGGAGTTGCATACCACCTTGTCAAACATTTACAGTTCATTTCCGCAGTTTTAGTGTCTACAGTGTAGCTGTGAGTTCGTTTCAGAACCTTTCCTATAGTGATTTTGTCTCTCTGTGATCCCAATTCCCTTTCCCATTTTTTTATATATGGCGGGATCTCCAGTTCATCTATAGTTAATAATATTTTATATAGCCGTGATATGTTACTTTTTGTGTTATCCGCTGTACATAACTGTTCCAGCGGAGTTAAGTCCTCTCCTGATCTTATTGGATGAGGTAATTTCTTAACAAAATGGTACAACTGGAGTACCGCCATTCGTCTAACACCATTAAGTCCGTATTGTGTTTTAACTCTTGAAATAAAATAATTTTCCCTTTTTTAATTATATATCTTAATTGTGCATTATCTCTTTTTATCCAATTCCCTCCAATTGTCCTTTTCCCCGGTGCAAAATAATCATTTTCTTCAATGAAATTAAAGCTGAATTATATTTTCCATTTTTTTGTTTGTACATCGTGTCCCATATTCTAAGTGCATTACGTGTCAGTGTATGGGTGTTCTCGTCTAGTGTTCTGAACTGTGGGGGGTTCCAAATTATGCTTCCCAATCGTGCATTACATAATGGGGTTGATTTACAAAAGGCAAATACACTTTGCACTACAAGTGCACTTGGAAGTGCAGTTGCTGTGGATCTGAGGGGAAGATCGAAATGAGGGGACGCTCTGCTGATTTTATCATCCAATCATGTGCAAGCAAAAATGCTATTTTTTATTTTCCTTGCATGTCCCCCTAGGATCTACAGCGACTGCACTTCCAAGTGCACTTGTAGTGCAAAGTGGATTTGTCTTTAGTAAATAAACCCCAATGTGTTTTCTAAATTAACCCACATTTTTTCATTTTTATCTTTGACCCATTCTACTACTCGTGACAGCACTACCACGTTATAATACTTTTTAATATCTGGGACTGCCAATCCTCCTTTTTTTTTTTTCTGTTTTAATATCTGGAAGGAAACTGGGTTTTTTGTTTTTCCAAATAAATTTCATTATCATATTTTTTAACACTCTAAAATAAGATTGCGGTAATACCACGGGCAACATCTGGAACTTATACGTAATCTTAGGTAGCAGGACCATCTTTAAGGTACTAATACGTCCTATCCATGAAAGCGGTCTATTTATTTGTCTTTTAATTTGATTTTTTATTTCGTCCAGCAGGGGTATATAGTTTATTTTATATATACTCTTCGTAGAGTTAGCTAATTTTGTTCCTAGATATTTTAATTCTTTCTTCCAAGGGAATTGAAATTCCTTCTGCAACTGCCGTTCTTCCTGTTTACTTATATTGATATTTAAAATCTCAGACTTGGCTAAATTTATTTTGAAATTTGGTAGTTTGCCATATTGTTTTAATATCTTTAATAAGTTAGGCATTGTAATCCTAGGATTGTAGAACAGCACGTCGTCAGCAAATGCGGCAAGTTTGTGTTCCTCATTTCCTACCTTAATGCCGCGTATATCCGGGTTATTCCGTATCGTGGCCAGTAATGGCTCTAAAGTCAGCACAAATAGGAGGGGAGATAGGGGGCAACCCTGTCTCGTCCCGTTTTCATCTCGAAGGAGGGGGACAGTGCTCCATTGATTTTTATAGCTGCTGTAGGATGGTGATACAATACTTTGATCCACTGGATCATCCTTGGCCCCATTCCCATAATTTCTAGGGTTTGAATCATAAGTCCCCAGTCTACCCTGTCAAAGGCTTTTTCAGCATCTATTGACAGGAATAGACCTTGGGGCCTACTTTCTTTTACCTTCTGGAGGAGGAGCAACGTTCTCACCCCGTTGTCCCTCCCCTACCTTCCTGGAATGAATCCCACCTGGTCGGGGTGGACCAGAGTGGTCATCAGATCTTTCATCCGTCCTGCCAATATTTTAGCATATAGTTTTGTGTCTGCGTTTAGCAGCGATATAGGCCTGTAGTTGGAGCAGAGCATACCGTATTTCCCCTCCTTCAGAATTACTGTTATCGTAGCGGCAAGGCCTCCTTCCTCATGTCATATTCTGCCCCCAATCCGTTCATATATTGGCACAGCCTAGGGATCGAGATCTCTTTGTACTTTTTTATATAATACGTTGTAAACCTGTCGTGGCCTGGGCTTTCAGAGATTTATTTATTTCATCCTCTGTTATGGGTTTGTCTAAGGTCGACTTTTCACTTTCAGCTATCCTAGGCAGTCTGGCGTTTTTTAAAAATGCATTTATTTTTTCTCTTTTCTCCCTTTTGTTTTGCCGAGTACAACCCCCCGAAGTAGTTTTGAAATATTTCCGCTATCTCCTTCGTTGCATAGGCCATTTCCCCTTTCTTATTTTGGATTTCTTCTATATAGTTTATTGATTTTTTTTGTAGCATTCTAGCTAGGTGTTTACCGGTTTTATCCCCCAATGGTATCTTTCTTTGGCTATTCTATTAAATGTCTTTTTTGTCTCTTGTTCCATAAGGTCTTTTAGTTCTTCTCTCTTGATTACTAATTGTTGGTACGATGCTTGATGTTGTCCCTGATGTTTATTATGATGTTGTTCCGCTCTATATATTTCTTCCATAAGTATTTTAATTTTCTTTGTTCTCTCTTTTTTCTTCCCTGCTCCTAGGGCGATTAAAATCCCCCTAATATAGGCTTTGTGTGCCTCCCATAGGGTGGCCTCTGATATCTCTTCTGTGTCATTTGTTAGGAAGTATTGTTTTAATTATTTTTTCACTATTTCTGCTCCTTCCTCGTCTCGGAGTAATTCTTCATTTAACCGCCAGGTATAGGGTTGTCTTTGATTTATGGGGATTTTCATTTTCATTCTCACTGGGGCGTGATCGGATAGCGTAGATATTTCTATACTCGTTTCAATTACCTGAAAATTTTGTAAAAAAATGATTTTTTTTTCGTTTCTGTTATAAAATTTTGCAAATTACTATTTTTTCTTCATAAATTTTGGCCAAAATTTATACTGCTACATATCTTTGGTAAAAATAAGTACAAATTGGTGGATATTATTTGGTCTTTGTGAAAGTTATAGAGTCCACAAGCTATGGTGCCAATATCTGAAAATTGATCACACCTGAAGTACTGACGGCCGATCTCATTTCTTGAGACCCTAACATGCCTAACATGCCAGAAAAGTACAAATACCCCCCAAATGACCCCTTTTTGGAAAGAAGACATTCCAAGGTATTCAGAAAGAGGCATTGTGAGTTTTTTGAAGTTGTCATTTTTTCCCACAATTCTTTGCAAAATCAAGATTTTTTTTTTTCACAAAATTGTCATATTAGCAGGTTATTTCTCACACACAGCATATGCATTCCACAAATTACACCCCAAAACACATTCTGCTATTCCTCCCGAGTATGGCGATACCACATGTGTGAGACTTTTACACAGCGTGGCCACATAGAGAGGCCCAACATGCAGGGAGCACCTTCAGGCGTTCTGGAGCACCCAGGCCAATTCTGACATTTCTCTCCTACATGTAAAAATCATCATTTATTTGCTAGAAAATTACATAGAACCCCAAAACATTATATATGTTTTTTTAGCAAAGACCTTAGAGAATATAATGGTGGTTGTTGCAACTTTTTATCTCGCACGATATTTGCGCAGCAATTTTTTTAACGCGTTTTTTACGGGAAAAAATATTTTGTGCTTAAAAAAAAAAAAACAGTAAAGTTAGCCCAATGTTTTTGCATAATGTGAAAGATGAAGTTACGCCGAGTAAATAGATACCTAACATGTCACCCTTAAAAATTGCAAACACTTGTGGAATGGCGCCAAACTTCGCTACTTAAAAAAATCCCCATAGGCGACGCTTTAAATATTTTTACTGGTTACATGATTTTAGTTACAGAGGAGGTCTAGGGCCAAAATGATTGCTCTCGCTCTAACGTTCGCAGAGATACCTCACATCTGTGGTTTGAAAACCGTTTTCATATGTGGGCGGGACTTACGTATGCGTTCGCTTCTGTATGCGAGCTCATGGGGACAGGGGCGCTTTAAAAAATATATATTTTTTTATTGTTCATTTTACTTTATTTATTTTAGTTTGACATGTTTTTCCGCCCCAAAAATTTTTTTGATCACTTTTATACCTATTACAAGGAACGTAAACATCCCTTGTAATAGGAATATGGCATGACAGGTCCTCTTTACAGTGAGATATGAGGTCAATAAGACCCCACATCTCACCTCTAGGCTGGGAAGCCTGAAAAAAACAAAAAAAAAACAACAATCCTGGCTTTGATCGTAGCGGTGAGTCGGTAGAAGCACCGGAGGGCAGCGGGAGGGGGGGACATCCCCTCTCGCCTCCCGTAAGAATGATCAAGCAGCGGAACAGCCGCTATGATTGTTCTTATGGTGCAGGGAATCGCCGGCTGAAAAAGCGAATATCTGAATGATGCCTGTAGCTGCAAGCATCATTCAGATATCCCCGTACAAAGTCAAGGACGTCATATGACGGCCGGCGGGCGGGAAGTGGGCATTGCGGAGTATTGCCGGGCATTGCAGGGCATTGCGGAGTATTGCGGACTATGGCAGGGTATTGCGGAGTATGGCAGGGTATTGCACGGGGTATTGCACAGGGTATTGCAGGGTATTGCAGAGTATTGTGCAGGGTATTGCAGAGTATTGTGCAGGGTATTGCAGAGTATTGTGCAGGGTATTGCAGAGTATTGCGCAGGGTATTGCAAAGTATTGCACAGGGTATTGCAGAGTATTGCGCAGGGTATTGCAGAGTATTGCGCAGGGTATTGCAGAGTATTGCGCAGGGTATTGCAGAGTATTGCGCAGAGTATTGCGCAGGGTATTGCAGAGTATTGCGCAGGGTATTGCAGAGTATTGCGCAGGGTATTGCAGAGTATTTTGCAGAGTATTGCGCAGGGTATTGCAGAGTATGGCGCAGGGTATTGCAGAGTATTGCGCAGGGTATTGCAGAGTATTGCGCCAGGGTATTGCAGAGTATTGCGCAGGGTATTTTGCAGAGTATTGGCAGGGTGTATTGCAGAGTATTGGCAGGGTATTGCACCAGGGATGGCTGAGCAGGGATGGATGGATGGCTGGATCTGTGACTGCAATTGTCACAGATCCAGCCCACAGAGCTGCTGCTGCCATCCGCTCCCTCCCCTCTCCTCTCACACTGTACCGATCGGTACAGAGAGGGGAGGAAGGAACCGGCGTCATCAAATGACGCCGGTCTGTTTACAAGTGATTGCTCCGTCATTTGACGGAGCGATCACGTGGTAAACGGCCGCTATCGGCGGCGATTTACTGCGATTCGTGATCCGCCGGGTCCTCTGGACCCGGCGGTCACGGAGTTTCCCGTGTGCGCGCCCCAGGGGGCGCGCGGGAGCGCGATTGTGGGAGGACGTTATATAACGTCCTCCCAGAGTTAAGCAACCACCTTGTCGACGTTATTTGTCGGCAGGTGGTTGTTAAGTGGTTAATCCCCTGACGTTTTAGGTCAGAAAGTTTATTGATGTCATCTATTTTCCTCTATTTTTCTATGCGGGGCCCCCGTTCCCTGTCTGCAGCGGAGCTTTACCCTTGTTTCCTGTACAATATGGGAGGTACCCTCCCTTTTCCCCTCCCTCCCCCTCTCCCCCCACCTCCCTCTCCCTTGGCCTATTGCTGGCCTCAGAACCATAGGCGGAGCAGCACTTCATTTCCACCACTGGTTCTCTTTATTTGAGGTGCGGCTCCGACCGTGTCCCCCGCCCCTTTCCCCCCTCCCTCTCAGAGGGGGGATGGGCTATGGGTGTCATGGTGGGCCCAGGATAGCCTATCTCAGCCCCCTTTTGCTCCTTCCTCCCCCTCCCCGTCCGTCCCCCAGCTCCCCTCAGTCCATTCTCCCTGGTAGTTCACTTATTAGGATTTTTCTGTGGCCTTGGCCACCTGATTCACATAGTCCTCTTCTTGCTATAGCACATTTTCTCCTTCTGCCCAGCCTGGCAGGTCTGGTACCCGTAGGTCTAGTTTGTTACAAAATTCTGGTAACTCTTCAGGAAATCTAAGTCTAGCTATTCTTCCCTCCTTCTGTCCTATTAGGCACGCTGGAAATCCCCAATTATACTTGATGTTCTGTATCCACATTTGCTCTAATAGTGGTTTCAGGAATCGTCGCCTAGCAAGTGTTTCCGGGGCCAAGTCTGTATAAATTTGAAGCTCAGTTCCTTCATACTTTATGGGCAGTCTTCCCCTCATTTCCCCCCAAATTTCTGCTTTATCTTTGTACAGTTGGAATCTCACTATTATGTCACGTGGCCACTCAGCTTCTGTATTTTTTGGTTTTCCGACCCAATGTATTCTCTCTATCTTGAGTTGTTCCTCTGCTCCTTTGTCCAGTAGGGGATTAAATATTGTATTCATAATTTTTCTCAGGTCTTCTCCTCTTTCCTCTGGAAGCGACCTAATTCTCAGGTTTTGTCTTCTGTTTCGGTTTTCTTGATCTTCTAATTTATAAAGAATTTTCCTCTGATTTATTTGTATTGATTTGATTTGCTCCTTTAATTTACTTAATTCCTGGGCCTGTTTGTCTGTTCTCTCTTCTGTCACCTCCACACGTGTCAGTAGGTGTCCCAGATCTATTCTTAGTGTATTAATTTCTACTTTATTAGCGTTTTCAAGTCTTAGTAGCATCGCAGTCATTTCCGTTTTTGTTGGGATTTGTGCATCTGCCCGTTGTTCATCCGTTTTACTTGTCTCCAGTTCACTTTCTGTTGTTAAATCGTCTCTGGATACCTCCTGGGTCATGTACTGTTTAATTGTGCTAGTCGTTGCTTTATCTTTGGGGGTTTTTGGGACCCCACCCTTCGTGGTTTTACTCATACTACTTTTTTTTTGCCCACTCTTATACGTTTCCCCAGTTTATTTTTCTTTTGTTTCTTCCTCTGAGTGTCTGTCTTCCTCCTTTCGCAGGCCAGTAGACCATACACATATATCAGAATGAAGCTCTGCCAGTGGAAAGGTCTGCAGATGAACCGTTGTATAGACTGCGGATGTATACTCCAATATTTAGGGAAAAAAAAAAAAAGGAAAAAGAAAAAAAAGCAACGTATATACTTGAAAGTAGGTATATAGTCCAGCCAGCTTTCAGGCTAGCCAATGTATGAACCGGCAGCTATGTGCACCATTAAGTAAACATTTCCGCAGGTCCAATTTTGCAAACAGTTCAGGCTTTTCAGATGATCTTATAGTCCACTGGCTAAACTGCAAGTACCCACAGTTGCTAGCAGGTAGATGTGTGCATAGCCGATTCTAACACAGTTCTAGTACATTTTTAGGCAGGCTAGTGCTCTGTGGTCAGGTGTACAAACCATGAGGGAAATACCCCCACACGTATATAGGGAGGCAAGTATGCAGATTGGTCGTTATATATTCGCACAATAATGCTGAGGCAGGTGGGCCGTTTCACCAGCTGGCAATTGTATGGTTCGGCTACTTTTGAAGGGAGAAAAGTGTACCGGCAAGCAGGCAGACGAATCTGTATGTAGGTAAGTAGAGATATAGGCTACATGTATATGTAGGAAAACAACTGTATTTGCGGGCAGATATACAGTCCGGCTGGTACTCAATCTAGCCGTAACTACAGGCATCTCTGTACACCAAGAAGTGAGCGTTTCAGCTGTTCAAGGTCTGCAGAGGGTTTCCTTTCAGATGTTTCGCCTGATCGTCTAGTCAGTTGGCGAGAATACAAGTACACAGAGTTGCAAGTAGGTAGGCTTGTATATAACACATTCTGATATAGTTCTGGTGCAGTTGGTACGATTCTATTTCAACAATACCTCCTATTTTCTTTTTCCCCCAACGAGCTAGGATACTAGCAACAGATGTACAAGAAGGGCATATATATTTGTAAACAGGTAAACAGTCCAGCCAGCTTTCAAACAAGCCTGTGTATGGCCCGGCCGCTATGTGCACCGTCTAGTATTCTTTTCGTCAGCACAAGTTTTGCCAACGATTCAGAGATTTCTTCTTTTTTTCCCCCCCCTTTTTTCCCTTTTTAAAATAGTCTTATAGTCCACTTCAAAAATTGCGAACCCACAAAGTTGCGAGCAGGTCGGTATGTATGTATCAGGTTCTAATGCAGGTCTGATACAGTTCTACTTCACTAGGATCAAGTGTCTACACCAAGAGGCAAGTACTTCCGTGGCTATATAGGAAGACACAGGTATGCAAACTGGGCGTTATGTGATTTGCACATTATTACCAGGGGTAGGGAGGCCGTTTCACCGGCTGGCGATTGTATGGCCCGACTGTTATGGATAGGGATGAGCCGAACACCCCCCCGGTTCGGTTCGCACCAGAACATGCGAACAGGCAAAAAATTTGGTCGAACACGCGAACACCGTTAAAGTCTATGGGACACGAACATGAAAAATCAAAAGTGCTCATTTGTAAGGTTAATATGCAAGTTATTGTCATAAAAAGTGTTTTGGGACCTGGGTCCTGCCCCAGGGGACATGTATCATTGCAAAAAAAAGTTTTAAAAATGGCAGTTTTTGGGAGCAGTGATTTTAATAATGCTTAAAGTGAAACAATAAAAGTGAAATATTCCTTTAAATTTTGTACCTGGGGGGTGTCTAAAGTATGCCTGTAAGGTAGCGCATGTTTCCAGTGTTAAGAACTGTCCCTGCACAAAATATAATTTCTGAAGAAAAAAAGTAATTTTAAACTACTCGCGGCTGTAAGGAATTGTCGGTCCCGGCAATACAGAGAAAAGTAATTAAAAGTCATTCAAAAATAAAAAATAAAAATGCGTGGGGGTCCCCCAAAATTCCATTAACAGGCCCTTCAGGTCTGGTATGGATATTAAGGGGAACTCCGCGCCAAAACAAAAAAAAATGGTGTGGGGTTCCCCCAAAAATCCATACCAGACCCTTCAGGTCTGGTATGGATTTTAAGGGGAACCCTGCACCAAAATAAAAAAAAATGGCGTGGGGTCCCCCAAAAAATCCATACCAGACCCTTATCCAAGCACGCAACCTGGCAGGCCGCAGGAAAAGAGGGGAGGCGAGAGAGCGGCCCCCTCCTGAACTGTACCAGGCCACGTGCCCTCAACATGGGGAATTTGTCCCCATGTTGATGGGGACAAGGGCCTCATCCCCACAACCCTTGCCCGGTGGTTGTGGGGGTCTGCGGGCGGGGGGCTTATCAAAATCTGGAAGCCCCCCTTAACAAAGGGGACCCCCAGATTCCGGCCCCCCCTCTATGTGAATTGGTAAGGGGTACATTGTACCCCTACCATTTCACAAAGAAAGTGTAAAAAATTGTAAAAAAACACACAGACACAGTTGGGATAAGTCCTTTATTAAAAATAAAAAAATAAAAAATATAAAAAAAAATCCTGCAATGTAATACAGTCTGTCCAGCGTTGTTCTCTATGTCCCACGGTGATCCGATGTCCAGCGATGCTGCAGTCTCCACTCCACACAAAACCCCCATGACGTAAGAGGGAGCAGGGTCACCCGCCGACATCATTGGGAATTCCCCGCTTGCCAGGGAAAGCCGGGGGGTAACCCTATGATGTGGACCGGTGACCCCGCCCCCTCTTACATCATGGGGGTTTCGTGTGGAGTGGAGACTGCTGCAGTCTCCAGTCTCCCACTCCACACGAAACCCCCGTGACGTAAGAGGGGGCGGGGTCACCCGTCCACATCATAGGGTAAATTCCCCATGTTGAGGGCATGTGGCCTGGTACGGTTCAGGAGGGGAGGAGCGCTCTCTCGTCCCCCCTCTTTTCCTGCAGCCTGCCAGGTTGCGTGTTAGGATAAGGGTCTGGAATGGATTTTTGGGGGGACCCCACGTCATTTTTTTTTAAATATTGGTGAAGGGTTCCCCTTAAAATCCATACCAGACCTGAAGGGTCTGGTATGGACTTTTGGGGGAACCCCACACCATTTTTTTTTAATTTTGAAGCGGAGTTCCCCTTAATATCCATACCATACCTGAAGGGCCTGTTAATGGAATTTTGGGGGACCTCCACGCATTTTTATTTTTTATTTTTCAATGACTTTCAATGACTTTTCTCTGTATTGCTGGGACCTGACAATTCATTACAGCCGAGAGTAGTTTTAAATGACTTTTTTTCCTTCAGAAACGACATTTTGTGCAGAGACTGTTATAAACACGGGAAACATGCGCTACTTTACAGGCATACTTTAGACACCCCCCAGGTATGAAATTTAAAGAATATTTCACTTTTATTGTTTCACTTTAAGCATTATAAAAAACACAAAGCTCCTGAAAAAACTGCCATTTTTAAAACTTTTTTTTTGCATTGATACATGTCCCCTGGGGCAGGACCCAGGTCCCCAAACACTTTTTATGACAATAACTTGCATATTAACCTTTAAAATTAGCACTTTAGATTTCTCCCATAGACTTTTAAAGGGTGTTCTGTGGCTTTTCGAATTTGCCGCGAACACCCCAAATTGTTCGCCGAACGGGCAAACAGCCAATGTTCGAGTCGAACTCAGGTTTCGACTTGAATATGAAGCTCATCCCTAGTTATGGAAAGAGAGGGGTGTAGAAGCAGGCAAGCGGGCAGATATAAATGTGGATAAGCAGGGATGCAGGCTGAAGATATGCAGAGGAGACGCCTGTGTTTGCAGACAGGTATACAGTCCAGCTGACACTCAATCTAGCCGAAGTGTGTACAGGCGGCCATGTGCACCATCATGTAAACATTTCAGCAGTTAATTTCATCAGTTCAGGGTTTGAAAAGAGTTTAGTTCAAGTGTTTCACATATTCACATATTCATATAGTCAGCTGGGCAAATATAGGTACTGGACTTGTAAGCAAGTAGGTATGTGTATAACGAGTTCTAATACAGTTCTGGTAAAGATTTATCTCCACAGTACCTCTTTTATTCACTTCATTCACCGTCCTGCTTTTCCCTGCTTCAATCACACATAGCTCTTACCATCCGCCACGTCCGTCTTCTGCCTGAACTCTCAGGGTAGTCCTCAGTAAGGCTTCGTTGTGGATTCTTCCTGCTCGTCTCTCCCCACTCCAGCGATTCTGTTAGTGTGCAGTTTGATCCGGGTCACAGAATCGCAGGGTAGACTGCAAGGCTCGGCGTGAGACGGCGGGGTACATTAGGGGGGGGAGAAGGCGGCGAGTCTCAGTCCTCATTCGCTCCGCCGAACTCCCGCATCTCAGCTATGTTGCCAGTTAGTGGGTAGTTTACCATCAAGATCATCGGGTCATCATTAATCTGCGCCACCGCAGCCTCTCACGCTACGGGTCTGCCACGGCTCTTGCTGGCCCCCCTCACACTTCCCTCGGCAGCACGGTCAGGCCCCTCCCTCCGTAAGAAGCGCCATGTCCTCACGTCCTCATCCCTCCCAAGATTGAGGTTTTTGCAGATATGAGCACTTTATATCCACAAGTTTTTACAGCCTCGGCCAGCGCCAAAAGGAGAGGAACCCTTAAAGCCTTTCACAGATCTACCCCGTTCCTAATCCAGTCAGAAATTAAAGACCCTGAGGGGCGATATCTAATACTCTCTGGTCATATCATGGATAATGCAGTAACAATAGTATCATACTACGCCCCTAACAAACAACCAACCTCATTTCTATCACACTTATTACAAGTGGTAAAAGCCCATAAAATGGGCGCAGTCATCATATGTGGTGACTCCAACCAAGTCCTCCTCCAATTTCTCGACAAGTCGCCCTATATTCCTTTTCGTAACTCAAGCAACCAATCATTTTCTAAACTACTCTCTCAATATAATTTAGTAGACTCTTGGAGAGAATGAAATTCATCCAAAAGATGCTTTACCTACTATTCACACCAAGGTAAAGATATCCACCCGTATAGACCACATTTTTCTAACTACAGCTATGATACCTGAAGTACTTGCATCTAGCATAATCCCCATCCCCTGGTCGGACCACAACGCAGTTTTCACCACTTTATCCTCTACCATCCCTAAAGCTCACAACTAGAGTTGAGCGGGTAGCTGGATATTCGGGTCCGGCGGGTTCGGCCGAACTTCGGAAAAAAGTTCGGATTTGGGACCGAACTTTAACCCGAACCCGGACCCGGACCCGGACCCCATTGAAGTCAATGGGGACCCGGACTTCTGACGACTAAAAAGGCTCTAAAAAAGTAATGGAAAGGGCTAGAGGGCTGCAAATGGCAGCAAAATGTTGTTAAGAACATGGCAAGTGCTCTGCAAACAAATGTGGATAGGAAATAACTTAAAAGAACATAAAAAAAATTAAAAAATATAAAAATATGCTGGAGGCCCCCTTTTCAGCAGAAGAGGTACAGGAAGTCATTAAGAACCTCAGAAACTCAACGGCACGATGCCACACATATGGTGGGAATGCCCCAGAATACGCCCTTTCTGGAATAAATTATTTAATTTAATGGATAAGCTAGTGGGAAAATAAAATACTTTGAAATAAAAATGTAGCGGGGTGCTAAATTTAAGGAAAGTGTTTGAGTGGTAAATAGGCTCAAATACCCTAATTCTGTAGGATTCATGGACCATTTTGTCCTCGGGGGACAGTATTGGTGTGCAGTTCCCTGCGGCCTACAGGTGGCGCCTTTTGTGTCCCCTCTTGGCAGTAGTACAGCGGGGCGGGGAACCTGCTGTGCATGCCGAGAGAGCATATAAAAGGGGCAGACCTTTGGCCTGGGGGCTGATGTCCAGTGGGGTCCGCGCCCAGGTGCCTTCGGCCTGGGTGCATGTGTTCCTGTTCCATCTCGGGCACCTTTAGCCCGGGGTGAGGTACTATCCTGGAGTTCTTGCTGCCCTGGGTATGGAGGCCTAGGGGCGGGAGTAAAGCCTGGAGTCCAGAGCCGCCTCGTGTAGGGGACCCTGTTCCAGGGAAGGGAGGATCATTCTGATGGACCGATGCGGGAGTCACGGTGAAGGAATGGTCTGTTGACTCCCTGGAGAGATGTCTTCCCCTTGATATGGGCTAGGTTCGTAGAAGGAGAAGCTCAAGGTCACCTTGACTGTATCAGAGGCCTTATTCAACCGGCCCGTGGCAGGGGCCTTATACACCCTGGTCTGTGGCTGAGACCAAAGTTCTCCAGGCCCGTGGCAGGGGCCTTGTACACCCGGTCTGTGGCAGAGACCAACCTCAATGTCTGTGGCAGAGACCGTGCGCCAAAAACTGTTTGAGAAACCTAAGCAGTGAAGTGAATGTGCTATGTTTGTGCCTGGACCTCCTCCACACCTTAAGCTGTCCTGTTTCTTTGCTCTAACCTTTTCTATCTGAGTACAGTTTATTTTGCCATGAGAGAATAAGAGTTGGAGTTTCAGCTGGTGTGGACATTGACTTTACTGGCAATTAAAGGACTTGCCTCTACCTACAGTAGAGGTGAGAATCATCCTCTGGAGGAGTTTTGACTCCGGCTGTGGACACGGCCCGTCAAGTACACCGCTCAACCTCTTTATATAGGAGGATATGGGCTGGTAGTGCGGTGTGCCTTTCTCCCTCCTGCGAAGAGCCAACAACATAAAGGCAGGTAAGGGGGAAAGGATCTGTGCGCTACAAAAAAATAAAATAAAAATTTTAATCTTGGCCTAGCAGGACGAGGTCCATATGGAGTAGGAGGTTGAGGTGGCGGTGGATGTGGCTGTGTAGGTGGAAGCGGCGGTGGAGGAGGACGAGGTAGCCAACACTGGTTCAAAAATACAACAATGGCTGGGTAAGGCCGGTGATGTGTCGAATTCTGTCCCCTGTCGAATAGTGTCCGCCCTGTACTGCGCTTGCTGAGTATGTAGGACAAGGGGATTTCAAAAATCTCCCAAGACTAACGGCGCCTGCGTGTTGAGTTCAGGTGAAGGCCACACCATCCGTGGTTCAAGCCGAGCCAAGCAAGGCCGCGATCGAAGCGAGCCCGTGAGGGGCCCTGTTACTATGTGCTACCGTATGTCCTCTTGGATGGTGGGGCTTGAACCTGCACTCACAGCGCAGGCGCCGTTCATCTTCGGAGATTTTGTGAATCTCCTTGTCCTCTGTACTGCGCAAGCGCTGCGCCTGCGCAGTACGGGCCGGGCACAATCCGATGGCCGGACAGTTTTTGTCACAACACCGGTATACATGTCTATTCTGCACAAGGTACGGACAAGTCCTGTGGGATCCATGCCTGGTTCATTTTAATGAACGTGAGCTTGTCCACATTGGCTCTGGACAGGCGGCTGCGCTTGTCTGTGATAACGCCCCCTGCCGTGCTAAATACACGTTCAGATAATACACTGGCTGCAGGGCAGGCCAGCACCTCCAAGGCATAAACGGCAAGCTCAGGCCATGTGCCCAATTTGGAGACCCAGAAGTTAAAGGGGGCAGACCCGTCATCCAGTACGTGTAGGCCTGTGGACACATACTGCTCAACCATGTTGGTGAAATGCTGCCTCCTGCTAAGACGTTCCATCTCAGCTGGTGGTGCTGGTTGTTGTGGCGTGCTGACAAAGCTTTTCCACATTTCGGCCATGCTAACCCTGCCTTCTGAGGTGCTGCCGGTGCCCCGGCTGCGTTGGCGACCTCTTACTCCTCCTCTGCCTTCGCCTTGTGCTTCCACCGTACGCCCGCTGTCAGGTGGGAATGCCACCAGCAGCGCGTCTACCAGCGTGCGCTTGTACTCGCGCATCTTACGATCCCGCTCCAGTGAGGGAATTAAGGACGGTACGTTGTCCTTGTAACGGGGATCCAGCAGGGTGGCCACCCAGTAATCAGCACCAGTTAAAATGTGGGCAACTCGGCTGTCATTGCGGAAACACTGCAGCATGTAATCGCTCATGTGTGCCAGGCTGCCCAGAGGCAAAGAAAAGCTGTCCTCTGTGGGAGGTGTATCGTCTGTGTCCTCTGTATCCCCCCAGCCACGCACCAGTAATGGCCACGAGCTGGTCTGAGTGCCACCCTGCTGTGAACATGGCTCCTCCTCCTCCTCCTCCTCCTCCATCTCCTCCTCCACCTCGTCATCCTCCAGAACTGTGCCCTTTCTGCCGGACAATTGTGTACCTGGCGTTTGTTGGTGCAGGAACCCACCCTCGTAGCCACTTGTGAAAGACTGCCCTGAAAGCCTTTGAAATGATCCCGCTTCCTCCTCCTCCTCCTCATCCTCCTGTGCCACATCCTCTTCCATCATCGCACGAAGCGTTTTTTCAAGGAGGCATAGAACTGGGATAGTAACGCTGAGAACGGCGTCATTGGCACTGGCCATGTTGGTGGAGTACTCGAAACAGCGCAACAAGGCACACAGGTCTCGCATGGAGGCCCAGTTATTGGTGGTGAAGTGGTGCTGTTCCACAGAGCGACTCACGCGTGATTTCTGCAGCTGAAACTCCACTATTGCCTGCTGCTGCTCGCACAGTCTGGCCAGCATGTGCAAGGTGGAGTTCCACCTTGTGGGCACGTCACATATGAGGCGGTGAGCGGGAAGGCCGAAGTTACGCTGCAGCGCTGACAGGCGAGCAGCAGCAGGGTGAGAACGCCGAAAGTGCGCACAGACAGCCCGCACTTTCTGCAGCAGCTCTGGCATATTGGGGTAATTTTTAAGGAACCTCTGGACCACCAAGTTCAGCACATGCGCCAGGCAAGGGATGTGCGTCAAACCGGCTAGACCCAGAGCTGCTACGAGATTTCGCCCATTATCGCACACCACCAGGCCGGGCTTGAGGCTCACTGACAGCAACCACTCATCGGTCTGTTGTTCCATGTCCCTCCACAACTCCTGCGCGGTGTGAGGATTTTCCCCCAAACAGGAAAGTTTTAAAACTGCCTGCTGTCGTTTACCCCTGGCTGTGCTGAAGTTGGTGGTGAAGGTGTTACGCTGAATGGATGAGGAGGCGGTAGAGGATGAGGAAGCGGAGAAGGAGGAGTTAGCATCAGGAGGCAAACTGAAGCGCCCTGCAATCCTCGGTGGTGGAAGGACATGCGCCAAACCGCTATCTGCCTCAGGCCCAGCCGCCACTGCATTTACCCAGTGTGCTGTTAGGGAGATATAACGTCCCTGACCGTGCTTACTGGTCCACGCATCCGTAGTTAGGTGGACCTTGCCACAGATGGCATTGCGCAGTGCACACCTGATTTTGTCCCCCACCTGGTTGTGCAGGGAAGGGATGGCTCGCCTGGAAAAGTAGTGGCGGCTGGGCACGACGTACTGCGGGACAGCCAATGCCATCAGGCTTTTAAAACTCTGCGTCTCCACCAGACGGAATGACAGCATTTCAAAGGCCAGGAATTTTGAAATGCTGGCATTCAGGGCCAGGGATCGCGGGTGGCTAGGGGGGTACTTCCTCTTCCGCTCCAATGTTTGGGAGATAGAGAGCTGAACGCTTCCATGGGACATTGTGGAGATGGTTGGTGACCCAGGTGGTAGTGTTGCTGGCAGATCCTCTGTTTGCGGGGTGACAGGTGCCACTGTCACTACAGAGGTGGATGAAGAGGCCGAGACTGCAGCAGAAGAGGAAGCAGGAGGAGCCAGAGACCTTTCTTGGTTTTTGAGGTGTCTACTCCACTGCAGCTCGTGCTTTGCACTTAGATGCCTGGTCATGCAGCTTGTGCTCAGGTTGAGAACGTTTATGCCTCGCTTCAAGCTCTGATTGCACAGCGTGCAAACCACTCGTGTCTTGTCATCAACACACTGTGTGAAGAACTGCCACGCTAGGGAAGTCCTTGGACCTGGCTTTGGTGTGCTCGGTCCCTTGCTGCGTTGGGCAGTAGCAGATGTACTGTCTAGGGGACGAATGCTCCGTTTTTGCACCCTGCTCCCTCTTCTGCTGTGCTGGTGGCTCTGTGCGAACACCGCCTCTTCCTCCGAACTACACTGGTCACCTGCATAACGTTGATTCCATGTGGGGTCGAGGACCTCATCGTCCTCCACATCATCTTCCACCCAGTCTTCACCTCTGCCCTCCATGTCTGTCTGCACAATTGCGAAAGCAGCAGCAGTTGGCACCTGTGTTTCGTCATCATCCGAGACGTGCTGCGATGGTCCTCCCATGTACCCATCATGAAACATAAGTGGTTGGGCATCGGTGCACTCAATCTCTTCCACTTCTGGGGCAGGGCTAGGTGGATGGCCCTGGGAAACCCTGCTAACAGAGTCATCGAAAAGCAGAAGAGACTGCTGCATGATTTGGGGCTCAGACTGCTTGGCTGATTTGCAAGGGGGTGAGGTGAAAGACTGATGGACATGGGCTTCAGGTGCCAACTCTGATCTTTCATCAGAAGAGTGGGTGGGAGACAATGTGAAGGAACCCGAGGCACTGTCAGCAACCCAATCTACTATCGCCTGTACCTGTCCTGGCCTAAACATTGGTACAGCCTCATTAGGCGCGACAAAATACCGCCGCAGGCTCGGTCGCCTACTCGCACCTGAGGAAGGTGTTTCACTTGTGCGTGTAGCTGGCACAGATCCACCACGTCCTCTCCCTGCAACAGGAGCTCCACCAGCAGCACCACGACCGGGGCCACCACGTCCCTTTGACCTTCCCCTCATATTTTCCAAATTTAGGATCTTGCCCTAAATGGCGTTTTTTGGAAGACCACAACACACCCACAGTACGTAATGGCTGAAACGCACAGCTACAGAACTGCAGAAAATGCTGTGCCAGGCTGCCCAGAGGCAAAGAAAAGCTGTCCTCTGTGGGAGGTGTATCGTCTGTGTCCTCTGTATCCCCCCAGCCACGCACCAGTAATGGCCACGAGCTGGTCTGAGTGCCACCCTGCTGTGAACATGGCTCCTCCTCCTCCTCCTCCTCCTCCATCTCCTCCTCCACCTCGTCATCCTCCAGAACTGTGCCCTTTCTGCCGGACAATTGTGTACCTGGCGTTTGTTGGTGCAGGAACCCACCCTCGTAGCCACTTGTGAAAGACTGCCCTGAAAGCCTTTGAAATGATCCCGCTTCCTCCTCCTCCTCCTCATCCT
Organism: Rana muscosa; assembly: GCA_029206835.1. NCBI lineage: Eukaryota > Metazoa > Chordata > Amphibia > Anura > Ranidae > Rana > Rana muscosa. Next base: position 231,811,397 of record CM055127.1, on the reverse strand, counting down.
CCTGTGCCACATCCTCTTCCATCATCGCACGAAGCGTTTTTTCAAGGAGGCATAGAACTGGGATAGTAACGCTGAGAACGGCGTCATTGGCACTGGCCATGTTGGTGGAGTACTCGAAACAGCGCAACAAGGCACACAGGTCTCGCATGGAGGCCCAGTTATTGGTGGTGAAGTGGTGCTGTTCCACAGAGCGACTCACGCGTGATTTCTGCAGCTGAAACTCCACTATTGCCTGCTGCTGCTCGCACAGTCTGGCCAGCATGTGCAAGGTGGAGTTCCACCTTGTGGGCACGTCACATATGAGGCGGTGAGCGGGAAGGCCGAAGTTACGCTGCAGCGCTGACAGGCGAGCAGCAGCAGGGTGAGAACGCCGAAAGTGCGCACAGACAGCCCGCACTTTCTGCAGCAGCTCTGGCATATTGGGGTAATTTTTAAGGAACCTCTGGACCACCAAGTTCAGCACATGCGCCAGGCAAGGGATGTGCGTCAAACCGGCTAGACCCAGAGCTGCTACGAGATTTCGCCCATTATCGCACACCACCAGGCCGGGCTTGAGGCTCACTGACAGCAACCACTCATCGGTCTGTTGTTCCATGTCCCTCCACAACTCCTGCGCGGTGTGAGGATTTTCCCCCAAACAGGAAAGTTTTAAAACTGCCTGCTGTCGTTTACCCCTGGCTGTGCTGAAGTTGGTGGTGAAGGTGTTACGCTGAATGGATGAGGAGGCGGTAGAGGATGAGGAAGCGGAGAAGGAGGAGTTAGCATCAGGAGGCAAACTGAAGCGCCCTGCAATCCTCGGTGGTGGAAGGACATGCGCCAAACCGCTATCTGCCTCAGGCCCAGCCGCCACTGCATTTACCCAGTGTGCTGTTAGGGAGATATAACGTCCCTGACCGTGCTTACTGGTCCACGCATCCGTAGTTAGGTGGACCTTGCCACAGATGGCATTGCGCAGTGCACACCTGATTTTGTCCCCCACCTGGTTGTGCAGGGAAGGGATGGCTCGCCTGGAAAAGTAGTGGCGGCTGGGCACGACGTACTGCGGGACAGCCAATGCCATCAGGCTTTTAAAACTCTGCGTCTCCACCAGACGGAATGACAGCATTTCAAAGGCCAGGAATTTTGAAATGCTGGCATTCAGGGCCAGGGATCGCGGGTGGCTAGGGGGGTACTTCCTCTTCCGCTCCAATGTTTGGGAGATAGAGAGCTGAACGCTTCCATGGGACATTGTGGAGATGGTTGGTGACCCAGGTGGTAGTGTTGCTGGCAGATCCTCTGTTTGCGGGGTGACAGGTGCCACTGTCACTACAGAGGTGGATGAAGAGGCCGAGACTGCAGCAGAAGAGGAAGCAGGAGGAGCCAGAGACCTTTCTTGGTTTTTGAGGTGTCTACTCCACTGCAGCTCGTGCTTTGCACTTAGATGCCTGGTCATGCAGCTTGTGCTCAGGTTGAGAACGTTTATGCCTCGCTTCAAGCTCTGATTGCACAGCGTGCAAACCACTCGTGTCTTGTCATCAACACACTGTGTGAAGAACTGCCACGCTAGGGAAGTCCTTGGACCTGGCTTTGGTGTGCTCGGTCCCTTGCTGCGTTGGGCAGTAGCAGATGTACTGTCTAGGGGACGAATGCTCCGTTTTTGCACCCTGCTCCCTCTTCTGCTGTGCTGGTGGCTCTGTGCGAACACCGCCTCTTCCTCCGAACTACACTGGTCACCTGCATAACGTTGATTCCATGTGGGGTCGAGGACCTCATCGTCCTCCACATCATCTTCCACCCAGTCTTCACCTCTGCCCTCCATGTCTGTCTGCACAATTGCGAAAGCAGCAGCAGTTGGCACCTGTGTTTCGTCATCATCCGAGACGTGCTGCGATGGTCCTCCCATGTACCCATCATGAAACATAAGTGGTTGGGCATCGGTGCACTCAATCTCTTCCACTTCTGGGGCAGGGCTAGGTGGATGGCCCTGGGAAACCCTGCTAACAGAGTCATCGAAAAGCAGAAGAGACTGCTGCATGATTTGGGGCTCAGACTGCTTGGCTGATTTGCAAGGGGGTGAGGTGAAAGACTGATGGACATGGGCTTCAGGTGCCAACTCTGATCTTTCATCAGAAGAGTGGGTGGGAGACAATGTGAAGGAACCCGAGGCACTGTCAGCAACCCAATCTACTATCGCCTGTACCTGTCCTGGCCTAAACATTGGTACAGCCTCATTAGGCGCGACAAAATACCGCCGCAGGCTCGGTCGCCTACTCGCACCTGAGGAAGGTGTTTCACTTGTGCGTGTAGCTGGCACAGATCCACCACGTCCTCTCCCTGCAACAGGAGCTCCACCAGCAGCACCACGACCGGGGCCACCACGTCCCTTTGACCTTCCCCTCATATTTTCCAAATTTAGGATCTTGCCCTAAATGGCGTTTTTTGGAAGACCACAACACACCCACAGTACGTAATGGCTGAAACGCACAGCTACAGAACTGCAGAAAATGCTATTCAAAAAAAAAAAGGTTGTTTTTTTTAGTATAGCACAGTACAAGGAAAATATATAGAAATTGTTTATTTCACACACCTCCAGATGTGTATTTCACACTGCAAAATATTTTCTGTGGCCCTAAATGGCATTTTTTGCCAGACCACAACACACCCACAGCACGTAACCGCTGAATCGCACAGCTACAGAAAATGCTATTCAAAAAAAAAGGTTGTTTTTTTTAGTATAGCACTGTACAAGAAGAATATATAGAAATTGTTTATTTTACACACCTCCAGATGTGTATTTCACACTGCAAAATATTTTCTGTGGCCCTAAATGGCGTTTTTTGCCAGACCACAACACACCCACAGCACGTAACCGCTGAATCGCACAGCTACAGAAAATGCTATTCAAAAAAAAAGGTTGTTTTTTTTAGTATAGCACTGTACAAGAAGAATATATAGAAATTGTTTATTTTACACACCTCCAGATGTGTATTTCACACTGCAAAATATTTTCTGTGGCCCTAAATGGCGTTTTTTGGAAGAGCACAACACACCCACAGTATTTAACCACTGAATCGCACAGCTATAGAAGTGCAGAGAATGCTATTCAAAAAAAATGTTGTTTTTTTTAGTATAGCACTGTACAATATATAGAAATTGTTTATTTTACACACCTCCACATGTGTATTTCACACTGCAATTTATTTTCTGTGGCCCTAAATGGCGTTTTTTGGAAGAGCACAACAACCCCAACAGTATATAACCGCTGAATCGCACAGCTGCAGAGGCCAGAGAATGCTATTCAAAAATAATGTTGTTTTTTCACACACCTCCAGATGTGTATTTCACACTGCAAAATATTTTCTGTGGCCCTAAATGGCGTTTTTTGCAAGAGCACAACAACCCCAACAGTATATAACCGCTGAATCGCACAGCTGCAGAGGCCAGAGAATGCTTTTTTAAAATAATGTTGTTTTTTCACACACCTCCAGATGTGTATTTCACACTGCAAAATATTTTCTGTGGCCCTAAATGACGTTTTTTGGAAGAGCACAACACAACCACAGTATTTAACCACTGAATCGCACAGCTATAGAAGTGCAGAGAATGCTATTCAAAAAAAATGTTGTTTTTTTTAGTATAGCACTGTACAATATATAGAAATTGTTTATTCTACACACCTCCACATGTGTATTTCACACTGCAATTTATTTTCTGTGGCCCTAAATGGCATTTTTTGGAAGAGCACAACAACCCCAACAGTATATAACCGCTGAATCGCACAGCTGCAGAGGCCAGAGAATGCTATTCAAAAATAATGTTGTTTTTTCACACACCTCCAGATGTGTATTTCACACTGCAAAATATTTTCTGTGGCCCTAAATGGCGTTTTTTGCAAGAGCACAACAACCCCAACAGTATATAACCGCTGAATCGCACAGCTGCAGAGGCCAGAGAATGCTTTTTAAAAATAATGTTGTTTTTTCACACACCTCCAGATGTGTATTTCACACTGCAAAATATTTTCTGTGGCCCTAAATGGCGTTTTTTGGAAGAGCACAACACAACCACAGTATTTAACCACTGAATCGCACAGCTATAGAAGTGCAGAGAATGCTATTCAAAAAAAATGTTTTTTTTTTTAGTATAGCACTGTACAATATATAGAAATTGTTTATTTTACACACCTCCACATGTGTATTTCACACTGCAATTTATTTTCTGTGGCCCTAAATGGCGTTTTTTGGAAGAGCACAACAACCCCAACAGTATATAACCGCTGAATCGCACAGCTGCAGAGGCCAGAGAATGCTATTCAAAAATAATGTTGTTTTTTCACACACCTCCAGATGTGTATTTCACACTGCAAAATATTTTCTGTGGCCCTAAATGGCGTTTTTTGCAAGAGCACAACAACCCCAACAGTATATAACCGCTGAATCGCACAGCTGCAGAGGCCAGAGAATGCTTTTTAAAAATAATGTTGTTTTTTCACACACCTCCAGATGTGTATTTCACACTGCAAAATATTTTCTGTGGCCCTAAATGGCGTTTTTTGGAAGACCAGAACACAACCACAGTATTTAACCACTGAATCGCACAGCTATAGAAGTGCAGAGAATGCTATTCAAAAAAAATGTTGTTTTTTTTAGTATAGCACTGTACAATATATAGAAATTGTTTATTTTACACACCTCCACATGTGTATTTCACACTGCAATTTATTTTCTGTGGCCCTAAATGGCGTTTTTTGGAAGAGCACAACAACCCCAACAGTATATAACCGCTGAATCGCACAGCTGCAGAGGCCAGAGAATGCTATTCAAAAATAATGTTGTTTTTTCACACACCTCCAGATGTGTATTTCACACTGCAAAATATTTTCTGTGGCCCTAAATGGCGTTTTTTGCAAGAGCACAACAACCCCAACAGTATATAACCGCTGAATCGCACAGCTGCAGAGGCCAGAGAATGCTTTTTAAAAATAATGTTGTTTTTTCACACACCTCCAGATGTGTATTTCACACTGCAAAATATTTTCTGTGGCCCTAAATGGCGTTTTTTGGAAGAGCACAACACAACCACAGTATTTAACCACTGAATCGCACAGCTATAGAAGTGCAGAGAATGCTATTCAAAAAAAATGTTGTTTTTTTTAGTATAGCACTGTACAATATATAGAAATTGTTTATTTTACACACCTCCACATGTGTATTTCACACTGCAATTTATTTTCTGTGGCCCTAAATGGCGTTTTTTGGAAGAGCACAACAACCCCAACAGTATATAACCGCTGAATCGCACAGCTGCAGAGGCCAGAGAATGCTATTCAAAAATAATGTTGTTTTTTCACACACCTCCAGATGTGTATTTCACACTGCAAAATATTTTCTGTGGCCCTAAATGGCGTTTTTTGCAAGAGCACAACAACCCCAACAGTATATAACCGCTGAATCGCACAGCTGCAGAGGCCAGAGAATGCTTTTTAAAAATAATGTTGTTTTTTCACACACCTCCAGATGTGTATTTCACACTGCAAAATATTTTCTGTGGCCCTAAATGACGTTTTTTGGAAGAGCACAACACAACCACAGTATTTAACCACTGAATCGCACAGCTATAGAAGTGCAGAGAATGCTATTCAAAAAAAATGTTGTTTTTTTTAGTATAGCACTGTACAATATATAGAAATTGTTTATTTTACACACCTCCACATGTGTATTTCACACTGCAATTTATTTTCTGTGGCCCTAAATGGCGTTTTTTGGAAGAGCACAACAACCCCAACAGTATATAACCGCTGAATCGCACAGCTGCAGAGGCCAGAGAATGCTATTCAAAAATAATGTTGTTTTTTCACACACCTCCAGATGTGTATTTCACACTGCAAAATATTTTCTGTGGCCCTAAATGGCGTTTTTTGCAAGAGCACAACAACCCCAACAGTATATAACCGCTGAATCGCACAGCTGCAGAGGCCAGAGAATGCTTTTTAAAAATAATGTTGTTTTTTCACACACCTCCAGATGTGTATTTCACACTGCAAAATATTTTCTGTGGCCCTAAATGGCGTTTTTTGGAAGACCAGAACACAACCACAGTATTTAACCACTGAATCGCACAGCTATAGAAGTGCAGAGAATGCTATTCAAAAAAAATTTTGTTTTTTTTAGTATAGCACTGTACAATATATAGAAATTGTTTATTTTACACACCTCCACATGTGTATTTCACACTGCAATTTATTTTCTGTGGCCCTAAATGGCGTTTTTTGGAAGAGCACAACAACCCCAACAGTATATAACCGCTGAATCGCACAGCTGCAGAGGCCAGAGAATGCTATTCAAAAATAATGTTGTTTTTTCACACACCTCCAGATGTGTATTTCACACTGCAAAATATTTTCTGTGGCCCTAAATGGCGTTTTTTGCAAGAGCACAACAACCCCAACAGTATATAACCGCTGAATCGCACAGCTGCAGAGGCCAGAGAATGCTTTTTAAAAATAATGTTGTTTTTTCACACACCTCCAGATGTGTATTTCACACTGCAAAATATTTTCTGTGGCCCTAAATGGCGTTTTTTGGAAGAGCACAACACAACCACAGTATTTAACCACTGAATCGCACAGCTATAGAAGTGCAGAGAATGCTATTCAAAAAAAATGTTGTTTTTTTTAGTATAGCACTGTACAATATATAGAAATTGTTTATTTTACACACCTCCACATGTGTATTTCACACTGCAATTTATTTTCTGTGGCCCTAAATGGCGTTTTTTTGAAGAGCACAACAACCCCAACAGTATATAACCGCTGAATCGCACAGCTGCAGAGGCAAGAGAATGCTATTCAAAAATAATGTTGTTTTTTCACACACCTCCAGATGTGTATTTCACACTGCAAAATATTTTCTGTGGCCCTAAATGGCGTTTTTTGGAAGAGCACAACACACCCACAGTATATAACCACTGAATCGCACAGCTGCAGAGAATGCTATTCAAAAAAAGGTTGTTTTTTTTTTTTAGTATAGCATAGTACAAGAAAAATATATAGAAATTGGTTATTTCATACAACTAGAGATATACACTGCAAAATATTTTTTTTGCCCAAAAATAGGTCTTTTTTGCGCACAACAAAGTGCCTATTTTTTTTTTTGCAACAGCACAATAAAGTGCCTTTTTTTTTTTTTGGGGCCCAAAAATGGGTCTTTTTAGCAAAAGCACAATAAAGTGCCTTTTTTTTTTTTTTTTTTTCTGCCCGAAATGGGTCTTTTAGCAAGAGCACAATACAGCCACAGTATGGAATAGGTGTATCACTCAACGTAATGCAGTGCTGGTGCACTGAGCTTGCAACACAAACAGATAAACCTATGCAGATCGCTGAGCTATTATATCTCTCAATCTGGACTCCTATCTAAATCTCTCTCCCTGAAAGCACAAACAGGATCCTGCCCCTACACTACACTACACTGTCTCTCTATCTTTTCTATCAGTAGATTGCAGAATCAGGACTAACTCCTATCATATAATTCTCTCCCTCACAGCAACAGCAGCCAGGATCCTTTCCCTACACTGTCTAAAAGCAGAGTGACGATCTGTGCTGTGTGCCTCTTGCTTATATAGAAGCTGGTCACATGCTGGGTCACATGTTGCACTGACCAATCACAGCCATGCCATTAGTAGGCATGGCTATGATGGCTTCTAAGGGCACACCAGCTAATCAAATGGTGATTGGCTGGCCCCTGAAGCATTTCTAACTGCGCCATTAAATTCCCGAATCCGGACCCGAACCCGGACTTTAGCGCAAAATCCGGGTCCGGGTCCGGGGTCGGGAAAACGCCAAAATTCGGTACGGACCCGAACTTTACAGTTCGGGTCCGCTCAACACTACTCACAACTCAACGTGGTATCTCCCAGACATCATACTCAAGAACCCCTCCTATAGCCAAATAATTGAACAAGGTATGAAGGACTATCTAGAATATAAAACTAATCCTGACATATCTCCGCTTACCTTATGGGAAGCGCACAAGCCTGTGATGCGTGGAATGATCCAAAGACAAATGCCACTGATCAAAAGAGAACGTAATATTCTTGCACGTAAATTAGAAGCCAATTTTAATAATGCCTTTACCTCTTTGCAAAGCAATCCTACCCCTACATCAAAAGCACAATTGTAAAAAAACTGATTGGAATATGATTTATTCCTAACAGAATCAGCATATAAGACTCTACGCAGATCAAAACACAGGTTTTACATGAAATCAAAAAAACCTAATAACCTCTTGGCACGAGCACTGAAATCCATTGACAGACAATCCAACCCAATACGACTTAAACTATCAAACAACACTTACATGTGTAACCCTCTTAAAATCGTTCAAAAACTCTGTAAATATTTAACATCATTGTATTCAGAATCAAAAGAATTTATTCAGACCGATGCTGATAACTTCTTCTCTAAAATAAATCTTACTAAACTAACACACACACAAAAAATCTTGCTTGAAGAACACATAACAACAGCGGAAGTCTTGAAAACCATAAAAGAACTGAAAATAAACAAGAGGCCTGGCCCAGACGGTTTCTCAGCCCTATACTACAGAATATTTTCTGAAACCCTTTTCTCCTACTTTAGTGGATGCATTCAATACCCTAATAGATGGCTATTCCTTTAGATGCGAATCATTACTATCAATTATTTGCATGATCCCCAAACCCCAATCAGATAACACATATTGCATGAATTTCCGTCCCATCTCCCTCTTAACCGCTTCAATACCCAGCCATAGTCAAATGACGTCCACAGATCGGATCTCCCATCCTGGGCGGACGTCATATGACGTCCTCGGCTTTCCGCAGAGCGGTGATCGGGATCCGGCCTGTCCCTCGGGACACAGCCATTCCCCGATGGGGGTAATGGAGCGGTGGCAGCGGGCGGCGGAGCTTCCAGAGTAGCGTGACCGGCTCTGATTGGTCATTATGGAGAGCTGCAGTAGCGGTGTGCACGGCGCCCGCGCCCCCGGGGGCACGCAGGGTGATCAGGGCTGAGGCTTTTCCCTTGGATACAGCCCAGCCCCGATCAGGGTAAAGAGCCAATGAAATTGGCTCTTTACAACGTGACCGGCTGTGTCCAATCACAGCCAGTCACTAAATGTAAACAAAACATCTGTGTAACCTCTGTTCTGCTGGGTTCTCCTCTTCACACACTGATCCAGTGTGAGGAGGAGATCAGCTAACAGTGAGTTACACATGTACTATACTACATATATGTACTACTGTGCCCAGATTTCCCCCCTAAATAAAGAGTACCTGTCATGGAGTACCTGTCCATCAGGATTACCTGTCCATCAGGAGTACCTGTCCATCAGGAGTACCCACCACCTCACCAGAGTACCTGCCACCAGACCAGAGTACCTGCCACCAGAGTACCTGCCACCTCACCAGAGTACCCGCCACCAGAGTACCCACCACCAGAGTACCCATCACCTCACCAGAGTACCCGCCACCAGAGTGCCTGCCACCAGAGTACCTGCCACCAGAGTACATACAGCCACTATGTCCAGAAAGGTGTACACCCCAGAAGAGGCATACCAAATACTCAGTCTGACCGATGAGAGCAACGGGGAGCTCTCACCGCTTCTGATTCCGATTCTGGCTCGGAATATGAGCCCCCCAAAGGCAGCACATCAGGATCCGAATCAGAGAAGGAAGCAGTCCGTCCAAAAAGAAGATGGTGTCAGGAAAGGTTCCATCCGCTGGTGATATTTATTATTTGGCTTGCAGTACTGTGGTCCACCAGCAGGTGTCTCCTGGCAGTGTGGAACTGTCAGAAGAATTTCTCCCTGCTGGTATTATTATTATCCTTTGGACGCAGTACTGGTCTCCACCAGCGGATGGATCCTGGCAGTGTGGAGCGAACTGCTCTTCCTGCGCTCAGGTGTGACTTGAAGCCAATTACAGGCATTCCTATTTATACCCGGGAAGTACAAACACACCTTGCCCTGGTATCTCTCATCCTGAGCCTGCATCTGACCCTGAGCCTGCATCTGACCCGACCCGACCTGATTCAGTCTGATCCCTATCCCGAGCCCATCCTGGACCTGCCCCTCCTGTTACCTGTTTGCCTTTGATCCCTGCCCTGCTGCCTGTCCATCCATCCTCTCCCTGTCCTGTTGTTCCATGACAGTCTGAACACCAGGCAGCTACCAGCAGTGCCAACGGCGGTAGACCCCAGGAGGAGAGGCCCAGTACAAGCGCTGCTAGACCCCAGGAGGAAAGGCCCAGTACAAGTGCACGCCAAAGAATTAGGGCCCAAACCCAGCTTCCAGATTCCTTGGCAAACCCATTGTGGCTGCCTTCTACCACAGGGTCAGCCACGATCCCACCTTTTACAGCACAGCCACGTGTGCAGGTCAACACTGCAGGTTTTTCCCAAATTTACTTTTTAAATACATTTTTCCCTGACAAATTAGTTCAGGGCATCGTGGACCAAACCAATCTTTTTGCCCAACAATTCATTGCAACCAACCCCAGCTCCAGCTATGCCCGCCCTTTTGAATGGAGACCCCTAACAGTGATGGAGCTTAAATTGTTTTTAGACCTAACGCTCAACATGGGGCTTACAAAAAAAATGAAATGCATAAGTATTGGTCGACCAAACCCATCCACCATATGCCAATTTTTTCATTGGCCATGTCCAGGTCCTGATACGAAATTATAATGCGCTAGCTGCATTTTAGTGACAACTCACAGTGCCCTCCCCCCCCCGAAATCACCCAAACTTTGATAAACTATATAAAATTCGCCCCCTAATAAAAAAAAGTTCCAATAAGTTTGCTGAACTTTATGTCCCTGACAAAAACATCTCTGTGGACGAATACCTGGTGCATTTCACAGGCTGGCTGGGAATCAAGCAATATTTCCCTGTCACCGATCAGCTGCGCAGCTGATCAGTGTCTTACTTTTACTGCTGTAGGTCGGCTGTTCCACAAGCTTGTGTTCAGCTCTGGCTGCACTCTGCAGCTATGGGTGTCGCCGGCTTCACCTGTTGCTTAATATATCCTTCCTTCCTGCTACTTCCTGTCCAGCCCCCCATGTGCCTCGCTATTTAAATTCCACTCAGACCTGTTTCTGGTTGCTTGAGCAACACTTGTTTCTGAGCACCCTTCCTCTAACCTGCTTACCTGACTTCTCGTGAACTGATTTCTTGTGTACCAAATCGGCTAGTTCTCCTGATTACGTTGTCTGCAGCCTGCCCTGACCTTGGCTTGCTATACGGCTTTCCTTTGCTTCATCCATCCATCCATCCGGGTCTGACAGTATCTTCTGGTACTCTCCTCGCGAGCAGGGTGAACCTGGGGGTCGTGACCTGGGGTCAGCACGCAGCTAAGCCCAAACCCTCGTAAGGGGGTCCCTGGCAGAATACCAGCTGGCCCTTAGATTCCACGCCCTGGGGGATCCCATGTCACCTGCTCGCCTGTGGGCTCACATCAGTATCATTGTGACAATCCCCAGTAAGCAGGCGAGGTACTGCTTGAAGCTCAACAAGCTCTGTGAAAGCGCCACCGGTTATGTGCACTCATTCCGCGTGTACGAAGGCAAAGATTCCCAGCTCCAGCCCCCTGGGTGTCCATCGTACATGGGAATAAGTGGAAAAATTGTTTGGGAGTTGGCATTCCCACTCCTTCAAAAGGGGTATCATATTTACATGGACAACTATTACACCAGTCTGCCCCTTCTCCGCCACCTATACCTAAAAAAAACTTTGGCCTGTGGTACAGCAAGGAAAAACAGAAAGGGCTTCCCACAGCGTCTTGTCACCACAACCATTCAAAGGGGGGAATCGACAAGCTTGAGGAACGAGGAAGTGTTGGCTGTGAAGTGGAGGGATAGGAAAGATGTGTACATCATGTCCACCATCCACGCTGACACCTTGGTGGAACTTCGCAGAAGACCCGGTACCATTCGCAAGCCTTCCTGCATCAACGAGTACAATAAATTCATGGGGGGGGTGGATTTAAATGATCAAATGTTGCAGCCCTATCTTTCAACACGAAAATCCCTCTTCTGGTACAAAAAAGTCGCAATTTACCTTTTTCATTTGGCCCTTTTAAATTCTTTCATCATCTACCAAAAAATCAACAGAAAGACCCAACACCTTCATAAAGTTTATTGAAGACATTGTCACTGCCCTGATCTACCAACAAATATCCCCCCATAAAGCATTCACTCAGATTGTGTCAGCAGACTACATGAGCGCCATTTTCCGGACCATATTCCACCATCAGGATCCGGAAGACGGCGCCAAAAAAAATGTCGGGTGTGCACCAAAAGAGGAATTAGGAAAGACACCAGCTTCCATTGTCCCGACTGTCCCTCCCAACCTGGCCTTTGCATCGGAGAATGCTTCAAGCGATATCACACTCTCAAACTATTAGCCCATATTTCTAATACTGCCATTTCCCCGTTTTCAATTTCTGTCCTTAATATTTCCCTGCCTCAACCAACCATATCATTGTCTTCCATGTGAACTGACCCTGGCCTGTTTCTCGACTATGCCTCTGCCTACCGTCTGCATTGTTTATTCGCCATGTTTCTGCCTTTCAAGTGAACTGACCCTGGACTATATCGACTATGCCTCTGTATACTGTCTATTTCTGCCTTTTACCTGCACTGACCTCGACCTGTTGACCATGTTTTTGCCTGCCCCTTGGACCGATCTTTCACCCTGCTACACAGGGGTCTCACATATGTGAGGGGCTCCAGAATAGTGTTCTGAGTTCAGAAAAACAGTTTTTGGTTTTCTGTGTTCCCAGAACAGGGTCTGGTTGTCCGGAGGCTTAAAAGCGATTTGGGTGGGAGAAGCCTCTACCCCTGTCCCCATTCTTTCCTGACTGATGCCCTAAGCTTGATGGTCCTGTCTGCTCCCTGGACAAATACTCTGGCTGTGCTGACCATACCTCTGCCTGCTGCATGTACTAACTATGGACAGTATTCCTGCCTGCTGCATGGACGATCCTTTGATCCTTTTGCTGCTGCTGACCACATCCCTGCCTGCTATCTGGACCAATTATTTGGCTGTGTTGACAACATCTCTACCTGTACTGACTATTCCTGCCTGCTGCCTGTTTTACTGTCGCTGTCCACGTTCCTGCCTGCTGCCTGGACCGATGCTCTCCTCTGTGGACCACTGCACTACTAAAACTGCAGGTAATCTTTTCTTTACCCTTTGCTCAGCAGAATGTATTTTGGTTTGTAATTGGTATGTACAGTACTAGGGATGAGCCGAACACCCCCCTGTTTGGTTCGCACCAAAACATGCAAACAGGCAAAAAAATTGTTCGAACACGCGAATACCGTTAAAGTCTGTGGGACACGAACATGAAAAATCAAAAGTGCTCATTTTAAAGGCTAATATGCAAGTTATTGTCATAAAAAGTGTTTGGGGACCCGGGTCCTGCCCCAGGGGACATGTATCAATGCAAAAAAAAGTTTTAAAAACTGACGTTTTTTCGGGAGCAGTGATTTTAATAATGCTTAAAGTGAAACAATAAAACTGAAATATTCCTTTAAATTTCATACCTGGGGGTGTCTAAAGTATGCCTGTAAAGTCATGCATGTTTCCCGTGTTTAGAATTGTCCCTGCACAAAATGTCATTTCCCGCGGCTGTAATGAATTGTCGGCTCCCCGGCAATACAGATCAAAGTCATTGAAAAAAATGGCAGGGGTCCCCCCCACAGTCCATTGCCAGGCCCTTTTAGGTCTGGTATGGATATTAAGGGGAACCTCGCCCCCTCTTACGCGTCATGGGGGTTTAGTTCCTGCTGGAGAGGGGAGACTGCAGCGTCGCTGGAGAATGGATCACATTTTTTTCTCTTTTTTCGCTTATATTGCAAAAAATAAAAAACCCAGCGTTTTACCACCAAAAGAAAGCTCTGTTTGTGAGAAAAAAAATTATAAAAATTTGGTTTGGGTACAGTGTAGCATGACTTAGTAATTGTCATTCAAAGTGTGAGAGCGCTGAAAGCTAAAAATTGGTCTGGGAAGGAAGGGTGTATAAAAGCCCTGTATTGAAGTGGTTAAATTAGGACATTAAAATCTTAGCAAAAATTATAGCTACCCGCCTCAACAAGATAATTGGCAAAATTATACACAACGACCAAGTTGGATTAATGTCAAAGAGGCAAGCAAGCGATAATGTACGTCAAGCTACCCTTTTGGCATATATAGCCAAAAAAAGATGCATTCCTACATGCTTCCTGTCTCTAGACATTAGAAAAGCCTTTGATTTAGTAACCTGGCCATACCTACACTACACTCTCCAGAAATGGGGATTTGGTCCCCACTTCACTAGTTGGATGTCAGCTCTCTATAACAAACTAGGGGTGCAACGGATCGTCATTGATTCGAGATCCGAATGGGTCAACGTCCGCAGATCGGCACACCACGCGATCCGCAGATTGAGCCCATAGGAAAGGCCGCAGCTTCGGCCTAGCTCTGGAGTGGCGGCCATCTGGGTAAACACCCGGCAGTGGCCTAGGTGAGCTCCCCAGAGCGGTGCGCTGACGGGGGGAGATGTGGATATTACAGTGGGGGAGATGTGGATATTACAGTGGGGGAGATGTGGACATTACAGTGGGGGAGATGTGGATATAACAGTGGGGGAGATGTGGATATTATAGTGGGGGAGATGTGGATATTATAGTGGGGGAGATGTGGATATTACAGTGTGGGAGATGTGGACATTACAGTGGGGGAGATCTGGACATTACAGTGGGGGAGATGTGGATATTACAGTGGGGGGGAGATGTGGATATTACAGTGGGGGAGATGTGGACATTACAGTGGGGGAGATGTGGACATTACAGCGGGGGGAGATGTGGATATTACAGTGGGGACTATATATGGTGGTGATCCGAAAAATGATCCAATCCGTGACTCTGATCCGAGGAACGATCCGAACCATGAGTTTTTTGATCCGTTGCACCCCTATAACAAACCCCAAGCTTATGTAAAATACGCAGGCTATAAATCTGAATATTTTAATATAGAAAGAGGCACACGTCAGGGCTGACCACTTTCCCCCTTACTATTTGCCCTTTTAATAGAACCCTTAGCCCAATCACTTAGACTAGATCCAACTATCACTGGACTAAAACTAGGTGGAATCCAACATAAACTTAGCTTATTCGCAGACAATATCTTATTATTCCTATCATTCCCCCAAGTCTCAGGCCCAAATCTAATACCCATTCTTAACAAATTTGCTACCATATCAGTATAGAGATAAACCCCAAGAAATGTATTGCATTAAACATATCGCTTTCAACAATAGAATTAACATCAGCTAAAGTAGCACTACCCTTCACATAGGCCGTGGAGTCAATCCTGTTTTTAGGGATTCACCTTACAGTCTCTTTATCAGACC
Source organism: Rana muscosa (assembly GCA_029206835.1). NCBI lineage: Eukaryota > Metazoa > Chordata > Amphibia > Anura > Ranidae > Rana > Rana muscosa. Next base: position 231,795,990 of record CM055127.1, on the reverse strand, counting down.
TATACTCAGCTAACTACCCTAACATTCTTTTTTTTTCATTCAAGTTTTTGGTTTTTTTCATCAGAATAGAGTCAGTACATTTTGAAAAAAAATACAAGATAGCATTACAATATAATGCACAAATGGTTAAATCATATTATAATAGATCCAAAATTATAAAATTTCCATGCAAAGATATATCCACGTATAGATAATATAAAAACATAAGCCATTGAAATTTACGTATCAAAAAGGAGTAACCCCCTGCCTCCCCTCCCCCCTTCTTTACCTTCCCTCCTTTGTAAGTAAATTATTATTACAATATATTTAGTATGGTAAGGAGATCCTCCGGTCCCCCCAGACACCCCTAAAGGGAGCATGCTGTGCCTGAGGGGGCAAAAGGAACTCCTCCACCTACTCTCCACAGTACCTCAAAAACTTCTGGTTGAGGTAAAAGAGGATACAAATTTGAGTATATGCAACATCAAACATATCAGTCTATGTTATGATTAACCTGAGAACAAAAATCCATTCTCAATATATTAAAACAAAGTTAAATATTCTGACCCTAAAACAATAAATCGTTATATAGACCTGAGTTGTCTTAAAATAACCTAGTACATATTCATATTCAATAAGACAGGAATATGAAAAAAAAAAATAATCACCCAAGGAAAGAAAATAAAAATACTTAGTGGGAAAAAAAGAAAGCCTACCTGCTCAATGTATACGTCAATAATCAGCGATTGGTATTGGCAATTACGTAGGGTGTAGAGAAACTCCTAAAAACTGTACCCAGGGTTCCCATATAGCATTAAATTGAGTGGTTTTGTCTAATAATTATTTCCTGCTCCATTATCCACAAAACTTTTCTCTTCATACATAAAAGAGATACTGTCGGTTTTCCCATGCTGTGGCAATGGTTATTCTAGCACCTGTAAGGATGAATAAAATCAGTTTTCTGGTAACCCTGGGAACATGCAGTAAAAATCCATTAAGCAAAGCAATCGCTGGAGATTGATGTATGGTACATCCTGTGATTTTTCGTATAATATGGAAGACTCTATTCCAAAATCCCCGGATCTTGGGACACTCCCACCATATGTGAATCATAGAGCCTAATCCCTGACAACCTCTAAAACATAGAGGGGAGGAGGAGGGATACATAGAAGCTAATCTTGTAGGAACTAGGTACCATTGAGTAAAGATTTTAACATTTGCTTCTATAAGTGACGTATTAAGAATGCCTTTCATTGATCTAGTGAAATTTCCATACCAGTCCTTCAGATCCCATTCACTTTGGAGCTCTTTCTCCCAAGCCAACATATGAGGTAGTTTAACCACTTAACGACCGCTCACTGTACATATACGTCAGTAGAATGGCACCTGGAGGCACAATCACGTACCTGTACGTGCCTGCCTTCGTATGGGTGGAGGGTCCGATCGGACCCCCCTCCGGTACAGTGAGCGGTGGTTATCGTTGCGGGAGCGATCCGTGATGAGGGAGCGGCCATTCGTTTCTGGCCACCCCCTCGCGATCGCTCCCGGTGAATGATATGCTTCCCCTGCTGTGTAAATGTAAACACAGGCAGGAGGAAGTGATGTCATCGCTCCATGCGGCGGTCTTTTCGTCCGGAGCGCCGAGGAGACAAGACATGAAGTAAGTGCACTAACACTACACTAACACCAGCACACATAGGCACACTTTTCACCCCCCAGTCACCCCCAGATCACCCCCCAGGTCACCCCCCAGTCACAGTGTCACTGATTGCAGTGATCGTTTATTTACTGATCACTGCATTTAGTGTCATCTGTGACAATAAAAAGTTGCAGGGCAGTTAGGTTTAGGCCCCTTTAGGTCCAGGGTAGCCCCCTAACCCCCCCCTAATAAAGGTTTAACCCCTTGATCGCCCCCCAGGTAACCCTTTCACCCCTTATTGCCAGCTTCACTAAGCGATCGTTTTTCCGATCGCTGTATTAGTGTCGGTGATGCCCCTAGGTAGCAAGTTATTTTTTTTAGGTTCGCCGCAGGTTTTTATAGCGTCAGGTACCCCCATATATCATCTAATAAAGGTTTAACCCCTTGATCGCCCCTAGAGTTAACCCTTTCACCAGTGATCACTGTATAAGTGTCACTGGTGACACTGGTTAGCCAGTTAGTTATTTAGGTTACCCGTCAGGTTTTTATATAGCGTCAGGTACCCAAATATATTACCTAATAAAGATTTTAACCCCCTGATTGCCCCCAGTTAACCCTTTCACCAGTGATCACCGCATAAGTGTTACGGGTGACACTGGTTGGTTAGTTTGCTTTTTATAGCATCAGGGCACCCGCCGTATATAACCCAATAAAGGTTTAACCCCCTGATCGCCCGGCGGGTGATATCAATTAGGTTTTAGCGCCAGAGAGGGTCTGCGTCGCCCCAGGCAGTGTTAGGTAAGTGCCAGTAACGCTAACACCCACGCGCAAAGCATACACCTCCCTTAGTGGTATAGTATCTGAACAGGTCAATATCTGATCTGATCAGATCTATACTAGCGTCCCCAGCGGTTTAGAGTTCCCAAAAATGCAGTGTTAGCGGGATCAGCCCAGTAACCTGCTAGCACCTGCGTTTCGCCCCTCCGCCCAGCCCAGCCCACCCAAGTGCAGTATCGATCGATCACTGTCACTTACCAAACACAACACACATAACTGCAGCGTTTGCAGAGTCAGGCCCGATCCCTGCGATCGCTAACAGTTTTTTTTTGTAGCGTTGGATATATTTGCTGACGACAGTCAGGTGCTTTTTTACCTGTGAATCTTACTAGTGTACCCCTAAATTTAGAGCCCAAAATAGCAAATCGAAGGTACAGTAGTAAAGAGGCCTACGAGATTCTGAGCATGACAGATAGTGAAGAGGAGGTCACGTATCTGTCAGATTCAGGCTCAGAATACCTTCCCGTAGAAGTCAACGGCTCCATGTCAGATAGCACTGACGACGAAGATGATGAGGTCCCTGCTAAGGTCAGGCGCACCCGATCCCGATCTTCTGAGGTTGCTAAGGAGCAAGAACCGCAGGGCTCTCGTATCATGGAGCAGAGTAGTACTAGCACCGCTATTCCTTCTGGTGAACTGGCAAGCACCAGCGGCCTAGTACAGCCTGGGCGTACATCCAGCACTGCAGTATCACTTGGTGACGTGGCGAGCCCCATAAGTGCAGTTCAAGCTGGCGAGGTGGCAAGCACAAGTAGTGTCCCGCTGCCACCAAGAAGAAGACAAAGGCAGGCCCATAGTGCCCTTCCTGCAGAATTTGCCTATCCTGATTGGGTCCCCACCACTTCTGCAGCACCCGTACTTCCCCCATTTACTGCCCAACCCGGTATTCAGGTGGAAACAGCTGATTTTATGCCACTTGATTTTTATTCGCTGTTTTTCACGGAAGATCTCTATAGATCTATTGTGGACCAGAGTAATTTATATGCTGGTCAATTCATCGCCGCTAATCCCCAGTTGGCTTCCATTGCCAGAGATTGGAAACCAATTACGGTTTCCGAATTTAAGACCTTTCTGGGCCTTTCCCTCAACATGGGCACACATAAATTTTCGTCAATGCGTGCTTATTGGTCCATGCACCCAATTGACCACATGCCCGTGTTCTCTGCCTCCATGCCCAGGAAACGATACAAGCAGATCTTGCGGTTCATGCACTTCAATGACAATGAACTTTGTCGTCCACGTGGAGACCCTGAATACGACCGGCTCTACAAAATTCGGCCCCTCATAAACCACTTCAACAAACGTTTTGCAGCCTTGTTTATTCCCGATCAAGTTGTCTGCGTTGATGAGTCCCTGATTAAATTTTCAGGCCGCTTGTCTTTCAAGCAGTACCTTCCCAGCAAGCGTGCCAGATACGGGGTCAAGCTGTATAAGTTCTGTGACAGGGCAACAGGCTATGTATGGAGCTTTACGGTTTATGAGGGAAAATATAGTCAGGTTGAGCCGGTCAACTGCCCAGATTACATAGGGAGCGCTGGCAAGATAGTGTGGAACTTGGTGTCACCCTTATTCGGAAAGGGGTACCACTTGTATGTGGACAATTATTACACGAGCGTGCCACTGTTTAGTCACTTGTTTGATCATCAGATTGGAGCATGTGGCACAGTGCGACCTAATCGCCGGGGCTTTCCCCAGGGGCTTGTAGATTCCCGTCTTAGGCTGGGGGAGAGAGCCTGCTTGAAGTGTAATAATTTGCTCGCTGTGAAGTGGAGGGATAATAAGAATGTTTTCCTTCTTACCTCCCTTCATGCAGACACGACAGTCCAAATTCGTACGGCGACTGGTGTTGTGGAGAAACCCCTCTGTGTCCATGAATATAACCAAAATATGGGAGGGGTGGACCTCAACAACCAGAAGTTGGCACCGTATCACATTGCCCGTAAGGCGAGACGCTGGTACAAAAAAGTGTCTCTATCCTTATTCCAATTGGCTTTGCTGAACGCTCATGTGCTATACAGAGCTTCAGGCGGGACTTTATTTCTCCTAAAATTCCAGAATGAGATAGTCACAGAACTCCTGTATCCAGGCGGTTCTGCACCTCACCATCCCCTACCAAATGCAGTAAGCCGGCTGCATGAGAGGCATTTTCCTTATGTCCTCGAGAGTACCCCTACCCAACGAGCCCCCCAAAAAAGATGTCGTGTCTGTAGCAAGCGCGGATTTAGGCGTGACACCCGTTATTTTTGTCCACTCTGTCCTGACAATCCTGGTCTGTGCATTGGTAAATGTTTTGAACGCTACCACACAAAAGTGAAGTTTTAGCGTAGGGTACATCAATGCACAGGATAGGACACACTTACACAGGGTCTCCCAAGATGCCATCACATTTTGAGAGACCCGAACCATTACAGTTGTGTAAAAAAAAAGTGTAAAAAAAAACGTAAAAAAACAAAACACAAAAAAAAAAAATAGTTGTCGTTTTATTGTTCTCTCTCTCTCTCTCTCTCTCTATTTTCTCTCTATTGTTCTGCTCTTTTTTACTGTATTCTATTCTGCAATGTTTTATCATGCTTGCTTTTCAGGTATGTAACTTTTTGTTTTCAGGTGCGCCATTCAGCTGCAGCGCGGATTTATTTATCTTGACAGCAACAGCGTTTGCTCCCACGATACATAAAGCCATGACTCCAGTGCTGTAGGAGGTGGTTTCACCACCACAGTAAAAAAAGAGCATATATGCCGAAGCATGGGGGCAGCAGGGGCGGAGGAGCAATTTTGCTCCTAATGCCGCGTACATACGGTCAAAATTCCGACAGAGGCTTGTCCGTGGAAAAGTCTGACCGCATGTACACGGCATAACTTTTTTGCGGGAGGATGTCCCCATGCTTCGGCATATATATATTTTAGGCACAGGTTGCGTTAACATTTTTTTTTCTTTTTTACTATTTATTTTTTTGGTATTTGCTTTGCAGGTATGGTATGGTAAGGTCTTACTGTTATACTGTAATGTTACTTTGTTTTAATGTTAACCATCATTTGCTTAGCAGGTACGCCATTTAGTTGCAGCGCGGATTTATTTATCTTGACAGCAACAGCTTTTGCTCCCACGATACATAAAGCCGTGACTCCAACGCTGTAGGAGGTGATTTCACCACTACAGTAAAAAAAAGAGCATATATGCCGAAGCATGGGGGCAGCAGGGGCGGAGGAGCGATTTTGCTCCTAATGCCGCGTACATACGGTCAAAATTCCGACGGGAGGCTTGCCCGTAGAAAAGTCCGACCATGTGTACGCGGCATAACCTTTTATGCCGAGTACATACAGTCGAAATTCCGACGGAGGCTTGCCCGTGGAAAAGTCCGACCATGTGTACGCGGCATAACTTTTTTGCGGGAGGATGCCCCCATGCTTTGGCATATACTGTATATATTTTAGGCCCAGGTTGCGTTAAAAAAATGTTTTATTTTTTACTAGTTTTTTTTTTGGTATTTGCTTTGCAGGTATGGTATGGTAAGGTCTTACTGTTATACTGTAATGTTACTTTGTTTTAATGTTAACCATCATTTGCTTAGCAGGTACGCTATTCAGATGCAGCACGGATTTATTTATCATGACAGCAACAGCTTTTGATCCCACGATACATAAAGCCGTGACTCCAACGCTGTAGGAGGTGATTTCACCACCACAGTAAAAAAAAAAAGAGCATATATGCCGAAGCATGGGGGCATCAGGGGCGGATGACCGATTTTGCTCCTAATGCCGCGTCAAAATTCCGACGGAGGCTTGCCCGTGGAAAAGTCCGACCATGTGTACGCAGCATAACCTTTTAGAAGGCCTGCGTTTGGGAGAGCATCATAATACATTTTCCAACGAATATGTAGGGGTTGCTTGATCCTCTATACGAACCCAGTCAGGTTGTTTTTTTTGAGGTATATGTCCGACAATTGCACTAGTCCAGCAGCTTGATAATACCACAAAAGGTTTGGAAGTCCCAAACCTCCCTGATCGGGGAGATTAAAAAGGCTACGGGAAGATAGATGTGGACCTTTTTTGTTCCAAATAAATTTGATAAATTTGATAAATTTGATAATTTTACCTTGGAAGGTTTTCAGGTGATTTATTTTAATCGGAATAGGGAGCGAATGAAAGAGATATAAAAGTCTAGGTAGGAGGGTCATCTTGACTGAATTGATTCTGCCTATCCAACCAATATTGTGTGCCTTCCAGCCACCAAGATCAGCTTCAAGTTTCCTGTACATAGGAGGATAATTAGCCTGATATAAATCTTCAAACTTTGAGGTAAGATTAATACCCAAGTATTTAATGGAGGAAATACTCCAACTAAATTTGTATTTTTTTGTATATAGGAAACCATAGAGTCTGGAAGTGACACATTAAGGGCTCTAGATTTGGCCATATTAACTTTGATGCCCGAAACTTTGGAAAATTTGTGAAGCAGAGAGTCAAGCCCCATACACACTATCAGTTTTCTTGCAGGTTTTTCTCTTCAGGTTTACCAAAACCATCTAATATGAGGTCAAACCTTAAGAGTTTCAATTCGTATGCAATCAGGCAGGCCCTTGCACTACATGGTTTTGGTAAACCTGAAGAGAAAAACCTGCAAGAAAACTGATAGTGTGTATGGGGCTTAAATCTCAGACAAAGAAGAGATTGGAGAAGTTACAAATAATAATAGATCATCTGCAAATAATGCACATTTGTGATCGTCTTGATTACACTGGACCCCCCTGATATTCTAATTATTCCGGATTGCAATCGCCAATGATTCCATACCAACAGCGACTATCAGGGGAGATAGAGGGCAACCTTGACGTGTACCCCTGCTAATCTTAATGGAATCTGAAAATAGTCCCTGCAGTCTAATTTTAGCTTTAGGTACAGAAAATAGGGCAGATAAGATACCTAAAACCTTTGAACCAGTCCCAGCGTTTCAGAACCGCAAACATATGCGGCCATGAGACTGAATCGAAGGACTTCTGAAGGTCTAACGATAAGAGCATACCTTCCTGTTTTTGTTCTCCTACCCATTTAGATTGCATTGTCGATATAAGATCTACCGCTCTTCTCACCTGGTCCGGACCCTGTCTACCGGGGATAAACCCCACCTGATCTTTATGGATATATTGACAGATAAAGGTGGACAGTAGGGATGAGCTTCGAGATCGAGTCAAACCCATGTTCGACTCGAACATCGGCTGTTCGCCGAATTTCGAACATTATGGGCAGTTACGCCAAATTTGAGTGGTGCGTCACGGCCCATAATTCACTGCAGCATCGCAGTGCATTGCTGGCTGATGATTGGCCAAGCATGCACTATGACCCGCATGCTTTGGCCAATCACAGCGAGCAAAAAATGGAGAGCCATAATTGGCCAAAGCCAGGGTGGCTTTGGCCAATTATGTCTCAGGGGGTTTAGTACACGCCCCACACTATATAAGGCTGCCGGCGTGGCGGCCTTCTGTAGTGTGTTGCGGTGGTTAAAGAGAGAGGTTAAAGAGAGAGAGAGACAGTGTCATTTATTTTAAGTTAGATAGAGCAGGCAGGCGAGTCAGCTGCATTTACAGTGTGTAGAGGATATATATGCATCCTAGGTGTTGTATATATATTTACACACTGTATTCAGTTTAGCTAGATCCGTTCCTGTTATTCTCTATACTGACAGGCAGGCAGGTGATTGTGCTAGCTGCAGTGTTTCACTTAGTGTCCTTTGCACAGCGTGTACCTGAATACAATTGGTGGTGTTCTCATACCAATACCACAGGCAGGGAGCTGCATTAATTTAATTTAGTGTACTTCTGTCCTTTGCACAGCGTTCACCTAAAGGTTACATAGTTACATAGTTACATAGTTAGTCAGGTTGAAAAAAGACAAATTCCATCCAGTTCAACCATAAAAAAATAAATAAAAAAAATAAAAAATATCGTACAATCCCATATACCCAATTCTATACCCACAGTTGATCCAGAGGAAGGAAAAAAATCCCAGCAGAGCATAATCCAATTTGCTACAGCAGGGGAAAAAATTATTTCCTAAATCCCCGAGAGGCAATCGGATTTACCCTGGATCAACTTTACCTATAAATGTTAGTACTCAGTTATATTTTGTACATTTAGGAAAGTATCCAGGCCTTTCTTAAAGCAATCTACTGAGCTGGCCAGAACCACCTCTGGAGGGAGTCTGTTCCACATTTTCACAGCTCTTACTGTGAAGAAACCTTTCCGTATTTGGAGATGAAATCTCTTTTCCTCTAGACGTAAAGAGTGCCTCCTTGTCTTTTGTGTTGACTGTAAAGTGAATAACTCAACACCAAGTTCACTATATGGACCCCTTATATATTTGTACATGTTTTTCATATCCCCCCTTATTCTCCTCTTCTCAAGAGTGAATACATTCAGTTCCTCTAGTCTTTCCTCATAGCTGAGCTCCTCCATGCCTCTTATCAGTTTGGTTGCCCTTCTCTGCACTTTCTCCAGTTCCCCGATATCCCTTTTGAAAACTGGGGCCCAAAACTGAACTGCATATTCCAGATGAGGTCTTACTAATGATTTGAACAGGGGCAAAATTATATCTATCTCTCTCTGGAGTCCATACCTCTCTTAATACAAGAAAGGACTTTGCTCGCTTTGGAAACTGCAGCTTGGCATTGCATGCCATTATTGAGCTTATGATCTACCAAAACCCCCAGATCCTTCTCCACTACGGATCCCCCCAGTTGTACTCCCCCTAGTATGTATGATGCATTCATATTCTTAGCCCCCAAGTGCATAACTTTACATTTATCAACATTAAACCTCATCTGCCACATAGTCGCCCAATTAGACAGAGCATTGAGGTCGGTTTGTAAATTGGCGACATCCTGTAAGGACGTTATTCCACTGCATAGCTTGGTGTCATCTGCAAAAACAGAAATTTTACTTTTGATCCCAGACCCAATATCATTTATAAAGATATTAAAAAGTAAGGGTCCCAGCACTGAACCTTGGGGTACACCACTGAGAACCTTAGACCATTCAGAGTAAGAATCATTAACCACTACTCTCTGAATTCTGTCTTTTAGCCAGTTTTCTATCCATTTACAAACTGATATTTCCAATCCTGTAGATTTTACCTTACACATGAGCCGTGTGTGCAGAACTGTATCGAACGCTTTTGCAAAATCCAAGTATACCACGTCCACCGCCACCCCTCTGTCCAAGGTTTTACTTACCTCTTCATAAAAAGAAATCAGGTTTGTCTGACAACTTCTGTCTTTCATGAATCCATGCTGTCTGTTGCTTAAATAGTTTTTTTCCAGCAAGAACTCATCTATGTGGTCTTTTATTAATCTCTCCAGTATCTTCCCAACTATAGAAGTTAAACTAACAGGTCTATAGTTACTTGGTAAAGACTTTGTTCCCTTTTTAAATATAGGTACCTCAATACAATTAGTGGTGTTCTCATACTAAAACCACAGGCAGGGAGATGCATTTATTTGATTTAGTGTACTGTCACTGTGTCCTTTGCACAGCATTCACCTAAAGGTACCTGAACACAATTGGTGGTGTTCTCATGCCAATACCACAGGCAGGGATCTGCTTTATTTTCACTTAGTGTACTGTGTCCTTTGCACAGCGTTCACCTAAAGGTACCTTAATACAATTGGTGGTGTTCTCATACCAATACCACAGGCAGGGAGCTGCATTAATTTCATTTAGTGTACTTCTGTCCTTTGCACAGCGTTCACCTAAAGGTACCTCAATACAATTAGTGGTGTTCTCATACTAAAACCACAGGCAGGGATCTGCTTTATTTTCACTTAGTGTACTGTGTCCTTGGCACAGCGTTCACCTAAAGGTACATGAATACAATTGGTGGTGTTCTCATACCAATAGCACAGGCAGGGATCTGCTGTATTTTCAGTTAGTGTACTGTGTCCTCTGCACAGTGTGCACCTAAAACTAACTGAAGACAATTGCTGCTTTTCTCATACTAATACCACAGCAGGCAGTTGATTGTGCTAGCTGCAGTATAATCACTATACATCTACATATATACATCCCACCTCTGTGCAGCTACATCTCACTGCAGGCCATTAGTATGTCTGGAAGGCAAACAAGGAGAGGCAGACAGTCACGAGCCAATAAAAGAGGGCAAGCAGGCTCTGTGTCTAGAGACAACAGTGCTGGTCGTGGACACAGTGCATCCTCATCAGCACGCTTGTCCTTCTTTTCGGCAGCTGACCATGTTGAGCCGCACCATGCCGAAGACTTGGTAGAGTGGATGACCAAGCCGTCCTCATCCTCCTCATCCTCTCTCACCCACGCTCAGGGTACTTTGTCTGGCAAAGCAGCTGCCAAAGCGGCCTCTTCCCTCGGCTCAATGGCATCAGTCACTCCTTCCCTAGCCCCATCATGTCCTCCTGAGGAGTCCCCCGAACTGTTTGACCACAGTGTTGGGTACATGCTCCAGGAGGATGCCCAGCGTTTTGAAGGCTCCGATGATGGTACCCAGCTAGAAGAAGGCAATAACGTGAGCCCAGAGAGAGGGCAATCTGGCAGTCATGTTCCCCCAGCTGCAACATACTGCCAGATTTGCTCCAGTGATGAGGAGGGAGGGGATGATGAGGTCACTGTCTCCACGTGGGTGCCTGATAGGAGAGAGGAGGCACATCTCCAATGAGGCAGGATGCCCTCCAGGGGCCAGCTTAAGGGCAGCCAACCAACTGCATCACACCGTAGTGTTCCACCTGTTCAGGACGCTACTGTCTCTGCGTGTTATTCCAAAAGTTCTTTGGTGTGGACCTTTTTTGAGACGCGTGCAGCAAATCGCACCGTTGCTATTTGCAACATTTGTCTGAAGCCTATTTCGCGTGGCCAAAACATGAGCCGCTTGGGCACCACGTGCTTGACCAGACATATGTCAACCTGCCATGCAGTCCGTTGGCAAGCATTCAAACAAGACCCACACCAAAGAACAAAGTGGACCTCTCCTTGCTCCTCATCAGCTGGGATCTCCAACCCCACTATACCTTCAGTCCTCTCTGAAACCTGCACTGAGAGGAATGAAGGTGTAGAATTAGGTGTGTCACAGCCAAGTACTTGCGGGCAATCTGCTATCGTTACACCGACGTCAGATTGTACCAGGCAAATTTCCCTGCCCCAGCTGCTGCACCGCTGAAAGAAGTTCGCTCCCAGCCATCCACATGTCCAGCGGTTGAATGCTAGCTTGGCTAAATTGCTAGCACTTCAACTGCTGCCTTAACAGTTGGTAGGCTCTGCCCCCTTCCGTGAGTTTGTGGAATGTGCAGTTCCTCAGTGGCAGGTTCCCAAACTTTTTCTCACGGAAGGCGATTCCGGCTCTCTACCGGCATGTGGAAGGCAATGTCTTGGCCTCACTGGACAGGGTGGTCAGCGGTAAGGTGCATATTACCGCTGACTCATGGTCCAGAAGGCATGGCCAGGGACGTTACCTATCTTTCACGGCGCATTGGGTGACTCTGCTGGCAGCTGGAAAGGATGCAGGACAAGGTGCAGTAATGTTTGAGGTTGTTTCGCCACCACGCCTCCAAAATGCTAATACTGGTGATTCTGACACACCTCTCTCCTCCACCCCCTCCTCTTCTTCTTCCTCCATGGCCTCTTCCTGTGCTTTGTCCTCGGAACCAGCGGTGCTCCGTAGGCGTTCAAGGGGCTACGCAAGTACGCAGGTAAAAAGATGCCATGCGGTGCTTGAACTGGTGTGCTTGGGGGACAGGAGCCACACTGGGGCAGAGATACTGTCAGCTCTGCAGGGGCAGGCTCAGAGGTGGTTGACGCCACACCAGCTTAAGCCAGGAATGGTGGTTTCTGACAATGGCACCAACCTCCTCTCCGATCTCCGACAGGAGCAACTGACCCATGTGCCCTGTTTGGCTCACGTCCTTAACTTGGTGGTGCAGCGGTTCTTGGGCAGGTACCCGGGCTTACAGGAGGTCCTGAAGCAGGCCAGGAAACTCTGTGGGCATTTCCGCCGGTTATATAATGCCAGTGTTTGGCTGGCTAACCTGCAAAAGGAATACAAGCTGCCCAAGAACCGCCTAATCTGTGGCATGCCCACCGGGTGAAAATCTACGTTGGCCATTCTGCAGCGGCTGCACACGCAGCAGAGGGCCATCAATGGGTATCTGTTGCAATATGGCACCAGGACAGGACCAGGGGAGATTGGATTTTTTTCCCCACACCAGTGGGCCATGATCAGGGATACATGCACTGTCCTGGCACCATATGAGGAGGCCACGAGGATGGTGAGCAGTGACAGTGCATGCATCAGTGACACTGTCCCTCTTGTCCACCTGTTGGAGCACACGCTACGTGGAATAATGGACAGGGCACTTGAGGCAGAACAGAGGGAGGAAGTGGAGGACTTCCTGCTGGCCTGCCTATCACACAGGAAGAGGAGGAGGAGGAGGATTGTGTTAGCATGGAGGTGGAGCCTAGAACTCAGCAGTAGCAGCAGTCTTCAAGGGATCAATTATAGTCCCAAGACACCCATGGACTTGTACGTGGCTGGAAGGAGGTGGCTGCAGATCATGTCGTCCTGAGTGACCCCCAGGACTCTGGACCGAATGCCTCAGCAAACTTACACTGCATGGCCTCCCTGGTCCTGCAAAGCCTGCGGAAGGATCCTCGTATTCTTCAGATCAAGGATAGGGATCATTACTGGCTGGCAACCCTCCTTGATCCACTGTACAAGGGTAAGGTTGCGGACCTTATCTTGCCGTCGCAGAGGGAGCAGAGGATGAAGCATCTTCAAGAGGCCTTGCAGAAAGGTCTGTGCAACGCGTTCCCAGAGACTGGGAGGTTACAAATTCCTGGTCCTGGACAACGTGTTGCTGAGGCTTCGGTCAGTCAAAGAAGGAGCGGTGGAGAAGGTGGCCGTCTGACCGATGCGTTCAGACAATTTTTTAGTCCGCAGCTCCAAGGTATGATCGGTTCCATAAACCATTACCAGCGTCTGGATTACATTACATTACATTACAGTGCAGGAATATCTAGGGGCAAGATCAGACTTGGACACCTTTCCCACCGAAAATCCTCTGGGTTACTGGGTCTTGAGGATGGATCACTGGCCAGAGCTTGCACAGTATGCAAATGAGCTACTGGCCTGTCCAACATCCAGCGTTCTTTCGGAACGCACATTCAGTGCTGCTGGAGGCTTTGTAACCGATCACAGGGTGCGCCTGTCCACCGACTCGGTCGATCGACTGACCTTCATAAAAATGAATCAGTCTTGGATCACCACCAGCTACCAAGCACCTGATGCTGATGTAACAGAATAATTTTCTTTGAAATGTCAGATTCCTTCAAGACTGCCTATGCTGATGCAGAGTGACTATCCTGTTATGCTGAGTGACTATCCTCTTCCTCCTCAATGATCATGCTGATAGCATGTAAGAAAATTTTTGTTTCTGGGCACCGCCACCAGTGGCTAAGGCCCAATTTTTTCAGCCCCTGTTTAACAGGGGTGTGTAATTAAAATTTTTAATGCAATACTTTGCAGCAGGGCTCATTCCTGCGCTCCAACTAGAGCATCTGTGAGGGGTTGCAGTGTTGTGGCACCAGCACCAGTGCCTAAGGCCCAATTTTTCAGCCCCTGTTCAACAGGGGCATGCAATTACAATCCTTGATCTAATAATTCACAGCAGGGCCCATTCCTGCACCCACCAAGAGTAACTATGAGGGCTTACAGTGTTGTGGCAACACCACCACCACCAAAGGCCCAATTTTTCTGCCCCTGTTCAACAGGGACATGTAATTACAATTCTTGATCTAATATTTCACAGCTGGGCCCATTCCTGCGCCCACCAAGAGTAACTGTGAGGACTTACTGTGTTGTGGCACCAGCACCACCACCAAAGGCCCAATTTTTCCTACCACTGTTCAACAATGGCATGTAATTACAATTCTTGATATAATAGTTCACAGCAGGGCGTTCCAGCGCCCACTAAGAGTAACTGTGAGGGCTTACAGTGTTGTGGCAACACCACCACCACCAAAGGCCCAATTTTTCAGCCCCTGTTCAACAGGGGCATGCAATTACAATTCTTGATCTAATAATTCACAGCAGGGCCCATTCATGCGCCCACCAAGAGTAACTGTGAGGGCTTACAGTGTTGTGTCAACACCACCACCAAAGGCCCAATTTTTCAGCCCCTGATCAACAGGGGCATGCAATTACAATTCTTGATCTAATAATTCACAGCAGGGCCCATTCATGCGCCCACCAAGAGTAACTGTGAGGGCTCACAGTGTTGTGGCAACACCAACATGTAAGGGGCAAATTTCAGCAGAGTATATACGGCAGGCCCCTACTTTCAAACATCCAACTTACAAACGACTCCTACTTGCAAACGGAAGGAGACAACAGGAAGTGAGAGGAAATATACCCCTAGGAAGGGAAATTCTCTCCTGTAAGTTAATATGGGAAAAAGGTGTCTCCTCTCTACTGATGCTTTATCACCAATCCGTGTTTCAATAAAAAAAACAAATTAAAAAAAAAAACATTTGTCATTGGGACAGAAAGTGAGGTGAAATGTTCTGAACAGGTGCACAGACAGCAAAACAAATGTTACAGGGGTGATAACCCTTCCCTATGTTTTTTAAAAAGCTTAAAAATAGATTTTTTGGCTGGAGCTATACTTAAAAAATGTACCTGTTCCAAATTACAAACAGATTCTACTTGAGAACAAACCTACAGTCCCTCTGCTGTTAAGAGTATATAGGGCCTTTTTTTAATTTGGGTGTGGGGTTCCCCTTAATATCCATACAAGACCCAAAGGGGCTGGTAATGGGCTGGGGGGTACCCATGCCATTTTTCTCAATGATTTTCATCCATATTGCCGGGACCAGACATTACATTAACCACTTAAGGACCGCCTCACGCCGATATACGTCGGCAGAATGGCGCGGCTGGGCACATCAACGTACAGGTACGTTGCCCTTTAAGAGCCCAGCCGTGGGTCGCGCGAGCGCCGCCGGTGGTGCGTTCGCGACCGGTCCTGAGCTCCGTGACCTCGCCTGCGGGACCCGCGGACCCGATCACCACCGGTGTCCCGCGATCGGGTCACAGAGCTGAAGAATGGGGAGAGGTGAGTGTAAACAAACCTTTCTCCGTTCTTCTCCGTGGCATGTCAGTGATCGTCTGTTCCCTGTCATCGGAACAGACGATCAGTGACGTGTAACGTGTAGCCACGCCCCCTAGAGTAAGAATCACTTTCTAGGAAACGCTTAACCCCTACAGCGCCACCTAGAGGTTAAACCCTTCACTGCCAGTATCATTTTCACAGTAAACAGTGCATTTTTATAGCACTGATTGCTGTAAAAATGACAATGGCCCCAAAATGGTGTCAAAAGTGTCCAATGTGTCCGCCATAATGTCACAGTCACGATAAAAATCGCTGATCGCCGCCATAACTAGTAAAAAAAAAATATTATTAAAAATGCCATAAAACAGTCCCCTATTTTGTAGAAGCTATAACTTTTGCGCAAACCAATCAATAAACGTCTATTGCAATTTTTTTTACCAAAAATATGTAGAAGAATACATATCGGACTAGTTTTAAATTACTTTTTTTCCTTTAGAAATGTCATTTTGTGCAGGGACAATTCTAAACATGGGAAACACGTGCCACTTCACAGGCATACTATAGACACCCCCCATATATTTAAAGGAATATTTAACTTTTTTTTTTCACTTTAAGCATCATTAAAATCACTGCTCCCGAAAAAACAGCCGCTTTTAAAACTTTTTTTAGCATTGATACATGTCCCCTCGGGCAGGACCCGGGTCCCCAAACCCTTTTGAGGACAATAACTAACATATTAGCCTTCATAATTAGCACTTTTGATTTCGAACATTCGAGTCCCATAGAATTTAATAGGGTTCCTAAGTTCGTGCAAACTTTCGGTCCGTTCACAGGTTCTGGTGCAAACCGAACAGGGGGGTGTTCGGCTCATTCCTAGTGGACAATCTATTAGCTAGGATCTTGGTTAACCTCCCTGGCGGTATTCCCGAGTCTGGCTTGGGGTAAGATTTCAGTACCAAAAGCGGTAACCCCGAGCCAGACTCAGGATCGCATTGCAGGATACAGGGAAAGTTACTTACCTTGTTCCCTGGATCCTGCGATGTCTCCCCGCTGTGTGTGCGAGCTGTCTCCTCGCGCGATTCACACTGGTGAATGCTGAGTGCCGAGCTCCGTTCCCTGCGATGGAGTTCTGCGCCAAATACAAAAAGTGAAAAACACAATATACATATGTATCAAATAATTGCACTCCCCCTTTGTCCCTAGTGGTTTGTCCAGTGCTCTGCATGCAGTTTTATATTATAAAAACTGTTCTTTCTGCCTGGAAGCTGGAGATTGTCCATAGCAACCAAAAAGTGTCCCTTTACATCCAAAGTGGTTTTAGACCAGCTAGAAAACAGCGATAATAAATTAGAATCACTTGCAGAATTGAGCGATAGAGATTTGTGGGGAAATTTGTCATCAAACACTAAAAGTAATGACAGCGACAATTCTACAACTGAGCAAATTTTTGTGTTTTTGATTTGATTACATTATTGAATAATTTTTATTTTTATTATATTATTATTTGTTATAATTATTTATAGTTATTTATTATATTATAATTTATGATTTTCTGTTTCAAACTTTATCATACCCGAGATGTCTACTCGACTCTTGTTTGGACAGATTTAAGTGAGTTATTCCTAAGAATTGCAGGCCTATTGCAGGCCTACAATAAAAAAATTTCAATGCAAAATAATGGTACCGCTTTCAGCACCTAAAATCTGACAGAATCATACCGCCAGGGAGGTTAATATTTTTAGGTCATTATTAATTAAAGAGATTGGTCTGTAATTTTCAATTTGACTGGAGTCCTTCTCTGGTTTCAGAATTACAGATATATATGCCATATTGAGCTGATTACCTATCAGATTACCTTCAGTCATGAAATTAAAGAATCAAGTGAGATAGGGAGTCAGGTCTCTGAAAATGTTTTATAGTATGGTGAAAAGAAATCATCAGGTCCAGGAGCTTTATCGCTTTTTAATGCTTTTATAACTTCCGATACTTCCGTCGTAGATATGGGAGCTTCCATTTCTTCTCTATGTGCATCAGCCAATTTGGGTAAATTTAAGCAATCCAGAAACTCCTCCACTCTATTAGAAGTAGAGTGTCCTTCAGAGCGATATAATTTAGAATAGAAATTTTGAAAAGCTTCCATTTTACGCTGGGAGTTCAGGGTAAAGGAACCGTCAGCCTGTTTAATCTTGGGAAGGACACTGGATCGAAGCCTAGGGGACAATTTGTGAGCCAACATGGGACCTATCTTATCTCTCATTTGATAAAATTTGGCCCCAGACCATCTAATAGACCTATCTGCTTTCACTGTGAGAGCTAGATTCAGAGCTGCCCTAGCAGCATCCAATTTGGAGGTAGGGACACCAGAGGGATCTTTTTTATGTTTTTTATTCAATTCAATAAATTCTCTCTCCAGTCTCTCCACCTCCAAGCTCCTTATTCTTTTTTGTCTAGCTGCAATCTGTATCAATTTACCTCTAATTGTTACCTTGTGAGCCACCCACAAAGTTTCTGGAGAAACTTCCTCCCTGTCATTAAGATCAAAATAATCTTTTATAGCTTGTTCAATTTCATTAAATATAATAGGATCCTTTAGTTTAGATTGATTAAGAGTCCAATGGGATACTCTTTGACTAGTATTATCACGTCTCAATGACAATAGAACCATAAAGTGGTCTAACCATGCTACATCTAATAGAGGATATAAGAGCTGAAGGGATGTGTTGTGTAGAGATCATTATGTGATCTATACGTGAGTATGATTGGTGAGGATTTGAAAAGTGAGTAAAAACTTTTGTTTTGAGCTTTAGTTCCCTCCATATATCAGTCAACCTGGATTGGTGAAATAGACAAGCAATTTGTGTACTGGCCTTGGTTGGTCGGATCAATTTTGTCTTCAATGGTTTAGATTTGTCTAGACCCGTATCAAAGGCTATGTTGGAATCTCCTCCCATAATAATAGCACCTTCCATAAGTGGCTGAAGAGTCTTAAACATTTGGCTAAAGAACCGTTTTTGTCCCCTGTTAGGAGCATAATAAGATATTAAAGTATACAACCTCCAATCTATCGTATCTTTAACCAATAAGAACCTTCCCTCTGGGTCTCCACATTCCTTCTGTAAATTAAAATTGCAGTGTTTAGAGAATAAAATTGCTACTCCCCTAGTCTTATTTTCAGAATTTGCCAAATGAAACACTGGGAAGTGTGCATGTAAAAAAGAGGGGCTATACCGCTGTGGGAAATGGGTCTCCTGTAAAAAAAACACATCAATGTGGCGAGAACTGTATTCCTGAAAGGCCTTCCGTCTCTTCACTGGGGAGTTCAACCCCTGCGTCATAGGCGTGCGCACAGGGTGTGCCGGTTGTGCCTGGGCACACCCTAATCACCCCATTTGTATTATCATTATCGCTCTGTGTGCCAGGAGGAAGGAGGGAAACATCTCCCTTTTACCAGCTCTGCCATAATAGAAATGTTTACGTACTTCTCTTTCACTGTGCAAGCAGGGAGAACAATGTACCGGGGTCATATACAGTATATGTAAACACGCGCACACACGTGTGTTTGAGCTTTAGGGTGTACACCCTAATGCAATAGGCTGCGCACACCTATGCCCTGAGTGTTATGAGTAACAACACGAAGGGGAGGAGAAATAATATTAGTACCAGCCATGGAGCTAAAGGGGAATAATACCAAGCAACCCGCTGTCCCATACTTTACTCAATCTAAGATAAATCTTAAACAAGATAGGATCATTCACCAAGTTTAGATTTTATAACTTCAAGTACATCTCAAACAAACATCTCATTGGCAGGTAGGCTAAGAGAGAGAAAAAGACAGTAAAGAAAGAAAAGAAAAAACAAAAATTATACAAACTTATTTTTTTTTTAAATCAAATCGTCTTTTTATTGTTTTTTTTTTTTTTTACATACAAACAACAAAAACATCAAATACAACATACAACCCATGCCCGCATTGAGAGGAAAGAAAAAAAAAATACAAACTTATTAGCGAAATATAGAATAGCAAAAGGCCAAAATACGGTCCAGAGTGAGGGGAAGGATAAGACTCCCTTCCCTCATTCAAAAAAAATCTAAGTACCCACCCCCCAGAGCGGTAGAAAACCAGTCTAAGAAGTAGGTGGAGGCCCAATGCCTCATCACCGGCCAGTGACAGCATATCATAAAGTATGAAAACAGTATAGAAAGCGGATTCAACCAATTAGTAAACTGTAAATTCATAGTCTAGAGTCTTTCGCCCAGGAAGGGAGGGAAGGGAAAAAAAAAATACTCCACATTGGAGGAAAAAATAAGTCAGTATTATATACAAAAAAAAACAAATTGGAGAATTTTGTAGAGAAAAAAAAAAATAATAAAAAAAAATATATAAATTTAAACAATTTCCTCCTGAGAAAAAAGGTAGAGAAGATATAATAAAGAAGAAACGCATCTTCTCCTCAGGTAGAGAGGTTATCCTTAACTCTCCTAAGTTTGACCTTGCTCCAATTAGAAGAAGTTGGACTTATAGGAGATTGACGTTTAATAGAGCCTTGTTGACCAGGTGTAGTATCCATTGTCAGGTTCCATAAAAATGATCTTCAGGTCCAGCAACAATTGTTCACCCTCTTGGAAATTATGAACTGCATATTGTTTGCCAATTGCCATTAAAGGAAAATTTTAAAGCAAAAGGAGAAGGAAAAGCCCAGCGGTATTTTATGTCTTTTTTGATAAGGGCTTCCAATAGAGGTTTCAAGGATCTTCTTCTTTGTATAGTGTAAGGAGAAATATCTGAAAATATTTGAATAGAGGCACCCTGGTACTGTAATTGTTCTTGTTGGCGAGATTTTTTCATTATGTCTTCCTTGATTGAATAATAGTGTGGTTTTACTACCACATCCCGTGATAAACCATCCTTTCTAAGGGGTCCCAGGGACCTATGAGCACGGTCCAGTTCCAGTTTGTGAGCTGGAATAGATGGTATCAGGATTTCTATGATATCTTGTACAGCATTATGTACATCAATGATGTATTCTGGAAATCCTCTGACCCTAAAATTATCTCTTCTCGAACGATTTTTGAGATCGTCAATCCTTGCTTGTGCAGATTCGAGCTGGTCCTGCATGAATTGTAAATGGTCAGTGTTTTGATTAGTTTTTGTCACAGTGATATCTAACTTGTGCTCAAAATTTTTAATTCTATTTCCAAGGTTCTGAAAGTCAGCTTTAATTTCCCCAGTAATCCTTTCAGCATTTTGTGCTAAGCCTTTATCCAGCATTTCAGAGATTCTTGTGAACAGTTCAGACCCATTGAAAATAACATCAAGAGCCTGTTCAGACTTTGTAAGCAAGGGGTCAGGACTTTGTGTAGAGACCTCTAGGGGGGTTAAGTTTATAGATTCCATAGGGTTCTCCTTTTCTTTGTGTTCAGGAAATAATATACTAGGACAGGTAACAGAGCCTTGTGTCTGAGGTAGATTAGAAACAGACGTAGGAGCCATAACTTGCCTGCTAGTTGTGGAGGCCTCAGCAGCTTTCTGTGTGTGCGTCTGAGGTTCAGAGGCCATCTTGGAAAAAATCAGTTTCTCCACAGGCTCCTTATTATGTTTCTTGCCCCCTTTAACGTATTTACCCGGCATAGACGGGTGCCCTGAAGCTTCCGCTAACGTTAACCCGTTAGTCACGGGTGTTTAGAGGGTCTGAATCCGTGGTTATCTCTGCTGTATGGCCGGCGATGAGCGGAGCTCCGGTCCTAAGCCGCCATCTTAAGAGGTCCCGCGCATGCATGCGCCTCCTACCCTAACATTCTAAAACACATCAGAAGCTAATGGATAACTGGTCCCACCTTCCAATTTCTTGGATGGGGAAAATAAATGTTGTTAAAATGACAATACTACCCAAACTGCTATACCTATTTAGAGTATTACCGATAACAGTCCCCGCCCACTACCTACGTATTATCCAGAAAAGAACATCTAAATTTATATGGGGATCTTCAAAATCGCATATAACTCTCAAAACACTATACTTACCTAAAAACTTTGGAGGTCTAGGAGTACCTAATTTTGCCACTTACTATAGAGCAGCTCACATAGCTAGTTTAGCCAAATATCATGCCACTCAGGAAATACCTTTATGGGTATCGATAGAGGCTTGCGAATGTGACCCTTTATCGATTTCCAATATATTATGGCTTCATTCTAAAAACCGCCTATAACTAAACATTACCTATCCATCTGGGATAGATATAAATTTAAACACAATTTGCAATCTCCACACAACCCTCTCCTCTCCTTCCTCAAAAACCCAGCCTTTTACCCGGCTTGGATATATCCTTTACCTTTTAACCTCCTTAGCGGTAATCCTGAGTCTGGCTCGGGGTGAGTTTTTACTACCAAAAGCGGTAACCCAGGCTGCATTGCAGTATCCAGGGAGAGTTACTTACCTTGTCCCCTGGATCCTGCGATGTCTCCCCGCAGTGTGTGCGAGCCGTGTCTTGCTCGATTCACGCTGCCAAGTGCCGAGCGCCGTTCCCTGCGACGTTGCGGCGCACGGGGACGGAGTTCGGCTCCAAATTCAAAAAGTGAAAAAGACAGTATAGATACAGTATACTGTAATCTTACTGATTACAGTACTGTATCAAATAATTACAAATAATTACACATCCCCTTTGTCCCTAGGGGTCTGTCCAGTGCCCTGCATGCAGTTTTATATTATAAAAACTGTTCTTTCTGCCTGGAAACTGGAGATTGTCCATAGCAACCAAAAAGTGTCCCTTTGCATCAAAAGTGGTTTTAGACCAGCTAGAAAACAGCTGTAATAAATTAGAATCACTTGCAGAATTGAGCGATAGCGATTTGTGGGGAAATTCGTCATAAAACACTGAAAGTAATGACAGCGACAATTCTGCAACTGAGCAAATTTCTGTGTTTTTGATTTGATTACATTATTGAATATTTTTTATTATAATTACATTATTATTTGTTATAATTATTTATAGTTATTTATTATATTATAATTAATGATTTCGTGTTTCAAACTTTATCATACCCGGGATGTCTACTAGACTCCTGTTTGGACAGATTTACGTGTGTTATTACTAAGAATTACAGGCCTAGAATATAAAACGCCAAATTTCCATTCAAAATAATTGTACCGCTTTCAGCACCTAAAATCAGAAATAATCATACCGCCAGGGAGGTTAAAGCATGGTCTTCCTTGGATTTACTGAAATTTCACAATTTTGTTAACTCATCATCCTTTATCCCCTTCCCCTTCCCCTCCCCTTCCCGTCTCTCAGCGAAACAGACGGTATCCCACAATCGGAAATGTTCTGATATTTACAAATTAAAAACTTCTTTACACCTAATACCATTTCAAACACGCCTCTGAACCATTTCACTAGTTTTGAATCCGCTTGCAAAAATTACCCACACGCTAGAGGACTAATCTCCTCCCTTTATTCTCAATTACTAATACATGCTGAAACGGATAAACCTACCTACGTACGGAAATGGGAGGAGGACTTGGAATATGCCCTAAATGAGGCAGAATGGTTAAAAATTTGGTCCACAATTAAATCTTCCTCCCCTAATGTAATAGCTATGGAAACCAACTATAAAGTACTAACTAGATGGTAATTAGTACCAGCCAAAATTGCAAAATTTACCCCTGACTATCCTGGTCATTGTTTCCGCAGCTGTACAGAAGAAGGTACAAACACATTTGGTGGTCCTGTCCGACAGTACAAACATTTTGGAAAGAAATATATACGTATAGCGGTACCCCCAGTTAAGAGGGCTGCTGGTATTAATTTGGGCCCTGTAGTGCACCGCTGTCAACCCCTGACAATCGACCCTATCCTCCCGTGGCACAGCTAGTAATGGGGAGATAGGACCGCGTGACCGCAACTCTTGGTGACGCAATCCTATGGTAAACACATACACAGTGATATACTTTAAACTTCTATTAAAGTAATTGAAACTGACACCAATGTACTTGACCCAGATATTTTACTGAGGCTAATAGGCAAGTAATTAACAACAGAATAACAAGTTGCAGATCCCTGCAATAAACAGTATTAAAGATGAACAGAGTGATAGAATAATGAGGTATTGCTATGAAACTCTAGTGATGCCCTTTTACAACTACTTCCCCTCGTGGGCAGACTAACGCCCAGCAACGTCTACCTACGCAGTCAGGCCTGACTGAACTAAATGGAAGTTCTGTAAAACAATCTTCGCTAGCAATCTTTCGGTGGTGCACTTGATGAACAAACTTTGTAATCCGAACGATTAGTAAAGATTAGGGATGAGCCGAACACCCCCTGGTTCGGTTCGCACCAGAACCTTCGAACGGACCGAAAGTTCGCTGCGAACGTTAGAACCCTATTAAATACAATGGACGCGAATGTTCGAAATCTAAAGTGCTAATTATAATGACTAATATGCATGTTATTGTCCTAAAAAGGGTTTGGGGACCCGGGTTCTTCCCCAGGGGACATGTATCAATGCAAAAATAAGTTTTAAAAACGGACGTTTTTTCTGTAGCAGTCATTTTAATGATGCATAAAGTGAAAAAAAAAAAGTGAAATATTCCTTTAAATATCGTACCTGGGGGGTGTCTAAAGTATGCCTGAGAAGTGGCATGTGTTTCCCGTGTTTAGAACTGTCCCTGCACAAAATGACATTTCTAAAGGAAAAAAAGCAATTTAAAACTGCTTGCGGCTTTAATGTCATGTCTGGTCCCGGTAATGAAAATCTTTGAGAAAAATGGCATGGCTACCCCACCAGCACCCCCCCTCCCTTCCCCAGCCCATTACCAGCCCCTTTGGGTCTTGTATGCATATTAAGGGGAACCCCGCACACAAAATAAAAAAGGCCCTATATACTCTGAACAGAAGTATACAGGCGGTGCAAAGAAGACAGGGACTGTAGGTTTGTTCTTAAGTAGAATCTGTTTGTAATTTTGAACACGTACATTGTTTAAGTGTAGCTCCAGCCAAAAAATCTATTTTTAAGCTTTTTGGAAAACATAGGGAAGTATTATCACCCCTGTAACATTTGTTTTGCTGTCTGTGCCCCTTGTTCAGAACATTTCACCTCACTTTCCGTCAAACATTTCACCTCACTTTCCGTCTTTCGACGGTCCAGCAGCTGGGGCAGGGAAATTTGCCTGCTAGAATCGGGCGTCTGTGTACTGCTAGCAGAGTGCCCGCAAGTACTTGGCTGTGACACACCTAATTCTACACCTTCATTCCTCTCAGTGCAGGTTTCAGAGAGAACTGAAGGTACAGTGGGGTTGGAGATCCCAGCTGTTGAGGAGCAAGGAGAGGTCCGCTTTGTTCTTTGGTGTGGGTCTTTAAGGTAGGCTTGCCAACGAGCTGCATGGCAGGTCAACATATGTCTCGTCAAGCATGTGATGCCCAAGCGGCTGATGTTTTGGCCACGCGAGATACGCTTCAGATATATGTTGCAAACAGCAGCGGTGTGATCTGATGCACTCGACTCAAAAAAGGCCCACACCAAAGAACTTTTGGAATAACGGGCAGAGGCAGCGCCCTGCACAGGCGGAGCTCTGCGGTGTGATTCAGTCGGTGTGCTGCCCTTACGCTGGCCCCCCGAGGGCATCCTGCCTCGTTGGAGATGTGCCTCCTCCTCTCTCCTATCAGGCACCCACATGGAGTCAGTGACCTCATCATCCCCTCCCTCCTCATCACTGGAGCCAATCTGGCAGTATGCTGCAGCTGCTGGAACATGACTGCCAGATTGCTTTCCTTCTTGAGCATTCCCTCTCTCTGCTCTCACGCTACTGCCTTCCTCTAGCTGGGTATCATCATCAGACCCTTCGAAACGCTGGGCATCCTCCTGGAGCATGTACCCAACACTGTGCTCAAACAGTTCGGGGGACTCCTCAGGAGAACACGGTGGGTCTAGGGAAGGAGTGACTGATGATGACAGTGAGGACGCTTTGACAGCTGCTTTGCCAGTACCCTGAGCCTGGGTGAGAGAGGATGAGGAGGATGAGGAGGGCTTGGTCATCCACTCTACCAAGTCTTCGGCATGATGTGGCTTAACACGTCCAGCTGCTGAAAATAAAGACAAGCGTGTCCCATGGCCACGTGCTGATGACGATGCACCGCGTCCACGACCAGCACTGTTGTCTCTAGACACAGAGCCTGCTTGCCCTCTTTTATTGGCTCCTGACTGTCTGCCTCTCCTTGTTTGCCTTCCAGACATTCTAATGGCCTGCAGGGAGATGGGAAAACCAGCAATAAGGGGTAGCTTCAGGTGTATACTGTGCAGGAGGCACACTTCGCCCGCTGTAAGTGCTGCAGATGCCTGCCTGTGTTACACAACAGGAAAACACAGCAATAAGGGCTAGCTTCAGGTGTATATTTTGCAGGAAGCACACTACGCTCGCTGTAAGTGCTGCAGATGCCTGCCTGTGTTACACAACAGGAAAACACAGCAATAAGGGCTAGCTTCAGGTGTATATTTTGCAGGAAGCACACTACGCCCGCTGTAAGTGCTGCAGATGCCTGTTAGTGTAACACAAAAGAAAAAACCACGAGCAATAAGGGCTAGCTTCAGGTGTATAATATAAAGGAGGCACACTACGCCCGCTGTAAGTGCTGCAGATGCCTGACTGTGCTACACAACAGGAAGACACAGCAATAAGGGCTAGCTTCAGGTGTATACTGTGCAGGAGGCTTAGCAAAAATGACACTGACACTGTCCCCTGCCTATCCTTCTCTCTCCCTGCACACAAGGTTTAGCAAAGAATATCACTGACACTGTCCCTGCCTATCCTTCTCTCTCCCTGCACACAAGGTTTAGCAAAGAATATCACTGACACTGTCCCTGCCTATCCTTCTCTCTCCCTGCACACAAGTTAAATGAACAAATAGCACTGACACTGTCCCTGCCTATCCTTCTCTCTCCCTGAACCGGAACACACTGCACAAGGCCACCGCGCTGGCAGCCTTTTATAGTGTGGGGTGTGTACTAAATCCCCTGAGCAATAATTGGCCACAGGCATCCTGCCTTTGGCCAATTATGGCTCTCCTCGCTGCCGGCGCTGTGATTTGCCAAGCATGCGGGGTCACAGTGCATGCTTGGCCAATCACAGCGCCTGGATTGCACTGCGATGGCGTAGTGCATTGTGGGCCGTACTCGTCACTCGATTTTTGGCGCGAACGGCCTAAATCGTTCGATCTTCGTCGAACGATCGAACAGCCGATGTTCGAGTCGAACATATGTTCGACTCGAACACCGAGCTCATCCCTAGTAAAGATACAGTATTTGTCTATGAGCAAGTGCTCTCTCACCACCCGGACCAGTCCCAGTCCTTTTCCTCTGCCGATTCGTCTAGGCACATGGATCCACCGACATCCAAGTCTTCGGTCCTCCTGGTGTAGTACAGCAAGGATGAGAAGATGTCTCTAGGGTTCCGCTAGGCTGGCGGAGGGCTCTTTGGAAGAAAGTGCCCAGGCTTCAGGCCTGGGCTTGCAGCAGTCTCGCACCGAGTTCTTGCTTGATAGCCGGGAGGGTCCAAAAAGAGACCGAACATACTCCGCCTCTCCTTTATAAAGTCCGCCCCAGCAGTCCTTGCTTTGGGGCAATGCACCTTGGGTGCTGAAAGATGTCTTGGGAAATGTAGTCTCTCGGTATTAAAGGGGAATACCCCGCTACACACTCCCCCCACTTTGAATCTTTGGTCCCCAAAGACAGCATCAACAAAAAGTACCCACTACATTACTTAAGGCTGTCAAAGATGTTGGCAGGGGAAGTTCCCACCAAAAACAAGGAAGGGAGTTACCCTGCCCACAGGTCACTTCTGCAAGGGTGGCCTGCCTAACTGTGCCAGGGAGTGAGCTGGGGTTGCCCTCCACCAAATGTACAGTGGAGGGATCAGATGTGGGTATGGTCATTCTTGCGGTTAGGACTGTGTCCTCTGAACTTTCTCCCATCTGGGCGTAGGTTAATTCCGGGGAGGGCGAATGTCTCTCTTCATTCTTTGCTCCCTGGGAGTCACAGTCTCAGCCACTCTAGGTTCTTCTTCTGGAACTGAAGTGAGGACTTCCTCTGTTTCTTGGACATCCAATTCAGATGCAGAGAGGTATATGGAATCCCTTGAATCTTCAGCAGGCGAATTGTCTTGAACATCTTCCCACTCTTGGAACTGAAGACGGGACAAATTCAGTGGCTTCTGCATTTAAGGTGTTATCCACAAGACCTTCAGAAGGGGGAAGGTCAATGGACAAGGGCACAGGGGCCTGAGACGGCCACAACCTGCTGAGTTCTGCTTCCTCCTCTTCACTTTGATCTGAGTCTTTAGCCTCGTACACACGACCGAGTTTCTCGTCGTAAAAAACACGTTGTTTTTTTCGACGAGATTCTTGTTAACCTTGTCGATTTTCTCGTCAAGCTTTCCATGCGTACACACTGACATTTCCCAATTTCCTCGTTGTTCTCCGCGGTCACGTCCAGCACGTACGACGGCACTATAAAGGGGAAGATCGATTTCCTTGGCGCCACCCCTTGGGCTGCTTTTGCTGATCTCGTGTTACCGCGTGTGAAGTAAAAGTTTGGGAAGAGACGATTCGCGCTTTTCAGTCTTCGTACTTTTCAGTTCGTTTTCTGCGGTTCAGTTTGTGCTTGTGGGTTCGTATCTTGACTTTCAGGGCGTCTAGGCAGGTCGTATCTGTTTTACAGTGCGTTCTTGCTTGTTCGTTTCTGTTTTTCAGTTCGTTATTCATAGGCCTTGCTGTTCTAAAGTGCGTTCTGTTCTGTACGTTCTGATAAGACGACCGTTTCCTAGCCATGTCGCTTGGTCGTTCTCGTCGTCGAGTTCGTGCTGTGCGTGCGCTTGGTGTTGGTCTGCTTGTTTTGGACCAAGACCAGTCCATGAATGGTGTGAGGAGGAGTTCATGGACCAATAATTGGTTGCTCCAGCGGGACCAATTCTGCCATATGCCTCTGCTGCGGGAGATCGTCGAGAATAATCCTGAGGACTACAGGAATTTTCTGCGGATGTCTGACCCCGTTTTTCAGGAACTGTTGGCTTTGGTGTCCCCCTATATTACCAGGCAGGACACCGTTATGCGGGAAGCCATCAGTGCTGAGCAGAGGCTCATCGCCACGTTACGTTATCTGGCGACAGGGAGAAGTCTTCAGGACTTGAAGTTCACGACAGGCATCTCCCCCCAGGCTCTGGGCCTCATAATCCCAGACACCTGTTCTGCCATTATCCAAGTCCTGCAGGAGGACTATATTAGGGTAAGTTTTCTCCATTAACATCACATTTTATGTATTACATGTATGCTAATGTATTGTATTTCTTTCTTCCTTCCCTAATTACCATGATTGTAATATGCTGAGAATGTCCCCTTTGTCCTCATGCATGCTGGAAGCTTTAGATTGCCCCTTTTTTCTCCTCCATGCATATTTCCCTTCACTAACCTTTCCAGCAGGGGCGCCTGTTGCTCCAAATGTTTGGGGGTTCAAACCCCAATTTAGGAAATAAACTTCCTCCTTTTTTGCTCTGGTGCCTATTAAACGCCCCTATTTGTTCCCTCTAATGCAGCCATTTTGTCCCCTACAATGCAGCCATTTTGTCCCCTCCAATGCAGCCATTTTGTCACCTCCAATGCAGCCATTTTGTTCCCTCTAATGCAGCCATTTTGTTCCCTCTAATGCAGCCATTTTGTTCCCTCTAATGCAGCCATTTTGTCCCCTCCAATGCAGCCAGTTCCCCCCCAGCCCTGCACTTACCTTCTTGTGGTCAGCGCCATCCTTCTTCTGTCCTTGATGTCTTCTCCTTCCCTTGATGTTGCATCAGCCAATCATGTTACCATTAAACAGACTTGTTGAACATGATTGGCAGAGCAGCCTGTCAGTGTTTACCCAAGGAATGCCCCCCCCTGCGTCCCCTATTTAACTTTTCTGAAGCCAATTACATCCCTCAGGCTGTAATGTGCAAGCCAATTTTCCTTCCTTTTTCTGATATGCAATTTTAAGCCCATAAATGCCGCAGTCCTTCATATGTCGGTCGCTTAACAGGGGGCCATCCACCTGAATAGTGGGCGGCATAGACAATACATAGGTTAATGCAAGGCATGAACCTATGTATTGTTCTGAGTGACGGGCACAGGAGAGAGGGGGCAGTGCTCCAGCGCCCACTCTGGACGCACCGCCACTGCAATGCTATCCTGTGGCCAAACACATCTACCCCCCTTCCCCATTATAATTTATTCATGGACCATCATAGGGGGTGATGAATATGATACATGAGCCTTCCATTATACTTATTTAAAACACCTTAATAAATGTAGACTTTGCTTGATGTTGGCCTCTAATGTATTTTCTTAGAATCTCCTTGTAATGTTTGATTTGTGTATTCTAATATTTTTTCATCTTGTTTGACTCCACAGCTTACTTCCACGCCACAGGAATGGCAGACTGTGGCATCGGAGTTTGCCACGCGGTGGGACTTCCCCAACTGCGGTGGTGCTATAGACGGGAAGCACGTCCGCATCGTGCCGCCACCCCGTTCTGGGTCCTACTACTTCAATTACAAGGGGTTTCATAGCATTGTGCTGATGGCGGTGGTGTCAGCACGGTATGAATTCCTCTATGTTGATGTAGGGAAGAATGGCCGGATGTCCGATGGGGGATCCTTCATCCAGACGGAGTTTGCCCTCCGTCTCCAGAGTGACGACCTTGCATTGCCACCGGATGCAGGGAATGTTGAAGGACTCCCCTTTGTTTTTTTGGCTGATGAAGCCTTCGGGTTCGGACCACATCTTATGAGGCCATTTCCTCGGAGGACCCTGACCCCAGAGAAGAGGGTATTCAATTACCGGCTGGCCAGGGGCCGAAGAGTCGTTGAAAATGCCTTTGGCATAATGGCCAGCCGGTTCCGCCTTTTTATGACTTCAATACACTTGACGGACTACAAAATAAACTATGTAGTATTATGCTGCTGTGTGCTACACAATTTTCTATGCCGCAAATCCAATTCCTATATGGTCTCAGTTTTGCCTCAGGCTGGACTTTCCCCTGATAATCCCCTGCCGGGCCTGGAATCTGCCCGTGCTGGCTTGCCCCCCCCAAAATGCCCGTGAGGTGCGGGACAAATACATGGACTATTTCACGGGTAGGGGGGCAATTCCTATGCCAGGCTATGTCTAAAGATTCCTGTCTAACGATCAAAATAAAAATCTGGTTTAAACTTAAAACTTTTGTTGGTTTCCTGTCTCCTAGTTTGTCTTAGTGCATTTGTAGTGCCAAGTGTATTTTCCTTTAGTAAATACCAACCATTTCACTATGTAACCTTAAAAAAAATACCAAATAAGGTTAGAGCGTATTAGAAAAAGAAGCTACACGTTGTTTGTGTTCAAATATTTTACTATGTGCAAATTCACACACCTTTTTTTTTTTATTTTACATTTTTTGTTTGCCTGGCCACAAACCGGCAATTGTTTTCTTAGGAAAATACAAAAACAACAGTTGCATTCCAAAAATTACAAAATTGGATACCTCGGAGCAATCTGAGACATTCACTTACACAAACTATATGTCTCTATGTGCCCGTCCTAATATGGGGTCCTGCCACCCCTTGCCCAGCCAAAAATTTAATATGCACACAATTGGGATTATTTTCCTATAGGGATTTTAGACTCCTGATCCCTATTGTCAACATGTGCTATCTGCCATCAGGGGTGATCAATGGACGTGTTTTGGGGGTGCAACCCCTTCCTCAGTTCACCTACTTTAGATACAAGGAAGGGGTTGCACCCCCAAAAGACGTACATGGATATCCCCTGATAGCAGATAGCACATGTTGACACACTGTGTGCAGAATCAATTTTTGGCTGGTTTGATTGTCAAAAAGTTTTTAAAAAGTGGAAGAACAAACATGAAAAAAAAGGGGGTTTGGATGCTTTATTGAATTCTCCCCAAAACATCGAGAATGTCTTTAAATGTTTGATCCATCACATGAATTCTTTCTTTAAT
Source organism: Rana muscosa (assembly GCA_029206835.1). Lineage (NCBI taxonomy): Eukaryota > Metazoa > Chordata > Amphibia > Anura > Ranidae > Rana > Rana muscosa. Next base: position 231,764,406 of record CM055127.1, on the reverse strand, counting down.
TTTGTCCAGTTCCGTGCTACATTACATCACTTGCTGGATGAGGCGGAGGGCACTGTCAGCAGAGAAACCTGTACTATCCTTCACCCCAACATTCACATCCCCTAAAAACTAAATAAAAAGGTATTATAACTCTGCAGGCCTACCTCTCTTACCTGAAGCTGTGGTGTCAGATACTGACCTGTTGTGGTGACCAGTTCCACAATGTCATCCACCTCTCCTTCCTGCACTTCTCCTTCCTCCACCTCAACTTCCTCCACATCTTTAGGTTGTTGGTCTTTTGGAGTTTGGGGTTGTTGTGAAGCTGTGGGGTTCCTGTGCTCCCTGGAGTGTCCTCCTCCCAGTCTTCTCTCCCCTATGAGAATCAAACAAAAGGTAGAGTTATCACACAGAAATTCTCTATGTAAAACAAAAAAAAAAGCTAAATTGCTTGGAAGTGGGGTACAAGTGTGTGTTTGGGCGGAAGTTAAAGATGAATGCATTATTTCTGACCAAGAATATGTTTAGTATTCACCTTTGTCTGTCATTTTTTAGACATGTAGGCAACACAAAAATTCTCTGATGCACCTGTGTGGGACACCCAAAAAAGGCGGGTCTGGTGGCCCACACTATAGTGCTCCAAAGTACAGATGTGGAAGCAGCTCCTTTACACAGTTTACAGTTTGCATTTCATTCTCTTTACAAACACATCATCTAGCCTAAAACTTTGTGCCCCAAATTTTCAAAAAAATGCCAGATGTCTAATTACTTTTGTGGCTGTAAAATAAGCCAAAACAGCGGATAGTGGCCGAACGAAGTGTCTGTAACGTAACGAACGATTACTGTGCCCAACCAAGTTCAAAATATTACATTTTGGAAGGGAGTCCAATAATAATAAAAAAAAAAAACAGCAACATGTCAGTTTAGAAAAGGATTAATAGCAGAAAAGTGTACATTTTACTTACTTTTTGCGAGCATTCTCTTAATGCTCCTTAACTGCTCTGGCTCCCTCAGTTTGAGGTCTGACCACCTCTTTCTGAGCTGCTCATTTGAGCGTTTCACCCCGAAATTCATCTTCAGACTCTTCATGACTTTAGTGAGGATTTTGGCCTTCCTTCTATTTGGTTTGCTATACGGCCCATGCTTTGCGTCATAATCAGACTTGAGCAAGATGTCCACCATCTCCGCCATCTCCGCCAAAGACATATTCGATGCCTTGAATCTCCTCCTTGATCGTGACGTTTCCTCGGTCTCTGGGCTTGTCTCCTCCTCGTTAGTTGCGGAATTATCAGACACCTGCTGTAACTCCGCCATATCTGTCTGCCCGCCGAAAGAGAAGGGGCGGGGAAAAGATGTTAGTTAGAACGTCATGGGCGGGCGACGTGTGCGGAGCGACGTGTTCGTATTTTGACGCATGCGTGGTGTGTATATAGCAAACACACATGTGACTATAGTACGTTCGGTGTGCGGAGAGAGGAGTTCAAGTGACGGACGTGCGAACGAAGGTATGTGATTTTGAGACTGTGCCAAATTGTTGGCCTATACTGTTTTGAGAATGTTGTAGGATATATATGGTGACTACGATGTTAAGGAGGTTAGACTGTTTGCCTCACATTAGTTATATATTATTTATTTAACTTGCAGATACAATATGAATGTCTTTATTAGCGACAAAGAGTTCCTGGCGGAATTTATTGACCGGGTAAGGGAGCTGCCGGCTCTGTGGGAGACGAAAAACCCCATCCACAAAAAAAGAGGGGTGAGAAAAGCAGCGCTGGAGAAGCTGCTCCCATTTGTGCAGACCAAGGTGCCCACAGCCACAGCAAAACAAGTGGACACTAAAATTGGGAGCTTGAGAGGCACCTACAGGACTGAACGCTCTAAGGTCCTGGCTTCTCAGAGGTCAGGAGCAGCAGCAGGTGATGTGTATGTCCCGATTTTGTGGTACTACAGCAGGATGTCCTTCCTGGATGACCACATTGAGGCAAGGCCATCACTCTCCACTCTTCCCCCCAGACTTCCCTGCAGCCAACCTGAGCCTTCTCTGGAGCAAGAGGAGGCAGCCATCCTGGATGATCCTGATTTGGCCATCTGGAACCAGGTATAGTATTAAATGAAATTGCATTGTGATAAAATTAATGTTTGACAAATATGTCAAGATGAGAAACATACAATATTTTGGGTTCCACAAGTGAAATCAAGATCTCGAGACATTAGGCTGCACTTAATTGGGTGCTAAATAGTCAATCTGCTGTAGGTGTAAATTAGAAAAAATTATTTCTGGATTTACATTCTAATTGCTTCAATCATGTTTATAAAGTTTGATGCAAAGATTAAACCAACATATTAAACTATGTCCCTTTTTCATACACAGGATGAAATCAGCCAGGAGGAGGGTCTGGAAACTGTCAGGCAGGAGGAGGAAGGGCCCAGTGGCAGCCAGGAGGTGGCAGGGCCCAGTGGCAGCCAGGAGGTGGCAGGGCCCAGTGGCAGCCAGGAGGTGGCAGGGCCCAGTGGCAGCCAGGAGGTGGCAGGGCAAAGGAGAAGCACCAGATCCCAGGTGCCTCCCATCCGGCTTCCCAAAAGAGGCAGGAGGGACAGGACCACCAGTGAGGCAGCAATGGCCCTTATTAAAGAGGCCCATGCCACCCTCAAAGAGCCCACATCCCCTGAAGAGGCCATTGCCGGCCTAGTGGAGGCAAAGTTCAAGGTGATGAGCATGGAGCAACGCCTCCTATGCGAGCCCCTGCTCATCACCTTGCTCAACAAGGGGGTGATGGAAAAAATTACCCCCAATACCGCCATTTGTGAGGTGGCACAACTGTCCCAACCTCAACCTCCTCCTCCACCTCCACATTCTTCTTCTGCCCCACCCCCTTCTCCTCCACCTCCACCTTGTTCTTCCGCCCCACCCCCTTCTCCTCCACCTCCACCTTGTTCTTCTGCGCCACCCCCTTCTCCTCCACCTTCTCCTCCTCCTGACAGGAGTACCCCTCCAGTGGCCCAGCCTCCAGCCACACGAAGAAGGAAGGCTGCAGAGAAGGCTCCAGGGAAGGTTGCAGGGAAGGTTGCCAGGAAGACGAGGAAGTGATGGCCTTGCTTCATTGTGGTCGGACAGAAGGCAGCCTGTTGTAGTACCACACACTTGGGACATATATATCACCTGCTGCTGTTCCTGACCTCTGGGAGGCCAGCATCAGTTTGTGCTCAGAAATGTTTGCCTTCTCAAGCTCCCAATTTTAGTGTCCTAGTGTTGCTGTGTGCTCTGGGGTCCCTGGGATGCACAAATGGCAGCAGCTTCTCCAGCGCTGCCTTCTCTTTATTTTATTTCAAACATGAATAAATGTTATTTTTCTTTAAGTTCATACTTGACTATGTGTATTTGTAAAAATGTAAAATCTAGCTTTGGAGTAAGCAGATACATTTGACTGACAAAAAAAGGGACAGATAACAACCCCCCAAAAAAATAACTAAATCGTGTTTCCCAAAAAAGGGTGTAAAATTTAAATAATATATATTAAAAGATTCAATGGGAGATCACTACCAAAACATTGCGAAATTACAATTAACATCAGTTTGAAAAATATCTAATTTTTTAATATTCCTAAAAACTTGCACGATATAATACACATAAATCTTCTTAAGAGCAGCATGAAAAAGGTTAAAAAAAGATAGTCATAACTCTGTGTGAATATCAGCAGCAAAAGAAGTTCATTCGTTTGGATTAATGTAACATTCTAACGAAGATTTCAATGCACAACATTTAAACGATGCAAAAATTTGGAGCGTGACGAATGTGCTATCTCCATTACGAAGGCTTGTTTTACCAGAAGATGCGCTCCCGTCTCATAGTTGCTTCTGAGCATACGCGCTTTTGGAAGAGTCGTAAAAGCATACACACGAACCATTTTCTCGTCACAAAACAGGCCGACGAGAAACACGACGAGGAAATCTGGAATCCTGACGAGAAAATAGAGAGCAGGTTCTCTATTTTCTCGTCGAGATTCACGGCAATTTTCTCGTCGTAAAACCATACACACGAACGGTTTTCTCGACAAAAAAGCTCACGCGGCACTTTTCTTGCCGGTTTTGGACGAGAAACTCGGTCGTGTGTACGAGGCTTTTCTCTTCCCTTGACAAAGTTGCTTGTGACCTAGTACTAGGTCGAGGGGTATGAGTGGTAGAAGTTAACACAGGAGAATCCAAAGTAGGTGGCAGCCTGACAGCCTCCGACAGAGGTAAAAGATGATTCCGGTGCCAGGTCTTCAGTGGCCCTATTTTCCCTTCGGGCTTTACTTGGTAAACTGGCAGATCCGGTAGTTTCTTGCAGATCACATAGGGCTCTGATCTCCATCTATCTGCTAGCTTATGTTTTCCTGGAACACCTAAATTTCTCAGCAAGACTCGGTCTCCAGGCTGTAGATCTTGAATCCTAACTTTCAAGTCGAAATTCTGCTTGTTTCGGGCTCCTCTCTGATCGGATGATAACTGAGCCTTCTCATAGGCCAACTTCAAGCTTTTCCTCAGCCTGTCCACATATCCCTTGTGTTAGGCAGCAGATGTATGGTCCACAGAAGTATCGAAGGCCAAATCCACTGGCAGTCTTGCCTCTCTCCCGAACATGAGTCTGTAGGGGGAATACCCTGTTACATCACTGGTGGTGCTGTTGTAGGCATGCACAATTGCTGCTATGTGCTTGTCCCAGTGCTGCTTTTCCTCACTAGACAGGGTTCCCAACATGTTTAGCAAAGTCCTATTGAACCTCTCTGGTTGGGCATCCCCCTGAGGGTGATAGGGAGTAGTGCGAGTCTTCTTTATTCCTAAATAGGGATGAGCTTCGTGTTCGAGTCGAACATACGTTCGACTCGAACATCGGCTGTTCGATCGTTCGACGAAGATCAAACGATTTGGGCCGTTCGCGCCAAATTCGAGTGACGCGAACGGCCCACAATGCACTACGCCATCGCAGTGTCATCCAGGCGCTGTGATTGGCCAAGCATGCACTGTGACCCCGCATGCTTGGCCAATCACAGCGCCGGCAGCGAGGAGAGCAATGATTGGCCACAGGCAGGATGCATGTGGCCAATTATTGCTGAGGGTGTTTAGTACACGCCCCACACTATAAAAGGCCGCCAGCACGGCGGCCTAGTGTAGTGTGTTCCGGAGCAGGGAAAGACAAGCATAGGCAGGGACAGTGACTTTTATTTCTTTCTTGCTTAACCTGGATTCCTTTAGTTTAGGGAAAGAGAAGGATAGGTAGGGAGAGTGTCAGTGTGTTTTGTGCTTGTGCTATAGTGTGCTTTAAAAAAACATTTTTTCTAGGGACAGAAAACTCTAGGTAGGGAGAGTGTCAGTTTCTTTCACTGTGCAAGTCCTTGTTTCTAGGGACCTGGAAGGACAGTGAGTGAATTCTCCTTGTGCTATAGTGTGCTTAAAAAAAACATTTTTTCTAGGGACAGAAAACTCTAGGTAGGGAGAGTGTCAGTTTCTTTCACTGTGCAAGTCCTTGTTTCCAGGGACAGGGAAGGACAGTGAGTGAATTCTCCTTGTGCTATAGTGTGCTTAAAAAAAAACATTTTTTCTAGGGACAGAAAACTCTAGGTAGGGAGAGTGTCAGTTTCTTTCACTGTGCAAGTCCTTGTTTCCAGGGACAGGGAAGGACAGTGAGTGAATTCTCCTTGTGCTATAGTGTGCTTAAAAAAAACATTTTTTCTAGGGACAGAAAACTCTAGGTAGGGAGAGTGTCAGTTTCTTTCACTGTGCAAGTCCTTGTTTCTAGGGACCTGGAAGGACAGTGAGTGAATTCTCCTTGTGCTATAGTGTGCTTAAAAAAAACATTTTTTCTAGGGACAGAAAACTCTAGGTAGGGAGAGTGTCAGTTTCTTTCACTGTGCAAGTCCTTGTTTCCAGGGACAGGGAAGGACAGTGAGTGAATTCTCCTTGTGCTATAGTGTGCTTAAAAAAAACATTTTTTCTAGGGACAGAAAACTCTAGGTAGGGAGAGTGTCAGTTTCTTTCACTGTGCAAGTCCTTGTTTCTAGGGACCTGGAAGGACAGTGAGTGAATTCTCCTTGTGCTATAGTGTGCTTAAAAAAAAACATTTTTTCTAGGGACAGAAAACTCTAGGTAGGGAGAGTGTCAGTTTCTTTCACTGTGCAAGTCCTTGTTTCTAGGGACCTGGAAGGACAGTGAGTGAATTCTCCTTGTGCTATAGTGTGCTTAAAAAAAAAAAAATTTCTAGGGACAGAAAACTCTAGGTAGGGAGAGTGTCAGTTTCTTTCACTGTGCAAGTCCTTGTTTCTAGGGACCTGGAAGGACAGTGAGTGAATTCTCCTTGTGCTATAGTGTGCTTAAAAAAAACATTTTTTCTAGGGACAGAAAACTCTAGGTAGGGAGAGTGTCAGTTTCTTTCACTGTGCAAGTCCTTGTTTCTAGGGACCTGGAAGGACAGTGAGTGAATTCTCCTTGTGCTATAGTGTGCTTAAAAAAAAACATTTTTTCTAGGGACAGAAAACTCTAGGTAGGGAGAGTGTCAGTTTCTTTCACTGTGCAAGTCCTTGTTTCTAGGGACCTGGAAGGACAGTGAGTGAATTCTCCTTGTGCTATAGTGTGCATAAAAAAAAAAAAATTTCTAAGGACAGAAAACTCTAGGTAGGGAGAGTGTCAGTTTCTTTCACTGTGCAAGTCCTTGTTTCTAGGGACCTGGAAGGACAGTGAGTGAATTCTCCTTGTGCTATAGTGTGCTTAAAAAAAACATTTTTTCTAGGGACAGAAAACTCTAGGTAGGGAGAGTGTCAGTTTCTTTCACTGTGCAAGTCCTTGTTTCTGGGGGCCTGGAAGGACAGTGAGTGAATTCTCCTTGTGCTATAGTGTGCTTAAAAAAAACATTTTTTCTAGGGACAGAAAACTCTAGGTAGGGAGAGTGTCAGTTTCTTTCACTGTGCAAGTCCTTGTTTCTAGGGACCTGGAAGGACAGTGAGTGAATTCTCCTTGTGCTATAGTGTGCTTAAAAAAAACATTTTTTCTAGGGACAGAAAACTCTAGGTAGGGAGAGTGTCAGTTTCTTTCACTGTGCAAGTCCTTGTTTCTAGGGACCTGGAAGGACAGTGAGTGAATTCTCCTTGTGCTATAGTGTGCTTAAAAAAAACATTTTTTCTAGGGACAGAAAACTCTAGGTAGGGAGAGTGTCAGTTTCTTTCACTGTGCAAGTCCTTGTTTCCAGGGACAGGGAAGGACAGTGAGTGAATTCTCCTTGTGCTATAGTGTGCTTAAAAAAAACATTTTTTCTAGGGACAGAAAACTCTAGGTAGGGAGAGTGTCAGTTTCTTTCACTGTGCAAGTCCTTGTTTCTAGGGACCTGGAAGGACAGTGAGTGAATTCTCCTTGTGCTATAGTGTGCTTAAAAAAAACATTTTTTCTAGGGACAGAAAACTCTAGGTAGGGAGAGTGTCAGTTTCTTTCACTGTGCAAGTCCTTGTTTCTAGGGACCTGGAAGGACAGTGAGTGAATTCTCCTTGTGCTATAGTGTGCTTAAAAAAAACATTTTTTCTAGGGACAGAAAACTCTAGGTAGGGAGAGTGTCAGTTTCTTTCACTGTGCAAGTCCTTGTTTCTAGGGACCTGGAAGGACAGTGAGTGAATTCTCCTTGTGCTATAGTGTGCTTAAAAAAAACATTTTTTCTAGGGACAGAAAACTCTAGGTAGGGAGAGTGTCAGTTTCTTTCACTGTGCAAGTCCTTGTTTCCAGGGACAGGGAAGGACAGTGAGTGAATTCTCCTTGTGCTATAGTGTGCTTAAAAAAACATTTTTTCTAGGGACAGAAAACTCTAGGTAGGGAGAGTGTCAGTTTCTTTCACTGTGCAAGTCCTTGTTTCTAGGGACCTGGAAGGACAGTGAGTGAATTCTCCTTGTGCTATAGTGTGCTTAAAAAAAACATTTTTTCTAGGGACAGAAAACTCTAGGTAGGGAGAGTGTCAGTTTCTTTCACTGTGCAAGTCCTTGTTTCTAGGGACCTGGAAGGACAGTGAGTGAATTCTCCTTGTGCTATAGTGTGCTTAAAAAAAACATTTTTTCTAGGGACAGAAAACTCTAGGTAGGGAGAGTGTCAGTTTCTTTCACTGTGTAAGTCCTTGTTTCCAGGGACAGGGAAGGACAGTGAGTGAATTCTCCTTGTGCTATAGTGTGCTTAAAAAAAACATTTTTTCTAGGGACAGAAAACTCTAGGTAGGGAGAGTGTCAGTTTCTTTCACTGTGCAAGTCCTTGTTTCAAGGGACAGAGAAGGACACCTGAAGGTAGCCCTTATTGCTTTTTTCCCATCTCCCTGCAGGCCATCTATTAGAATGTCTGGAAGGCAAACAAGGAGAGGCAGACAGTCAGGAGGCAATAAAAGAGGGCAAGCAGGCTCTGTGTCTGGGGGCAACAGTGCTGGTCGTGGACGCGGTGCATTGTCATCAGCACATGGCCATGGGACACGCTTGTCCTTCTTTTCGGCAGCTGGACATGTTGAGCCACATCATGCCGAAGACTTGGTAGAGTGGATGACCAAGCCCTCCTCCTCCTCCTCATCCTCTCTCACCCAGGCTCAGGGTACTGGCAAAGCAGCTGCCAAAGCGTCCTCTTCCCTGGTATCAATGTCAGACTCATCATCAGTCACTCCTTCCCTAGACCCACCATGTCCTCCTCCTGAGGAGTCCCCCGAACTGTTTGAGCACAGTGTTGGGTACATGCTCCAGGAGGATGCCCAGCATTTCGAAGGGTCTGATGATGAAACCCAGCTACAGGAAGGCAGTAGGGTGAGAGCAGACAGAGGGGATGCTCAAGAAGGACACCAATCTGGCAGTCATGTTCCAGCAGCTGCAGCATACTGCCAGATTGGCTCCAGTGATGAGGAGGGAGGGGATGATGAGGTCACTGACTCCACGTGGGTGCCTAATAGGAGAGAGGAGGAGGAGGATGAGGAGGAGGCACATCTCCAACGAGACAGGATGCCCTTTGGTGGCCAGCGTAAGGGCAGTACACCGATGGAATCACACCGCAGAGCTCCGCCTGTGCAGGGCGCTGCCTCTGCCCGTCATTCAAAAAGTTCCTTGGTGTGGGCCTTTTTTGAGGCTAGTGCATCAGATCGCACAGCTGCTGTTTGCAACATATGTCTCAAGCGTATATCGCGTGGCCAAAACATCAGCCGCTTGGGTACCACATGCCTGACCAGACATATGTTGACCTGCCATGCAGCTCGTTGGCAAGCCTACCTCAAAGACCCACACCAAAGAACAAAGCGGACCTCTCCTTGCACCGCATCAGCTGGGATCTCCAACCCCACTATAACTTCAGTCCTCTCTGAAACATGCACTGAGAGGAATGAAGGTGTAGAATTAGGTGTGTCACAGCCAAGTACTTGCGGCCACTCTGCTAGCAGTACACCGACGTCCGATTCTAGCAGGCAAATTTCCCTGCCCCAGCTGCTGGACCGTCGAAAGAAGTTCACTCCCAGCCATCCACATGCCCAGCGGTTGAATGCTAGCTTGGCTAAATTGCTAGCGCTTCAACTGCTGCCTTTTCAGTTGGTAGACTCGGCCCCCTTCCGTGAGTTTGTGCAATGTGCGGTTCCTCAGTGGCAGGTTCCCAAACGCCACTTTTTCTCACGGAAGGCTATTCCGGCTCTCTACCGGCATGTGGAAGGCAATGTCTTGGCCTCGCTGGACAGGGCGGTCAGCGGTAAGGTGCATATTACCGCTGACTCATGGTCCAGCAGGCATGGACAGGGACGTTACCTTTCTTTCACGGCCCATTGGGTCACTCTTTTGGCAGCTGGGAAGGATGCAGGACAAGGTGCAGTAGTGTTGGAGGTTGTCCCACCGCCACGCCTCCAAAATGCTACTACTGGTTGTGACACACCTCTCTCCTCCACCCCCTCCTCTTCTTCTTCCTCCATGGCCTCTTCCTGTGGTTTGTCCTATGAACCAGCGGTGCTCCGTAGCCGTTCACGGGGCTACGCAAGTACGCAGGCAAAAAGATGCCATGCCGTGCTTGCGCTGGTGTGTTTGGGGGACAGAAGCCACACTGGGGCAGAGGTCCTGTCTGCTCTGCAGGGCCAGGCCGAGAGGTGGTTGACGCCACGCCAGCTTAAGCCAGGAATGGTGGTTTGCGACAATGGCACCAACCTCCTCTCCGCCCTTCGACAGGGACAACTGACCCATGTGCCCTGTGTGGCTCACGTCCTTAACCTGGTGGTGCAGCGGTTCTTGGGCAGGTACCCGGGCTTACAGGATGTCCTGAGGCAGGCCAGGAAAGTCTGTGTGCATTTCCGCAGATCTTATAATGCCAGTGCTCGCCTGGCTGAGCTGCAAAAGGAGTTGAACCTGCCCAAGAACCGCCTTATATGTGACATGCCCACCAGGTGGAACTCAACGTTGGCCATGCTGCAGCGGCTGCACACGCAGCAGAGGGCCATCAATGAGTACCTGTGCGACTACGGCACCAGGACAGGGTCAGGGGAGCTTGGTTTTTTTTCTCCACGCCAGTGGGGCATGATCAGGGATGCATGCACTGTCCTGGCACCATTTGAGGAGGCCACGAGGATGGTGAGCAGTGACAGTGCATGCATCAGTGACACTGTACCTCTTGTCCACCTGTTGGAGCACACGCTGCGTGGAATAATGGACAGGGCACTTGAGGCAGAACAGAGGCAGGAAGAGGAGGACTTCCTTGCCTCTCAAGGCCCCCTTTACCCAGACAGTGTTCCTTCTGTCCCACCCATCGCACAGGAAGAGGAAGAGGAGGAGGAGGAGGAGGAGGAGGAGGATTGTGTCAGCATGGAGGTGGAGGCTGGCACTCAGCATCATCAGCAGCAGTCTTTTAGGGATGATTTACAGTCCCAAGAAACCAGTGGACTTGTACGTGGCTGGGAGGAGGTGACTGCGGATCATGTCGTCCTTAGTGACCCAGAGGACTCCGGAGCGAATGCCTCAGCAAACCTACGCTGCATGGCCTCCCTGATCCTGCAAAGTCTGCGGAAGGATCCTCGTATTCTTCGGATCAAGGAGAGGGACCATTACTGGCTGGCCACTCTCCTTGATCCACGGTACAAGGGTAAGGTTGCGGACCTTATGTTACCGTCGCAGAGGGAGCAGAGGATGAGACAACTCCGGGAGGCCTTGCAGAAAGGTCTGTGCAACGCGTTCCCAGAGACTGGGAGGTTACAAACTCCTGGTCCTGGACAACGAGTTGCTGAGGCTTCGGCCAGTCAAAGAAGGAGCGGTGGGGAAGGTGGCCGTCTGACCGATGCGTTCAGACAATTCTTTAGTCCGCAGCCCCAAAGTATGATCGGTTCCAGCAACCATCGCCAGCGTCTGATAAACATGGTGCAGGAATATCTAGGGGCAAGGTCAGACTTGGACACCTTCCCCACCGAAAATCCTCTGGCTTACTGGGTCTTGAGGATGGATCACTGGCCAGAGCTTGCACAGTATGCAATTGAGCTACTGGCCTGTCCTGCATCCAGCGTTCTTTCGGAACGCACATTCAGTGCTGCTGGAGGATTTGTCACGGATCACAGGGTGCGCCTGTCCACCGACTCGGTTGATCGACTGACTTTCATCAAGATGAACCAGTCTTGGATCACCACCAGCTACCACACACCTGATGCTGATATAACAGACTAATTGATTTTAACATGTCACATCCCTTCAAGACTGATGCTGATGCTGAGTGCCTGTGCTGTTATGTTGACTGGCTATCCTCCTCCTCCGAGTCCTCAATGATACGATTGATGATGATAGCTTGGAAGATCATCTTTGTTTATGGGTGCCGCCACCAGTGGCTAAGGCCCAATTTTTCAGCCCGTTTTACAGGGGCGTGTAATTACAATTTTTTTATCAATAATTTGCCATAGGGCTCATTGCTGTGCTCCAAGTACAGTATCTGTGAGGGGTTGGAGTGTTGTGGCACCAGTGCCTAAGGCCCAATTTTTCAGCCCCTGTTTAACAGGGGCGTGTCATTACAATTTTTGAAGCAATACTTTGCAACAGGGCTCATTGCTGTGCTCCAAGTACAGTATCTGTGAGGGGTTGTAGTGTTGTGCCACCAGTGCCTAAGGCCCAATTTTTCAGCCCCTGTTCAACAGGGGCATGCAATTACAATTCTTGATCTAATAATTCACAGCAGGGCCCATTGCTGCACCCACCAAGAGTAACTCTGAGGGCTTACAGTGTTGTGGCAACGCCACCACCACCACCACCACGAAAGGCCCAATTTTTCAGCCCCTGTTCAAAAGGGGCATGTAATTACAATTCTTGATCTAATAATTCACAGCAGGGCCCATTCCTGCACCCACCAAGAGTAACTCTGAGGGCTTACAGTGTTGTGGCAACACCACCACCACCACCACCACCACGAAAGGCCCAATTTTTCAGCTCCTGTTCAACAGGGGCATGCAATTACAATTCTTGATCTAATAATTCACAGCAGGGCCCATTGCTGCACCCACCAAGAGTAACTCTGAGGGCTTACAGTGTTGTGGCAACGCCACCACCACCACCACCACGAAAGGCCCAATTTTTCAGCCCCTGTTCAAAAGGGGCATGTAATTACAATTCTTGATCTAATAATTCACAGCAGGGCCCATTCCTGCACCCACCAAGAGTTACTCTGAGGGCTTACAGTGTTGTGGCAACACCACCACCACCACCACCACCACGAAAGGCCCAATTTTTCAGCCCCTGTTCAACAGGGGCATGCAATTACAATTCTTGATCTAATAATTCACAGCAGGGCCCATTGCTGCACCCACCAAGAGTAACTGTCAGGGCTTACAGTGTTGTGGCACCAGCACCACCATCAAAGGACCAATTTTTACTACCACTGTTCAACAATTATATGTAATTAAAATTCCTGATATAATAGTTGACAGCAGGGCGTTCCAGCACCAACCAAGAGTAACTGTGAGTGCTTACAGTGTTGTGCCAACACCAACAACTAAGGGGCCTATTTCTGCAGAGTATATACGGCAGGTCCCTACTTTCAAACATCCAACTTACAAACGACTCCTACTTGCAAACGCAAGAAGACAACAGGAAGTGAGAGGAAATCTACCCCTAGGAAGGAAAATTCTCTCCTGTAAGAATTAATATGGGAGAAAGGTGTCTCCTCTGTACTGATGCTTTATCAGCAATCCTTGTTTCAAGAAAAACACCACATTTCAAAAACAGTTGTCATTGGGACGGAAAGTGAGGTGAAATGTTCTGAACAGGGGCACAGACAGCAAAACAAATGTTACAGGGGTGATAACCCTTACCTATGTTTTCCAAAAAGTTTAAAAATAGATTTTTGGTCTGGAACTACACTTCAACAATGTACCTGTTCAAAATTACAAACAGATTCTACATAAGAACAAACCTACAGTCCCTGTCTTGTATGCACCGCCTGTATACGGCTGTTCAGAGTATATAGGGCCTTTTTTATTTTATGTGCGGGGTTCCCCTTAATATCCATACAAGACCCAAAGGGGCTGGTAATGGGCTGGGGTAAGGGGGGGGGGGGGTCATGGGGTAGCTATGCCATTTTTCTTAAAGATTTTCATCCATATTACCGGGACCAGACATTACATTAAAGCCGCAAGCAGTTTTAAATGGCTTTTTTTTCCTTTAGAAGTGTCATTTTGTGCAGGGACAGTTCTAAACACGGGAAACACGTGGCACTTCACAGGCATACTTTAGACACCCCCCAGGTACGATATTTAAAGGAATATTTGACTTTTTTTTTTTCACTTTATGCATCATTAAAATGACTGCTCCCGAAAAACGACCGTTTTTAAAACTTCTTTTTGCATTGATACATGTCCCCTGGTGCAGAACCCGGGTTCCCAAACCCTTTTTAGGACAATAACATGCATAATAGTTGTTATAATTAGCACTTTAGAATTCGAACGTTCGCATCCATTGTATTTAATAGGGTTCTAATGTTCGTACGAACTTTCGGTCCGTTCGCGGGTTCTGGTGCGAACCGAACCCGGGGGTGTTCGGCTCATCACTATTCCTAAAGAATCCAGTAACTTTTTGATTAACCGACTCTCAAAATCTCTCCCTTGATCTGAGTGAAGGCATTGAGGCAATCCATAATGGACAAAGTACTTCTCCACCAAAATTTTTGCAAAGGTGGAAGCCTTCTGGTCTTTGGTTGGAAAAGCCTGGGCGTAGCGAGTGAAATGGTCGGTTACCACCAGACCATTTCCATGACCACTCAAGTCAGGTTCAAGACAAAGGAAGTCAATGCATACCAAGTCCAGGGGCCCTTGGCTTTCTAGATGGCCCATTGGGGCAGCTTGACGTGGCAGTGTCTTCCTTTGTATGCAGCGGGCACATGAGTGACAGTACTCCTCCACTTCAGCCCGCATACAGGGGCAGTAAAACCTACTTCTCACTAGTTGGAAGGTTCGTTCAGCCCCTAGGTGGCCATGATTATCATGCAGAGCAGTTAGGACAGTTTTCCTGTGCTTTTCCGGCAAGAACAGCTGCCACTTCTCTTCCAGGTCATCAGAGGGGCCCCTTCGGTAGACCACCCCTTGATGTAGCTGTAACTTGTCCCATTCTTTGTAGATGGATCGGGCCTCCCTTGAGGAGTCGTGTAGAAGCCTACTCGGATCCTGATCCTCCAAAACTTCCAAAGCTAATCTTCCCCAGGGGTCTTCCAGCTGATCCCTTCTAAGGCCCTTCTTAGATAGCTTCGGCAAGTCGTCTTCACCAATCTGGGTCACATCACAATAGGATTTGGGTACTCCCACCACAGAAACTCCCACTTCTTCGGCCCTGAATCCGCCACTGGCTTGAAGCTGGGCCCCTTGACATAAGGCCCTCACTCCATCCGGGGTCACTTGGGTCCAATCTTCAATGCGGCAAGTGGGAGCATGTGCCCTTCTGGATAAAGCATCAGCATCTCGGTTCCCCGCTCCAGGCCTATACTTCAGACTGAAGTTGAAACTGGAAAGGGTTGCCAACCAACGGTGGCCAGTGGCATCCAACTTGGCTGTGGTGAAGAGATAGGTAAGCGGATTATTATCAGTCTTTTCAGTGAATTCAGCCCCATACAGGCAGTCTCTGAGCTTATCCACAACTGCCCACTTTAAGGCCAGGAACTCCAACTTGTGGGTGGGGTAATTCTTTTCCTCTGGTGTTAGGCTTCTACTAACATAGGCGACTGGCCTTAGCTGTCCTTCATATTCCTGGTACAGCACACCTCCCAGGCCATCATGGCTGGGGTCCACATGAAGTTCATACGGGTTATTGGGGTCAGCATAGGCCAATACCGGGGCAGTGGTCAGGCCCTTCTTTAACATTTTGAAGGCGTCTTCACATCTTTCTGTCCACTGTCCTTCCACGGACTCTCCCGGCTTCCTAGGGCCAGTCTCATCTTCCTCTCTGCCACGGAAATCCTGCCAGAAACAGGCGCCCCTGACTTCCTGGTTCCCGATCGCTGGTGCGTTCGTGCATGCGCGTGCGCGCGCGTTCTGCAGGTGCGCGCGTGCATTCTGCAGGTGGGCGCGTTCCGCAGGTGGCGCCAGAAGGCCTATTTAAACCTGTCAATGACAGACAGTCCCTGCTGTATGCTCTACAGCGTTTAGTACCTGAGAACCTGATCAAAAGACTTACCTGCATCTGACCCGGCTTGCCTGTGACCTTTCCAGTTTTCTGCCTGCATCTGACCTCTGGCTTGTTGTGACATCTCCTCTGCCTGATCCCTCAGTACCTTTGCTGCCAGCCAGTTAACCGACCCGGCTTGTCTGACCAATCTTACCACCCCTGGTTCCAGTCCTGTCTGCTGTGTTCCTGGTTCCAGTTCTGCCTGCTGTGTTCCCGTGTTCCTGGTTCCAGTTCTGCCTGCTGGTTTCCTATGTTCCTGGTTCCGGTCCGGTCTGCTGTAGCTGTTCCAGTTCCGCTTGCTGTGTTCCTGTGTTCCTGGTTCCAGTTCTGTCTGCCGTACTTCCTGTGTGCCTGGATCCAGCCCAGTCTTCGGAATTACCTCCACCTTGGTTGATCCTGCCAGGCACTCGTACCCCTCCTACCTCCGCGCCTTCTGTTACACTACCAGGGGCCGCAGGTGGGAGCCGTAAGGGAGGCCTTCCTCTGCAAATCCGGGCTCGTCACTGTCAGGTACGTGACAGTAGCAGACAGCCATGTCTGAGCCCGAGCAGGGAGCCTCACCTATGGAGGAACTTTGCCGGCACCTGGCAGGATTGACTGAAGCAGTCAAGAGCCTTCAACAAGGCTACTCCCATCTGGAAGAACAAGCGAGGGCCCTCTCCAACCCCTCTGCTGCCCAAGGGGGCCCTCAGGCCTCTACCTCCACAGCCGGGACAGGATCCACACCCACAGTTGTCATGCTTCCTCCTGAACCCAAGGTTCCTACACCCGAAAGATTTTCCGGGGATCGGAGCAAGTTTAGGGCCTTCCGTAATTCTTGTGAACTGTACTTTGCCCTACAGCCTCGCACCTTCTCTTTAGAGGCCACCAAGGTGGGCTTTGTGATTTCCCTGCTCTCCAGAGACCCTCAGAGCTGGGCCCACCGTCTCTTGGAATGGAAAGATGTGACTTTAAGCAGCCTTGCTGCCTTCCTCGATGCCATGGCCCAGTTATATGAAGACTCCCAGCTCTCAGTAACCGCAAAAACCGCCTTGCGTACCCTTCAGCAGGGGCGCAGAGCGGCAGAGGACTATGTAGCGGAATTCAGGCGGTGGAGCGCGGATACCAATTGGAATGATGCCGCCCGCCGCCATCAGTTCCGCATAGGACTTTCCGACCCCCTGAAAGACGAGCTTGCTAGAGTCGGTGTACCGCAGACCCTGAACCTGTTAATTGACTTAACTATCCAGATTGACCGACGTCTGAGGGAACGGAGGGCTACGGGCTTCTCCCGCCCGACCTGGATGCTTCCCCGGGCTCCTAGCCATCTGTACCCGGCTCCTGCTGCACCTCCAGCCCCCACATCTGACGCACCTGAGCCAATGCAGCTCGGAGTCCTTCGTCCATCCCTCACTCCAGAGGAACGCCAGCGTCGCCGAACGAATAACTTGTGCCTGTACTGCGGGGAACCCCGACAGTTCGTTAGAAACTGTCCCCTGAAGCTTCGTAAGTGCTTTTCAGTTTCTCCTAACATGACCGACCCACAGGCCAAATCCACATCTCACCTTGCTCTTTTTGTCTCGTTACAGCTCCCAGGAAGGACTCTGCAAGTGCCCACCATTATTGATTCTGGGGCTTGCAGCTGTTTTATGGACTCAGCCTTTGCCGTCACACACCAGATCCCCCTTCTTACCAAGACCCATGGACTATGTGTTCATCTGGCTGATGGGTTCGTCATAAAGTCTGGACCCGTGGTCCAGGAGACTGCCCCTATACCCGTTACCATCTCTACCATCTCTGGAACCCACCAAGAATACCTACGTCTGGACATTATCTCCTCTCCGTTGTTTCCTATGATCCTCGGTATGCCTTGGTTACAAGCCCACAATCCCACCATCAACTGGGCCACGGGGGTGGTTACCTTCCCTTCTCCCTATTGCCAGCAGTCCTGCGGCTCACATAAACCCCCTGGGCTGGCCTCCTTACTGTGTATTGATAAAGAAGCTGGAATATGTCAATCCATCCCTAAGGTTTACCATGACTTCCTTGACGTATTCAGCAAACAAGGGGCAGAGACTCTACCACCCCATCGGGCCTATGATTGCCCAATCGACCTACTTCCCGGAGCAGAAATTCCATTCGGCAGAATCTTCCCATTAACAGAGGTAGAACAAGGGGCATTAAAGAACTATGTTGATGAGAACCTGCAAAAGGGGTTAATTCGCCCTTCCACATCTCCAGCAGGCGCAGGCATCTTTTTCGTAGAAAAAGATGGACCATACCCATCGACCCTGTGTGGATTACCGTGAACTGAATAAAATTACAGTAAAAAATTGTTACCCTCTCCTACTGGTACCGGAACTGTTTCAGAGACTGGGGACTGCCATCATTTTTACCAAGCTTGATCTCTGCGGAGCCTACAACCTAGTCCGCATCAAGGAGGGGGATGAGTGGAAGACTGCTTTCCGTACCCGATACGGGCATTTCGAGTACTTGGTTATGCCCTTCGGGTTGTGTAACGCCCCTGCTACATTCCAGTACTTTATTAATGATGTACTTCGGGACTTCCTAGACCTCTTTGTCATTGTTTACCTTGATGATATACTAATCTTTTCTTCCTCCCTTGATTCTCACCGCAGGCATGTCAAAAGTGTGTTGGGTCGGCTTCGCCAGCATGGCCTGTATGCGAAGGCCGAGAAATGTGAATTTGAGCTGGAAAGTATATTATTCCTGGGGTTAATCATCTCCAGCGAGGGCATCAAGATGGATCCTCAAAAGATTGCTGCAATCCTGGACTGGCCAGTACCGGCGGACAAGAAGGGAATCCAACGTTTCGTTGGATTCACCAACTTCTACCGCAAATTCATCAGGGGGTTCTCGGCCATCATCGCACCCATCACCCAGCTAACTAAACAAGGTACCCGCTTTCTCTGGTCCCCTGAGGCCCAAAAGGCCTTCGAGGTCCTGATGGGTCTCTTTACCTCTGCCTCTATCCTGAAACACCCAGATTCCTCGTTGCCGTTCGTACTTGAGGTAGATGCCTCCGAAATTGCGGTAGGAGCAATACTGTCCCAAAGACAGGGGGCCAGGGCCTTGCTCCACCCAGTAGCTTTCTTCTCTCGCAAACTATCTGCAGCAGAGCGGAACTACGACGTGGGAGACCGGGAACTACTGGCGATCAAGTCTGCATTGGAGGAATGGCGGTACCTACTGGAGGGAGCTGCCCACCCGATTCTGATATTTACTGACCACAAGAACCTGGAGTACCTGAAGGCGGCAAGAAGATTGAAACCACGACAAGCAAGGTGGGCACTCTTCTTCTCCCGGTTCTCTTTTCACGTTACTTATCGTCCTGGTTCCAAGAACATTAAACCCGATGCCCTGTCTCGGATGTTTCATAAGTCTAAGGAAACCTCTCCGCCTGACACCATCCTTGCCCCTGGAAATTTCCTTCTTCTACAGGAGGACCTATTTACTCAGATCAAACAAGCCTCCACTGGGCAGAGACCCTCCTCCGAGACAGAATTACAGGCTAAGGATGGGCTGTTGTGGTACCAGAACAGGATCTACGTACCTGAGGAGTTAAGAATAACTGCGCTGGAACTCTGCCACGACCACACCCTTGCCGGGCATTTTGGCGTTGCCAAGACCACTGACCTGGTACAGCCCACCTTCTGGTGGCCTCGGTTACGCAAAGACTGTAGGAGGTTTGTGGACTCTTGTACAATTTGCACCCGAAACAAGGGTTCCAAATCCAGGGCCTGGGGACTACTGAGACCATTACCCGTTCCAGATAGGC
The DNA here is from genome assembly GCA_029206835.1 of Rana muscosa. Classification (NCBI taxonomy): domain Eukaryota; kingdom Metazoa; phylum Chordata; class Amphibia; order Anura; family Ranidae; genus Rana; species Rana muscosa. The sequence goes on along the minus strand of CM055127.1, from coordinate 231,745,020 downwards.
CCTGGAGAATGTTGTCCATCGACTTCATTGTTGAGTTGCCCCCGGCTGAGAACCATACCACTAGGGATGAGCTTCGTGTTCGAGTCGAACATACGTTCGACTCGAACATCGGCTGTTTGATCGTTCGACGAAGATCGAACGATTTGGGCTGTTCACGCCAAATTCGAGTGACGCGAACGGCCCACAATGCACTACGCCATCGCAGTGTCATCCAGGCGCTGTGATTGGCCAAGCATGCACTGTGACCCTGCATGCTTGGCCAATCACAGCGCCGGCAGCGAGGAGAGCAATGATTGGCCACAGGCAGGATGCCTGTGGCCAACTATTGCTGAAGGGGTTTAGTACACGCCCCACACTATAAAAGGCCGCCAGCGCGGCGGCCTTGTGTAGTGTGTTCCGGAGCAGGGAAAGAGAAGCATAGGCAGGGACAGTGTCATTTTTTTCCTTTACTAATCCTGGATTCCTTGTGTTTAGGGACAGAGAAGGATAGGTAGGGAGAGTGTCAGTGTGCCATTCTGTGCTAAACCTTGTTTGTAGGGACAGAGAAGGACAGTGAGGGAAAGTGTCAGTGTGCTATTCTGTGCTAATCCTTGTTTGTAGGGACAGAGAAGGACAGTGAGGGAAACTGTCAGTGTGCTATTCTGTTCTAAACCAATCTTGCTGAACCATATTTGAAATCCTTGAGTTTAGGGACAGAGAAGGACACTCGTGGAAACTATCAGTGTGCTATTCTGTGCTAAATCTTGTTTGTAGGGACAGAGAAGGACAGTGAGGGAAAGTGTCAGTGTGCTATTCTGTCCTAAACCAATCTTTCTGAACCATATTTGAAATCCTTGAGTTTAGGGACAGAGAAGGACACTCGGGGAAACTATCAGTGTGCTATTCTGTGCTAAATCTTGTTTGTAGGGACAGAGAAGGACAGTGAGGGAAAGTGTCAGTGTGCTATTCTGTCCTAAACCAATCTTTCTGAACCATATTTGAAATCCTTGAGTTTAGGGACAGAGAAGGACACTCGGGGAAACTGTCAGTGTGCTACTCTGTTCTAAACCAATCTTGCTGAACCATATTTGAAATCCTTGAGTTTAGGGACAGAGAAGGACACTTGTGGAAACTATCAGTGTGCTATTCTGTGCTAAATCTTGTTTGTAGGGACAGAGAAGGACAGTGAGGGAAACTATCAGTGTGCTATTCTGTGCTAAACCAATCTTGCTGAACCATATTTGAAATCCTTGAGTTTAGGGACAGAGAAGGACACTCGTGGAAACTATCAGTGTGCTATTCTGTGCTAAATCTTGTTTGTAGGGACAGAGAAGGACAGTGAGGGAAAGTGTCAGTGTGCTATTCTGTCCTAAACCAATCTTGCTGTACCATATTTGAAATCCTTGAGTTTAGGGACAGAGAAGGACACTCGGTGAAACTGTCAGTGTGCTATTCTGTTCTAAACCAATCTTGCTGAACCATATTTGAAATCCTTGAGTTTAGGGACAGAGAAGGACACTCGGGGAAACTATCAGTGTGCTATTCTGTGCTAAATCTTGTTTGTAGGGACAGAGAAGGACAGTGAGGGAAAGTGTCAGTGTGCTATTCTGTCCTAAACCAATCTTTCTGAACCATATTTGAAATCCTTGAGTTTAGGGACAGAGAAGGACACTCGGGGAAACTGTCAGTGTGCTATTCTGTTCTAAACCAATCTTGCTGAACCATATTTGAAATCCTTGAGTTTAGGGACAGAGAAGGACACTCGTGGAAACTATCAGTGTGCTATTCTGTGCTAAACCTTGTTTGTAGGGACAGAGAAGGACAGTGAGGGAAACTGTCAGTGTGCTATTCTGTGCTAAACCAATCTTGCTGAAGCATATTGCAAATCCTTGTGTTTAGGGACAGAGAAGGATAGGCAGAGGACAGTGTCAGTGTCTTTGTTGCTAAGCCTATTGCACAGTATACACCTGAAGGTAGCCCTTATTGCTGTTTTTCCCATCTCCCTGCAGGCCATCCATTAAAATGTCTGGAAGGCAAACAAGGAGAGGCAGACATTCAGGAGGCAAAAAAAGAGGGCAAGCAGGCTCTGTGTCTGGGGGCAACAGTGCTGGTCATGGACGCGGTGCATTGTCATCAGCACATGGCCATGGGACACGCTTGTCCTTCTTTTCGGCAGCTGGACATGTTGAGCCACATCATGCCGAAGACTTGGTAGAGTGGATGACCAAGCCCACCTCATCCTCCTCATCCTCTCTCACCCAGGCTCAGGGTACTGGCAAAGCAGCTGCCAAAGCGTCCTCTTCTCTGGTATCAATGTCATCATCAGTCACTCCTTCTCTAGACCCACCATGTCCTCCTCCTGAGGAGTCACCCGAACTGTTTGAGCACAGTGTTGGGTACATGCTCCAGGAGGATGCCCAGCGTTTCGAAGGATCTGATGATGATACCCAGCTAGAGGAAGGCAGTAGCGTGAGAGCAGAGAGAGGGGATGCTCAAGAAGGACAACAATCTGGCAGTCATGCTCCAGCAGCTGCAGCATACTGCCAGATTGGCTCCAGTGATGAGGAGGGAGGGGATGATGAGGTCACTGACTCCACGTGGGTGCCTAATAGGAGAGAGGAGGAGGAGGAGGATGAGGAGGAGGCACATCTCCAACGAGGCAGGATGCCCTTGGGTGGCCAGCGTATGGGCAGCACACCGACGGAATCACACCGCAGAGCTCCGCCTGTGCAGGGCGCTGCCTCTGCCCGTCATTCAAAAAGTTCTTTGGTGTGGGCCTTTTTTGAGGCGAGTGCATCAGATCGCACAGCTGCTGTTTGCAACATATGTCTCAAGCGTATATCGCGTGGCCAAAACATCAGCCACTTGGGCACCACATGCTTGATCAGACATATGTTGACCTGCCATGCAGCTCGTTGGCAAGCCTACCTTAAAGACCCACACCAAAGAACAAAGCGGACCTCTCCTTGCACCGCATCAGCTGGGATCTCCAACCCCACTATACCTTCAGTCCTCTCTGAAACCTGCACTGAGAGGAATGAAGGTGTAGAATTAGGTGTGTCACAGCCAAGTACTTGCGGCCACTCTGCTAGCAGTACACCGACGTCCGATTCTAGCAGGCAAATTTCCCTGCCCCAGCTGCTGGACCGTCGAAAGAAGTTCACTCCCAGCCATCCACATGCCCAGCGGTTGAATGCTAGCTTGGCTAAATTGCTAGCGCTTCAACTGCTGCCTTTTCAGTTGGTAGACTCGGCCCCCTTCCGTGAGTTTGTGCAATGTGCGGTTCCTCAGTGGCAGGTTCCCAAACGCCACTTTTTCTCACGGAAGGCGATTCCGGCTCTCTACAGGCATGTGGAAGGCAATGTCTTGGCCTCGCTGGACAGGGCTGTCAGCGGTAAGGTGCATATTACCGCTGACTCATGGTCCAGCAGGCATGGACAGGGACGTTACCTTTCTTTCACGGCCCATTGGGTCACTCTTTTGGCAGCTGGGAAGGATGCAGGACAAGGTGCAGTAGTGTTGGAGGTTGTTCCACCGCCACGCCTCCAAAATGCTACTACTGGTTGTGACACACCTCTCTCCTCCACCCCCTCCTCTTCTTCCTCCATGGCCTCTTCCTGTGGTTTGTCCTCGGAACCAGCGGTGCTCCGTAGGCGTTCAAGGGGCTACGCAAGTACGCAGGCAAAAAGATGCCATGCCGTGCTTGCGCTGGTGTGTTTGGGGGACAGGAGCCACACTGGGGCAGAGGTCCTGTCTGCTCTGCAGGGGCAGGCCGAGAGGTGGTTGACGCCACGCCAGCTTAAGCCAGGAATGGTGGTTTGCGACAATGGCACCAACCTCCTCTCCGCCCTCCGACAGGGACAACTGACCCATGTGCCCTGTATGGCTCACGTCCTTAACCTGGTGGTGCAGCGGTTCTTGGGCAGGTACCCGGGCTTACAGGATGTCCTGAGGCAGGCCAGGAAAGTCTGTGTGCATTTCCGCAGATCTTATAATGCCAGTGCTCGCCTGGCTGAGCTGCAAAAGGAGTTGAACCTGCCCAAGAACCGCCTTATATGTGACATGCCCACCAGGTGGAACTCAACGTTGGCCATGCTGCAGCGGCTGCACACGCAGCAGAGGGCCATCAATGAGTACCTGTGCGACTACGGCACCAGGACAGGGTCAGGGGAGCTCGGGTTTTTTTCACCACGCCAGTGGGGCATGATCAGGGATGCATGCACTGTCCTGGCACCATTTGAGGAGGCCACGAGGATGGTGAGCAGTGACAGTGCATGCATCAGTGACACTGTACCTCTTGTCCACCTGTTGGAGCACACGCTGCGTGGAATAATGGACAGGGCACTTGAGGCAGAACAGAGGCAGGAAGAGGAGGACTTCCTTGCCTCTCAAGGCCCTCTTTACCCAGACAGTGTTCCTTCTGTCCCACCCATCGCACAGGAAGAGGAGGAGGAGGAGGAGGAGGAGGATTGTGTCAGCATGGAGGTGGAGGCTGGCACTCAGCATCATCAGCAGCAGTCTTTTAGGGATGATTTACAGTCCCAAGAAACCAGTGGACTTGTACGTGGCTGGGAGGAGGTGGCTGCAGATCATGTCGTCCTTAGTGACCCAGAGGACTCCGGACTGAATGCCTCAGCTAACCTACGCTGCATGGCCTCCCTGATCCTGCAAAGTCTGCGGAAGGATCCTCGTATTCTTCGGATCAAGGAGAGGGACCATTACTGGCTGGCCACTCTCCTTGATCCACGGTACAAGGGTAAGGTTGCGGACCTTATGTTACCGTCGCAGAGGAAGCAGAGGATGAGACAACTCCGGGAGGCCTTGCAGAATGGTCTGTGCAACGCGTTCCCAGAGACTGGGAGGTTACAAACTCCTGGTCCTGGACAACGAGTTGCTGAGGCTTCGGGCAATCAAAGAAGGAGCGGTGGGGAAGGTGGCTGTCTGACCGATGCGTTCAGACAATTCTTTAGTCGGCAGCCCCAAAGTATGATCGGTTCCAGCAACCATCGCCAGCGTCTGATATACATGGTGCAGGAATACCTAGGGGCAAGGTCAGACTTGGACACCTTCCCCACCGAAAATCCTCTGGCTTACTGGGTCTTGAGGATGGATCACTGGCCAGAGCTTGCACAGTATGCAATTGAGCTACTGGCCTGTCCTGCATCCAGCGTTCTTTCAGAACGCACATTCAGTGCTGCTGGAGGATTTGTCACGGATCACAGGGTGCGCCTGTCCACCGACTCGGTTGATCGACTGACTTTCATCAAGATGAACCAGTCTTGGATCACCACCAGCTACCACACACCTGATGCTGATATAACAGACTAATTGATTTTAAAATGTCACATCCCTTCAAGACTGATGCTGATGCTGAGTGCCTGTGCTGTTATGTTGACTGGCTATCCTCCTCCTCCTCCTCAATGATCCGATTAATGATGATAGCTTGGAAGATCATTTTGGTTTATGGGTGCCGCCACCAGTGGCTAAGGCCCAATTTTTCAGCCACTGTTCAACAGGGGCATGCAATTATAATTATTGATCTAATAATTCACAGCAGGGCCCATTGCTGCGCCCACCAAGAGTAACTGTCAGGCCTTACAGTGTTGTGTCAACACCACCACCACCACCACCACCACCACCACCAAAGGCCCAATTTTTCAGCACCTGTTCAACAGGGGCATGCAATTATAATTATTGATCTAATAATTCACAGCAGGGCCCATTGCTGCGCCCACCAAGAGTAACTGTCAGGCCTTACAGTGTTGTGTCAACACCACCACCACCACCACCACCACCAAAGGCCCAATTTTTCAGCCCCTGTTCAACAGGGGCATGCAATTATAATTATTGATCTAATAATTCACAGCAGGGCCCATTGCTGCGCCCACCAAGAGTAACTGTCAGCCCTTACAGTGTTGTGGCACCAGCACCACCATCAAAGGCCCAATTTTTACTACCACTGTTCAACAATTATATGTTATTACAATTCCTGATATAATAGTTGACAGCAGGGCGTTCCAGCACCCACCAAGAGTAACTGTGAGTGCTTACAGTGTTGTGCCAACACCAACACCTAAGGGGCCAATTTCTGCAGAGTATATACGGCAGGTCCCTACTTTCAAACATCCAACTTACAAACGACTACTACTTGCAAACGGAAGAAGACAACAGGAAGTGAGAGGAAATCTACCCCTTGGAAGGAAAATTCTCTCCTGTAAGAATTAATATGGGAGAAAGGTGTCTCCTCTCTACTGATGCTTTATCACCAATTCTTGTTTCAATAAAAACACCACATTTCAAAAACAGTTGTCATTGGGACGCAAAGTGAGGTGAAATGTTCTGAACAGGGGCACAGACAGCAAAACAAATGTTACAGGGGTGATAACCCTTCCCTATGTTTTCCAAAAAGCTTAAAAATAGGTATTTGGGCTGGAGCTACACTTAAACAATGTAGCTGTTCAAAATTACAAACAGATTCTACATAAGAACAAACCTACAGTCCCTGTCTTGTATGCACCGCCTGTATACGGCTGTTCAGAGTATATAGGGCCTTTTTTATTTTGTGTGCAGGGTTCCCCTTAATATCCATACAAGACCCAAAGGGGCTGGTAATGGGCTGGGGTAGGGGGGGGGGTGATGGGGTAGCTATGCCATTTTTCTTAAAGATTTTCATCCATATTACCGGGACCAGACATTACATTAAAGCCGCAAGCAGTTTTAAATGGCTTTTTTTCCTTTAGAAATGTAATTTTGTGCAGGGACAGTTCTAAACACGGGAAACACGTGGCACTTCACAGGCATACTTTAGACACCCCCCAGGTACAATATTTAAAGGAATATTTGACTTTTTTTTTTTCACTTTATGCATCATTAACCACTTCGCGCCCAAGGACGTCCATGGACGTCCTTGACTTTGAGCCGGGATATCTGAATGATGCCTGCAGCTACAGGCATCATTCAGATATCGTTTTTTAGAGCCGGCGATTCTCTGTACCGTAAGAACAATCATAGCGGCTGTTCCGCCGCTTGATCGTTCTTACAGGCGGCGAGAGGGGACGTCCCCCCCCTCCCGCCGCCCTCCGGTGCTTCTACCGACTCACCTGAGCGATCGGTGAGTCGGTGACAGGATCCGCCGGCCCCGGCTTCTTACAATAGAGATTTCCGGCGGACCAGATGGTCGCCGGAGTCTCTATGATCGTTCGGAGGCCGGGCGCGATGTTATGACGTCACGGCCGGCCTCTGCATTCAAAAAAACGGCGCCGCTTCGGCTAGGAAGCGGTGATCGTTTTTTTATTTTTTTTATTTCAGGCTTCCCAGCCTAGAGGTGAGATGTGGGGTCTTATTGACCCCATATCTCACTGTAAAGAGGACCTGTCATGCTTATTCCTATTACAAGGGATGTTTACATTCCTTGTAATAGGAATAAAAGTGATCTTTTTTTTTTTTTTTTTTCTAACTGTCAAAGTAAAAAGTTAAGTGTAAAATGAACAATAAATAAAAAAAAAAATTGTAAAGCGTCCCTGTCCCCGGTAGCTCGTACGCAGAAGCGAACGCATACGTAAGTCCCGCCCACATATTAAAACGGTGTTCAGAACACACATGTGAGGTATCGTAGCGAACGTTAGAGCGAGAGCAATAATTCTAGCCCTAGACCTCCTCTGTAACTCAAAACATGTAACCAATAAAAAAAATTAAAGCGTCGCCCATGAGGATTTTTAAGTACCGAAGTTTGGCGCCATTCCACGAGTGTGTAAAATTTTGAAGGGTGACATGTTAGGTATCTATTTCCTCGGCGTAACTTCATCTTTCACATTATGCAAAAAAATTGGGCTAACTTTAATGTTTTAATATTTTTTAATTCATGAAACCGTTTTTTTTCCCAAAAAAATGCGTTTGAAAAATTATTGCGCAAATACCGTGCGAGATAAAAAGTTGCAATGACCGCCATTGTATTCTCTAGGGTCTTTGCTAAAAAAACATATATATTGTTTGGGGGTTATATGTAATTTTCTAGCAAAAAAATTTGGCTTTTTACATGTAGGAGCGAAGTGTCAGAATTGGCCCGGGTGCGAAGTGGTTAAAATGACTGCTCCCGGAAAACGGACGTTTTTAAAACTTCTTTTTGCATTGATACATGTCCCCTGGTGCAGAACCCGGGTTCCCAAACTCTGTTTAGGACAATAACATGGACAATAGTCGTTATAATTAGCACTTTAGAATTCGAACGTTCGCATCCATTGTATTTAATAGGGTTCTAATGTTCGTGCGAACTTTCGGTCCGTTCGCGGGTTCTGGTGCGAACCGAACCCGGGGGTGTTCGGCTCATCACTACATACCACTATCTTCGTGATAGTGGATCGCCTGTCCAAGATGGCACATTTCGTTCCTATGAAAGGGACTCCCTCAGCTCCTGAAACCGCACAGGTGTTCATCAGAGAGGTCATCAGACTCCACGGGGTACCAGTCAATATTGTCTCCGATCGGGGGGTACAATTTACCTGCCGGTTCTGGAGATCCCTCTGCAAGACTCTGGCGATAGAGTTATCATTTTCCTCTGCTTACCACCCCAAGACCAACGGACAGACGGAGAGGACGAATCATACCCTTGAGCAGTACCTGCGCTGCTTCTCCTCTTTTGCTCAGGACGACTGGATTTCCCTGCTTCCGTTGGCCGAGTTTGCCTATAATAACTCTATCCATTTCGCTACCAGTCAGACTCCATTCTTCGCAAACTACGGTTTTCACCCTACATTTCTGCCTAATTCCCTTCCTGAGTGCTCTGTGCCTGCAGTCCAGGAAAAGTTGATTTTTTTTTCGGCTAACAACCAACTTCTGCAAGAAACCATGACCAAGACTCAGAAACACAACAAAACGATCTACGACAGGAAGAGACGGGGTGAATTAGTGTTGGCACCCGGCGTCCAAGTATGGCTATACACCATAAACCTGAGGATGGCATGCCCTTCTAAAAAACTGGGCCCCAAATTCTTAGGGCCGTTCCCTGTCAAAAGGAAGATTAATGAAGTGGTTTATGAGCTGGAGCTCCCTGACTCTCTTAAAATCCATCCGGTTTTCCATGTCTCTCTGCTGAAACCTTCAGTTGCCAACCCATTCCCAGGTCGAAGCCCGGCTCGCCCTGATCCGATCATTATAGACAGTGAGCAGGAATTTGAAGTGGAAGCTATCATGGACTTCAGGAGAAGAAATAACCGGAACCAATTCCTGATTAAATGGAAGGGCTATGGACCCGAAGAAAACTCTTGGGAACCTGAGGAGAACATCCATGCCAGGAGCCTGGTGCAGTCTTTCAAGAGGTCTCACCCTGAAAGGTTTACCCGGATGGGCATCTGGAGGCTGCCCCTTGGGGGGGGCAATGTCACGGAGATCCTGCCAGAAACAGGCGCCCCGGACTTCCTGGTTCCCAATCGCGGGTGCGTTTGTGCATGTGCGTGCGCGTGCACGCACGTTCTGCAGGTGCGCGCGTGCATTCTGCAGGTGCGCGCGCGCGTTCCGCAGGTGGCGCCAGAAGGCCTATTTAAACCTGTCAATGACAGACAGTCCCTGCTGTCTGCTCTACAGCGTTTAGTACCTGAGAACCTGATCCAAGGACTTACCTGCATCTGACCCGATGTTGGGGGCAACCTGGTCCACACATCTGTTTTTACAATGAAATGACACTGGATGTCCCCAAACAGTCTGCATAGTAGAAATAGCAGGAAAGGGCTTATCTCCGCCCACCTGCTGTGCGAGAAGCTTCAAAGAGATTGCATAAAGGTGCAATCATTGGTCGAGAGATAGACGGGAGGGCAAGGGGGAAGTAGCTCGAATGAGTGAGTGTTGTAAAAAGAGTTCGTAACACAGAGCTCTGTCTATTTTCTCTCTGACCTAGGACATGGCTGAAACACATGCATCTCTGAAGGCCTAATAGCAGCCAGTTCGGGCCTAAGACATGTGACCTACCGAGGCCTAGCCCTCTATTCCATCCAGGAGCTCAGCCAGCAGGGACCTTTGCCTTGAGGAGATATAAGTATCATTTTTCATTAGTACTGTTGATATAGGCTGTATAGAATTTTGCTTGTTAGTATGTAACATTCCTACTTTGAGGAAATAAATGTAAGTTCTTTTATTAAGCAACTGCGTCTGTATTCATAATAACATTGTACCATCAGGCCTAGAATTCTCTTAAGGGTAAGACTAGCAAACAAGGGACAAATACAATTAATACAAAGATGCAATAGTTATAGATTATGGATTAATATAGATATAATATTGCATATGTTCTTACATTTGGCACCCTGTATGAGGAATCTGCAGAGTACTCGCAGAAAAACCCTAATATATTTTTTGTTTTGAGTGTCCTTTTAAGCTAGAAAGAATCAAATATGTTTATATATAACGTTTATTGTATTGCTAATGCAAATTGTTAGAGGCCGGTGTAGCTGGATAAGTAGCCTGGCGGGTAGAGGGCTGGTCACCTTTGGTAAGAAATTTACAGGATAGACCACAAATATTGTTGTTTTTTTATTTATTTATTTTTATTTATTTTTTTATTTATTTTTTTGTTAAGTTTTAATTTTTACCCACGTGCTATTCCTAGAGAAGTTCAATGTGGCCTGTAATTTAAAAGGAGAGCACTGGTGAAGAGTGTGCTCTGTAGAACTACAAGTTACAAGCTAGTTTTAAATAGCAGGCAACAAGTTTTTTTTTTGGGGGGGGTTGATTCCTTTGTGTGTGTATGGTAAACAGCTGATCTGTAGATCTGTGGCTGTGTGTGTAAGCAGCTGGTCAGTGTAGCTAGAGGCAGATTTTGCATAACAATGGACATGCAAAAGTTCAATTGTTTTGAATGATATCAGGTAACAGTGGTAATGAATGAAGATTGTGTTTTTTCTTGATTCGTAAGTTGTAAGAGCTAAAGGTAATTGAGTTTGGCTCATTACTCAGTACAGTGTTTAAACTAATAATTGTGTATTGGTGGATTGTATAGTGGTGAAATGGAACTTGTGTATACGTATGTTAAAAAGTATGCATCTGCCAGTTATCATTCATGTACAGATGAACCTCTTAAAAGCCAGTGTGATGATCTGTTGGCTCAGTGTCAGCAACGGAATGCCTGATTATTGGGTAAACGGTTAAAGAAAAAAGTGAAGAAAGAAAGATTAGCAAATGAAATTGCAGTGTTGCTCAGAATTAAATTTATATCTGAGCAAATGGCAGAGAAATGGGAATCACAGAAGAAACATCTTGGGGAGGACATAGAGAAAGTCAGTGAAAACCTTCTAAAGATTGCAACAGCCTCCAGTAATGAGAAGGATGAATTGCAGGCAAAAATAATCAGCTTGTCAAGAAGGAACACTGAGCTAAAAGAGCAAATTTATAGGGACAGCATGGACTATGAAATGAAGAGAGAATCATTGCAAATAAAGTTGTCAGAGATGGAAGAGTTAGTTATATCTTTAGAAAGAAAATTAGCAAATGCAGACTCCCAGCTTCTTGCTAAAGAGCAATGTATGGTATCTCTCAATGAGCACAAAGGAACATGTCAATTGGCTGATATCTGCACAGTCAATAAGGAAAAGGGCCATGATGAAACACAGTCAGATATTGCACCTATAGCTGCAAATCAGAATAACAGTTTGATTACAATCCAAGAGAGACTTACTTTGTGCCAGATTCTGGGTGAATTTAATACCCTGGAGTCACCAGTGAGTCTGTCCAATAAATTTGAGGCTCTAGTGCTTAAATTCCAGTTGAGTAATGAGGATGCATGCTCTCTTCTAAAAGCATGGATACCAGGACCTTTGGTAGGCCAGTTATCTGCATGGGTTAATGATAACTTAGCAGATGCAGAGGTGAGGAGGAAAGAATTACAGCGTATTGTAGACAGCAGGGATGAGCCGAACACCCCCCTGTTCGGTTCGCACCAGAACCTGCGAACAGACAAAATGTTCGTGTGAAATTTAGAAACCCTATTAAATGAGCGGGGAACTTCCTTCACTATGTAAATTTAAATTACACAGTGAAGGAAGTTCCCCGCTCAAGCCAATGACGTAGGCGGGTCCGACATACCGAGGGGGCAGACCTGATGGGGAACTGCTCTCACTTTGGTAATACATGAATAGACCCGCCCCTTCTCATGTTCCGCATCTGGTCCGCTGAGCGGACCTGATGGGGAACTTTAGAAGGGGCGGGTCTATACATTTAAAATATTGAGAGGGAGTTCCCCATCAGGTCCGCTCAGGCACAACCAATGAAGGACAGCGCTGGACATCGGGATCGCCGCGGGACACTGGATTTCACCGCTGGAATGTATTTATTTATTTTTTTAAATAAAGGACTTTTTCAAGGTGTTTGTGTGTTTTTTTAAACATTTTTTTACGCTTTCTTCGTGAAATGGTAGGGGTACAATGTACCCCTTACCAATTCACATAGGGGGGGGCGGGATCTGGGGGTCCCCTTTGTTAAAGGGGTCTTCCAGATTCCGATAAGCCCCCCGCCCGCAGACCCCCACAACCACCGGGCAAGGGTTGTGGGGATGAGGCCCTTGTCCCCATCAACATGGGGACATCCTCCCCATGTTGAGGGCATGTGGCCTGGTACGGTTCAGGAGGGAGGGGGGGCGCTCTCATCCCCCCTTTTCCCCTGTGGCCGGCCAGGTTGCGTGCTCGGATAAGGGGTCTGGTATGGATTTTTAGGGGGACTCTACGCCATTTTTTTTTAAATTTGGGGTGGAGTTCCCCTTAAAATCCATGCCAGATCTGAAGGGCCTGGAATGGATATTTGGGGGAACCCCACGTCAATTTTTTTTTTAATTTGCGGCGGGGTTCCCCTTAATATCCATTCCAGACCTGAAGGGCCTGGTAATTGAATTCTGGGGAACCCCCACGCTTTTTTTATTTCTTTTTATCAATGACTTTTGTATGTATTGCCGGGAGCCGACAATTCATTAATAGCCGCGAGTCAGTTTTAAATGACTTTTTTTTTCTTTCAAAAATGACATTTTTTGCAGGGACAGTTCTAAGCACGGGAAACATGCGCCACTCTACATGCATATCATACACACCCCCCAGGTACGAAATTTAAAGGAATATTTCACTTTTATTTTTTCATTTTAAGCATTATTAAAATCACTGCTCCTAAAAAAAGGCAGTTTTTAAAACTTTTTTTTGCATTGATACATGTCCCCTGGGGCAGGACCCGGGTCCCCAAACACTTTTTAGGACAATAACTTGCATATAAGCCTTTATAATTAGCACTTTAGATTTCTCCCATAGATTTTTCGAATTTGCCGCGAACACCCCAATTTGTTCGCTGTTCGGCGAACGGGCGAACAGGCAATGTTCGAGTCGAACATGAGTTCGACTCGAACTCGAAGCTCATCCCTAGTAGACAGTCGCGATAATGGTATGGGTGATTTACAACAAATGAAATTTAGGAGAGGAGATGACCCAATATTGTTCTGCAGTGAGTATCTTGCATTGTATACGAAGGTGCTCAACTGTCCTGACTTATTGGAGGATGATGCAAGTTTCATATACTCAATGGCCAATAAGTGTTATGTAAGCTATCCCACTAGAATGGCTCTGAGGAATGCTAGATCCTACCAAAATTTTGTCAATATCCTGCGAGACTTCTGTCAAGAGTCCAGTTATAGGGAATACGGGTCAAAGGCAGATGTAGATACTAGTGATCGTAATGATTCTGGAGTTGATTTAGGGGAGACGTCTGATGAGTCCATCGCTAATGATTACTCCTCAGACGATGAAAGTGTAAAGTCTGTTCAGACTAATGTTATGCAACAATGTGAATCTCTGTCGCCTTATGCTCAGAGAAGGACCCATGCAGGGAGACCAACCCTTAAATGTTTTCTATGTAAAAGGGGGGGTCACATCGCCAGATATTGTTGGGCGTCAAATAATGACATCAAAAAAAGACCTCAACACCCCAAAACGACCCCAAGGCGTTACGAAGTGTATTCGGTGCGATGGGGTAGCAATAGCCATAGGGGCCGTAATACTCAATTAAGACAGGAAAGGCATTATTATGAAAAATGGAGGGAGCCACATGTTCATTCAAATATAGCAATGGAGGGAAACAATGATAGCAGCCCTTAGGGAGCTGCAGGGATGGTGAGAATTTTCTGGTTAATGTTTCTTTGCTATGAATAAGATGTGAGTTACAGAGGTTTGCCCTTCAGGTTTGGAATATTATAGAGGACCTTGATATGTATATATTTTCGAGGATAGGCCGCAGGATCGTTATTTTGTTTTTAAATACTGTTGGTTTCAATTTTTTGTCAATAATATTCCAATGTTTGCCCCCTGGGCTAATCTACCATTCTGGCTGGTATGTAATTGGACGCAAATGGCATGGCCATTTTTCCTGACTAATATGGCAAGGTTTTCCAATACTGCCTGCTAAATATGGCAAATGTTACCCCAGCATTACAATTAATGGGAAAATGCTTGGGGGACTTAAAAAGTCAATTGTTTCGATAATTGTGTGTAATAACCTTCTTTGTGTTTTGTTTTTTTCTAGAGACCAGGGAAGAAGTTAAACTGGTTTGGATACTAATGTTTGTGTTTTGTTTACAGATCCTTCAAAGTGGAAACAACAGTGGGCAAATTTTGCAAAGCAGGGGTTAGGTTTTCACATGGTACCATGAGCTCATTAATTAGTAATTGTTTGCAAACAATGAAAAAAAAATTAAACAATAGTCAGACATTAATGGAGTAAAGAGTTACAAATGAAGTTACAGATGTTGTTTTTTTTTGTTTTCCCATTAACTAATTCTCTTCCAGATCGAAATGGGCACTTACTCTTCTCATGAGAAAAGTCCGTGGATGTCTTTAATTAAAGTTGAGTGTTTGTCATTGTTTGATGATGGTTGTCTTGCCATGTTGTTGTGTGTTGATGGCCAGATTTTGAATTTTTGAATTTTATCGATTTTCATTTTTTCAAAGAAAAATAAATGTTTTTTTTAAGTTTTAATTTTTTCTCATCCATGTTCTTTCATTTTTGTCTTTGTAATTTTTTTTTGATTTTTTTTTTAATTACTAATTATTTTTAATTTTGTATTTTTTTTTATTATTATTTTTTTTTCTTTTTATTAGTTTCATTGTTTTTTTTTATATTGTTTCATCTAGTTTGTTTTTTGTTTGTTCAGGTGGAAACATTGTTAGGTTTAGTACACCTGAAAAGGGGGTCATTAGCAACTGACTAGGTGGTCGCTGAATATGTCCTCAATTAGCAGCTGAATACATTTTGTCTAGGACAAGTTGGTAGGAAGCCATTTTAGCTGCTGGAATTTTTTCTTCTTTTCTTCTCTTTTGTTTGTTTTCTTTTCATTCAGGTGGAAAAAGTTCCAAAGATTTAGGATTTATCCACCTGAAAGGGGCGTAGATCTTAAAGTACAGATAATGCATTGTCTTTTTTTGAGTGCTTAAAATTTTGAATTTTTGAGAAGCAACGTTCACGTGCATTTTTTTTATTTTAGATTTTTACTCATACCATGGGGATCCATTTTAGAGTGGGTTCATCCGAAAGGAATCATGGTTGTTTTGGTAATTTGTTCGGAAGTCAGGAATACTAAATTCCTGTGTTAGTAGATATTATGGATAAGAATTTGATTCTGCTCTTGTTCTTAACTTACAGAATCTTGGTGGAGCGAGATTGGAGAGGATTCTGGAACAGAGATGAAGGATGTTCATCTGGTTGGCTGTTTGTCTGTGCCATACCACACTGAATTTTTTTTCTTATAAACGTTCAGGAGAGAAAAGATTCAGACTAATACTTGAAATATAAGGTTTCTTTTCCTTGTGGACAATTTTTGCGCTGATACTGCATCTGAAGGACTTTGCCAAACAATGATGCCCCATACACACGATCATTTTTAATGTCATTTTTAAAACTGACGTTTTTCTCATCATTTTTTTTCTTGTTTCCTCTCAAGCCTGCCTTGCGTACACACGATCATTAAAAAAAACGCTCGAGCAAAGCGCAGTGACGTACAACACGTACGACGGCACTATAAAGGGGAAGTTCCGTTCGAATGGCGCCACCCTTCATGTTAGTAAAGTTTGTTGAGAGACGATTCGCTCTTTTCAGTCTCGTGCTTTTCAGTCCGTTACTGCGTGACGAATGTGCTATCTCCATTACGAACGCTAGTTTTACCAGAACGAGCGCTCCCGTCTCATACTTGATTCTGAGCATGCACGTTTTTTTTCACGTCATTAAAGCCTACACACTATCGTTTTTCACGTCGTTAAAAAAAACGACATGAAAAACGACGTGAAAAAATAGAGCATGTTCGAAATTTTTAATGCCCGTTTTTCACGTCGTTAAAAATGCTCTGGAGCATACACACGATCATTTTTAATGGCCATTTTTAAAAATGGCATTTTTAACGGCATGAAAAATGATCGTGTGTATGGGGCATGGAGACTTGTGAAACATTTTGCCAAAGTCTCTCCTATCATTTATGAGTGCAAACGGACTATAAATACAAATGCAGTGGGTTGGGGGTTGGGGAAGGAATATAACCTATCCAATCCTTCAGAACAAGAGATGTAATATATGTTTTTTCTTTTTTATTATGGGACGAGGAATTGAAAGAAGGAAATGTTTTTAATGTGTGACATGTATTGACCTAACTGAATTAATATGGTGCAGGTACCTAGGAGGTTGACAAATAAAGGTGTCTGTTGGCCAGACTAGAGGGTACCAGGTGACACGTCAATGGGGTGAAAACTTCCTTGTAGGGATGGTGTCTCAATCTTAGCAGTCCTATAGAGAAGCTCTCGGTTAGTGGACATGTGGGACACCAGAACCGGACTTGTGGGACATACACCTAATTGATGTCTCACCTGAGAGGTTTAAAACCCTGCACAGGTAATGCCAGTGATAGGGATGAGCTTCGTGTTCGAGTCGAACATACGTTCGACTCGAACATCGGCTGTTCGATCGTTCGACGAAGATCGAACGATTTGGGCCGTTCGCGCCAAATTCGAGTGACGCGAACGGCCCACAATGCACTACGCCATCGCAGTGTCATCCAGGCGCTGTGATTGGCCAAGCATGCACTGTGACCCCGCATGCTTGGCCAATCACAGCGCCGGCAGCGAGGAGAGCAATGATTGGCCACAGGCAGGATGCCTGTGGCCAATTATTGCTGAGGGTGTTTAGTACACGCCCCACACTATAAAAGGCCGCCAGCACGGCGGCCTAGTGTAGTGTGTTCCGGAGCAGGGATAGAGCAGCATAGGCAGGGACAGTGACTGTTATTTCTTTCTTGCTTAACCTGGATTCCTTTAGTTTAGGGAAAGAGAAGGATAGGTAGGGAGAGTGTCAGTGTGTTTTGTGCTTGTGCTATAGTGTGCTTAAAAAAAACATTTATTCTAGGGACAGAAAACTGTAGGTAGGGACAGTGTCAGTTTCTTTCACTCTGCAAGTCCTTGTTTCCAGGGACCTGGAAGGACAGTGAGTGAATTGTCCTTGTGCTATATTGTGCTTAAAAAAACATTTATTCTAGGGACAGAAAACTGTAGGTAGGGAGAGTGTCAGTTTATTTCACTCTGCAAGTCCTTGTTTCCAGGGACCTGTAAGGACAGTGAGTGAATTGTCCTTGTGCTATATTGTGATTAAAAAAAACATTTTTTCTAGGGACAGAAAACTGTAGGTAGGGAGAGTGTTTTTTTTCTTTCACTCTGCAAGTCCTTGTTTCCAGGGACCTGGAAGGACAGTGAGTGAATTCTCCTTGTGCTATATTGTGCTTAAAAAAAACATTTATTCTAGGGACAGAAAACTGTAGGTAGGGAGAGTGTCAGTTTATTTCACTCTGCAAGTCCTTGTTTCCAGGGACCTGTAAGGACAGTGAGTGAATTGTCCTTGTGCTATATTGTGATTAAAAAAAACATTTTTTCTAGGGACAGAAAACTGTAGGTAGGGAGAGTGTTTTTTTTCTTTCACTCTGCAAGTCCTTGTTTCCAGGGACCTGTAAGGACAGTGAGTGAATTGTCCTTGTGCTATATTGTGCTTAAAAAAAACATTTATTCTAGGGACAGAAAACTGTAGGTAGGGAGAGTGTCAGTTTATTTCACTCTGCAAGTCCTTGTTTCCAGGGACCTGTAAGGACAGTGAGTGAATTGTCCTTGTGCTATATTGTGATTAAAAAAAACATTTTTTCTAGGGACAGAAAACTGTAGGTAGGGAGAGTGTTTTTTTTTCTTTCACTCTGCAAGTCCTTGTTTCCAGGGACCTGTAAGGACAGTGAGTGAATTGTCCTTGTGCTATATTGTGCTTAAAAAAAACATTTATTCTAGGGACAGAAAACTGTAGGTAGGGAGAGTGTCAGTTTATTTCACTCTGCAAGTCCTTGTTTCCAGGGACCTGTAAGGACAGTGAGTGAATTGTCCTTGTGCTATATTGTGATTAAAAAAAACATTTTTTCTAGGGACAGAAAACTGTAGGTAGGGAGAGTGTTTTTTTTCTTTCACTCTGCAAGTCCTTGTTTCCAGGGACCTGTAAGGACAGTGAGTGAATTGTCCTTGTGCTATATTGTGCTTAAAAAAACATTTATTCTAGGGACAGAAAACTGTAGGTAGGGAGAGTGTCAGTTTATTTCACTCTGCAAGTCCTTATTTCCAGGGACCTGTAAGGACAGTGAGTGAATTGTCCTTGTGCTATATTGTGATTAAAAAAAACATTTTTTCTAGGGACAGAAAACTGTAGGTAGGGAGAGTGTTTTTTTTCTTTCACTCTGCAAGTCCTTGTTTCCAGGGACCTGTAAGGACAGTGAGTGAATTGTCCTTGTGCTATATTGTGCTTAAAAAAAACATTTATTCTAGGGACAGAAAACTGTAGGTAGGGAGAGTGTCAGTTTATTTCACTCTGCAAGTCCTTGTTTCCAGGGACCTGTAAGGACAGTGAGTGAATTGTCCTTGTGCTATATTGTGATTAAAAAAAACATTTTTTCTAGGGACAGAAAACTGTAGGTAGGGAGAGTGTTTTTTTTCTTTCACTCTGCAAGTCCTTGTTTCCAGGGACCTGGAAGGACAGTGAGTGAATTCTCCTTGTGCTATATTGTGCTTAAAAAAAACATTTATTCTAGGGACAGAAAACTGTAGGTAGGGAGAGTGTCAGTTTATTTCACTCTGCAAGTCCTTGTTTCCAGGGACCTGTAAGGACAGTGAGTGAATTGTCCTTGTGCTATATTGTGATTAAAAAAAACATTTTTTCTAGGGACAGAAAACTGTAGGTAGGGAGAGTGTTTTTTTTCTTTCACTCTGCAAGTCCTTGTTTCCAGGGACCTGTAAGGACAGTGAGTGAATTGTCCTTGTGCTATATTGTGCTTAAAAAAAACATTTATTCTAGGGACAGAAAACTGTAGGTAGGGAGAGTGTCAGTTTATTTCACTCTGCAAGTCCTTGTTTCCAGGGACCTGTAAGGACAGTGAGTGAATTGTCCTTGTGCTATATTGTGATTAAAAAAAACATTTTTTCTAGGGACAGAAAACTGTAGGTAGGGAGAGTGTTTTTTTTCTTTCACTCTGCAAGTCCTTGTTTCCAGGGACCTGTAAGGACAGTGAGTGAATTGTCCTTGTGCTATATTGTGCTTAAAAAAACATTTATTCTAGGGACAGAAAACTGTAGGTAGGGAGAGTGTCAGTTTATTTCACTCTGCAAGTCCTTGTTTCCAGGGACCTGTAAGGACAGTGAGTGAATTGTCCTTGTGCTATATTGTGATTAAAAAAAACATTTTTTCTAGGGACAGAAAACTGTAGGTAGGGAGAGTGTTTTTTTTCTTTCACTCTGCAAGTCCTTGTTTCCAGGGACCTGTAAGGACAGTGAGTGAATTGTCCTTGTGCTATATTGTGCTTAAAAAAAACATTTATTCTAGGGACAGAAAACTGTAGGTAGGGAGAGTGTCAGTTTATTTCACTCTGCAAGTCCTTGTTTCCAGGGACCTGTAAGGACAGTGAGTGAATTGTCCTTGTGCTATATTGTGCTTAAAAAAACATTTATTCTAGGGACAGAAAACTGTAGGTAGGGAGAGTGTCAGTTTATTTCACTCTGCAAGTCCTTGTTTCCAGGGACCTGTAAGGACAGTGAGTGAATTGTCCTTGTGCTATATTGTGATTAAAAAAAACATTTTTTCTAGGGACAGAAAACTGTAGGTAGGGAGAGTGTTTTTTTTCTTTCACTCTGCAAGTCCTTGTTTCCAGGGACCTGTAAGGACAGTGAGTGAATTGTCCTTGTGCTATATTGTGCTTAAAAAAAACATTTATTCTAGGGACAGAAAACTGTAGGTAGGGAGAGTGTCAGTTTATTTCACTCTGCAAGTCCTTGTTTCCAGGGACCTGTAAGGACAGTGAGTGAATTGTCCTTGTGCTATATTGTGATTAAAAAAAACATTTTTTCTAGGGACAGAAAACTGTAGGTAGGGAGAGTGTTTTTTTTCTTTCACTCTGCAAGTCCTTGTTTCCAGGGACCTGGAAGGACAGTGAGTGAATTCTCCTTGTGCTATATTGTGCTTAAAAAAAACATTTATTCTAGGGACAGAAAACTGTAGGTAGGGAGAGTGTCAGTTTATTTCACTCTGCAAGTCCTTGTTTCCAGGGACCTGTAAGGACAGTGAGTGAATTGTCCTTGTGCTATATTGTGATTAAAAAAAACATTTTTTCTAGGGACAGAAAACTGTAGGTAGGGAGAGTGTTTTTTTTCTTTCACTCTGCAAGTCCTTGTTTCCAGGGACCTGTAAGGACAGTGAGTGAATTGTCCTTGTGCTATATTGTGCTTAAAAAAAACATTTATTCTAAGGACAGAAAACTGTAGGTAGGGAGAGTGTCAGTTTATTTCACTCTGCAAGTCCTTGTTTCCAGGGACCTGTAAGGACAGTGAGTGAATTGTCCTTGTGCTATATTGTGATTAAAAAAAACATTTTTTCTAGGGACAGAAAACTGTAGGTAGGGAGAGTGTTTTTTTTCTTTCACTCTGCAAGTCCTTGTTTCCAGGGACCTGTAAGGACAGTGAGTGAATTGTCCTTGTGCTATATTGTGCTTAAAAAAACATTTATTCTAGGGACAGAAAACTGTAGGTAGGGAGAGTGTCAGTTTATTTCACTCTGCAAGTCCTTGTTTCCAGGGACCTGTAAGGACAGTGAGTGAATTGTCCTTGTGCTATATTGTGATTAAAAAAAACATTTTTTCTAGGGACAGAAAACTGTAGGTAGGGAGAGTGTTTTTTTTCTTTCACTCTGCAAGTCCTTGTTTCCAGGGACCTGTAAGGACAGTGAGTGAATTGTCCTTGTGCTATATTGTGCTTAAAAAAAACATTTATTCTAGGGACAGAAAACTGTAGGTAGGGAGAGTGTCAGTTTATTTCACTCTGCAAGTCCTTGTTTCCAGGGACCTGTAAGGACAGTGAGTGAATTGTCCTTGTGCTATATTGTGCTTAAAAAAACATTTATTCTAGGGACAGAAAACTGTAGGTAGGGAGAGTGTCAGTTTATTTCACTCTGCAAGTCCTTGTTTCCAGGGACCTGTAAGGACAGTGAGTGAATTGTCCTTGTGCTATATTGTGATTAAAAAAAACATTTTTTCTAGGGACAGAAAACTGTAGGTAGGGAGAGTGTCAGTTTATTTCACTCTGCAAGTCCTTGTTTCCAGGGACCTGTAAGGACAGTGAGTGAATTGTCCTTGTGCTATATTGTGATTAAAAAACATTTTTTCTAGGGACAGAAAACTGTAGGTAGGGAGAGTGTTTTTTTTCTTTCACTCTGCAAGTCCTTGTTTCCAGGGACCTGTAAGGACAGTGAGTGAATTGTCCTTGTGCTATATTGTGCTTAAAAAAAACATTTATTCTAGGGACAGAAAACTGTAGGTAGGGAGAGTGTCAGTTTATTTCACTCTGCAAGTCCTTGTTTCCAGGGACCTGTAAGGACAGTGAGTGAATTGTCCTTGTGCTATATTGTGATTAAAAAAAACATTTTTTCTAGGGACAGAAAACTGTAGGTAGGGAGAGTGTTTTTTTTCTTTCACTCTGCAAGTCCTTGTTTCCAGGGACCTGTAAGGACAGTGAGTGAATTGTCCTTGTGCTATATTGTGCTTAAAAAAACATTTATTCTAGGGACAGAAAACTGTAGGTAGGGAGAGTGTCAGTTTATTTCACTCTGCAAGTCCTTGTTTCCAGGGACCTGTAAGGACAGTGAGTGAATTGTCCTTGTGCTATATTGTGATTAAAAAAAAACATTTTTTCTAGGGACAGAAAACTGTAGGTAGGGAGAGTGTTTTTTTTCTTTCACTCTGCAAGTCCTTGTTTCCAGGGACCTGTAAGGACAGTGAGTGAATTGTCCTTGTGCTATATTGTGCTTAAAAAAAACATTTATTCTAGGGACAGAAAACTGTAGGTAGGGAGAGTGTTTTTTTTCTTTCACTCTGCAAGTCCTTGTTTCCAGGGACCTGTAAGGACAGTGAGTGAATTGTCCTTGTGCTATATTGTGCTTAAAAAAAATATTTTTTCTAGGGACAGAAAACTGTAGGTAGGGAGAGTGTCAGTTTCTTTCACTGTGAAAGTCCTTGTTTCAAGGGACAGAGAAGGACACCTGAAGGTAGCCCTTATTGCTTTTTTCCCATCTCCCTGCAGGCCATCTATTAGAATGTCTGGAAGGCAAACAAGGAGAGGCAGACAGTCAGGAGGCAATAAAAGAGGGCAAGCAGGCTCTGTGTCTGGGGGCAACAGTGCTGGTCGTGGACGCGGTGCATTGTCATCAGCACATGGCCATGGGACACGCTTGTCCTTCTTTTCGGCAGCTGGACATGTTGAGCCACATCATGCCGAAGACTTGGTAGAGTGGATGACCAAGCCCTCCTCCTCCTCCTCATCCTCTCTCACCCAGGCTCAGGGTACTGGAAAAGCAGCTGCCAAAGCGTCGTCTTCCCTGGTATCAATGTCAGACAAATCATCAGTCACTCCTTCCCTAGACCCACCATGTCCTCCTCCTGAGGAGTCCCCCGAACTGTTTCAGCACAGTGTTGGGTACATGCTCCAGGAGGATGCCCAGCGTTTCGAAGGGTCTGATGATGAAACCCAGCTAGAGGAAGGCAGTAGCGTGAGAGCAGACAGAGGGGATGCTCAAGAAGGACACCAATCTGGCAGTCATGTTCCAGCAGCTGCAGCATACTGCCAGATTGGCTCCAGTGATGAGGAGGGAGGGGATGATGAGGTCACTGACTCCACGTGGGTGCCTAATAGGAGAGAGGAGGAGGAGGAGGATGAGGAGGAGGCACATCTCCAACGAGGCAGGATGCCCTTTGGTGGCCAGCGTAAGGGCAGTACACCGACGGAATCACACCGCAGAGCTCCGCCTGTGCAGGGCGCTGCCTCTGCCCGTCATTCAAAAAGTTCTTTGGTGTGGGCCTTTTTTGAGGCTAGTGCATCAGATCGCACAGCTGCTGTTTGCAACATATGTCTCAAGCGTATATCGCGTGGCCAAAACATCAGCCGCTTGGGTACCACATGCCTGACCAGACATATGTTGACCTGCCATGCAGCTCGTTGGCAAGCCTACCTCAAAGACCCACACCAAAGAACAAAGCGGACCTCTCCTTGCACCGCATCAGCTGGGATCTCCAACCCCACTATAACTTCAGTCCTCTCTGAAACATGCACTGAGAGGAATGAAGGTGTAGAATTAGGTGTGTCACAGCCAAGTACTTGCGCCCACTCTGCTAGCAGTACACCGACGTCCGATTCTAGCAGGCAAATTTCCCTGCCCCAGCTGCTGGACCGTCGAAAGAAGTTCACTCCCAGCCATCCACATGCCCAGCGGTTGAATGCTAGCTTGGCTAAATTGCTAGCGCTTCAACTGCTGCCTTTTCAGTTGGTAGACTCGGCCCCCTTCCGTGAGTTTGTGCAATGTGCGGTTCCTCAGTGGCAGGTTCCCAAACGCCACTTTTTCTCACGGAAGGCTATTCCGGCTCTCTACCGGCATGTGGAAGGCAATGTCTTGGCCTCGCTGGACAGGGCGGTCAGCGGTAAGGTGCATATTACCGCTGACTCATGGTCCAGCAGGCATGGACAGGGACGTTACCTTTCTTTCACGGCCCATTGGGTCACTCTTTTGGCAGCTGGGAAGGATTCAGGACAAGGTGCAGTAGTGTTGGAGGTTGTCCCACCGCCACGCCTCCAAAATGCTACTACTGGTTGTGACACACCTCTCTCCTCCACCCCCTCCTCTTCTTCTTCCTCCATGGCCTCTTCCTGTGGTTTGTCCTATGAACCAGCGGTGCTCCGTAGCCGTTCACGGGGCTACGCAAGTACGCAGGCAAAAAGATGCCATGCCGTGCTTGCGCTGGTGTGTTTGGGGGACAGAAGCCACACTGGGGCAGAGGTCCTGTCTGCTCTGCAGGGCCAGGCCGAGAGGTGGTTGACGCCACGCCAGCTTAAGCCAGGAATGGTGGTTTGCGACAATGGCACCAACCTCCTCTCCGCCCTCCGACAGGGACAACTGACCCATGTGCCCTGTGTGGCTCACGTCCTTAACCTGGTGGTGCAGCGCTTCTTGGGCAGGTACCCGGGCTTACAGGATGTCCTGAGGCAGGCCAGGAAAGTCTGTGTGCATTTCCGCAGATCTTATAATGCCAGTGCTCGCCTGGCTGAGCTGCAAAAGGAGTTGAACCTGCCCAAGAACCGCCTTATATGTGATATGCCCACCAGGTGGAACTCAACGTTGGCCATGCTGCAGCGGCTGCACACGCAGCAGAGGGCCATCAATGAGTACCTGTGCGACTACGGCACCAGGACAGGGTCAGGGGAGCTTGGTTTTTTTTCTCCACGCCAGTGGGGCATGATCAGGGATGCATGCACTGTCCTGGCACCATTTGAGGAGGCCACGAGGATGGTGAGCAGTGACAGTGCATGCATCAGTGACACTGTACCTCTTGTCCACCTGTTGGAGCACACGCTGCGTGGAATAATGGACAGGGCACTTGAGGCAGAACAGAGGCAGGAAGAGGAGGACTTCCTTGCCTCTCAAGGCCCCCTTTACCCAGACAGTGTTCCTTCTGTCCCACCCATCGCACAGGAAGAGGAGGAGGAGGAGGAGGAGGAGGATTGTGTCAGCATGGAGGTGGAGGCTGGCACTCAGCATCATCAGCAGCAGTCTTTTAGGGATGATTTACAGTCCCAAGAAACCAGTGGACTTGTACGTGGCTGGGAGGAGGTGGCTGCGGATCATGTCGTCCTTAGTGACCCAGAGGACTCCGGAGCGAATGCCTCAGCAAACCTACGCTGCATGGCCTCCCTGATCCTGCAAAGTCTGCGGAAGGATCCTCGTATTCTTCGGATCAAGGAGAGGGACCATTACTGGCTGGCCACTCTCCTTGATCCACGGTACAAGGGTAAGGTTGCGGACCTTATGTTACCGTCGCAGAGGGAGCAGAGGATGAGACAACTCCGGGAGGCCTTGCAGAAAGGTCTGTGCAACGCGTTCCCAGAGACTGGGAGGTTGCAAACTCCTGGTCCTGGACAACGAGTTGCTGAGGCTTCGGCCAGTCAAAGAAGGAGCGGTGGGGAAGGTGGCCGTCTGACCGATGCGTTCAGACAATTCTTTAGTCCGCAGCCCCAAAGTATGATCGGTTCCAGCAACCATCGCCAGCGTCTGATAAACATGGTGCAGGAATATCTAGGGGCAAGGTCAGACTTGGACACCTTCCCCACCGAAAATCCTCTGGCTTACTGGGTCTTGAGGATGGATCACTGGCCAGAGCTTGCACAGTATGCAATTGAGCTACTGGCCTGTCCTGCATCCAGCGTTCTTTCGGAACGCATATTCAGTGCTGCTGGAGGATTTGTCACGGATCACAGGGTGCGCCTGTCCACCGACTCGGTTGATCGACTGACTTTCATCAAGATGAACCAGTCTTGGATCACCACCAGCTACCACACACCTGATGCTGATATAACAGACTAATTGATTTTAACATGTCACATCCCTTCAAGACTGATGCTGATGCTGAGTGCCTGTGCTGTTATGTTGACTGGCTATCCTCCTCCTCCGAGTCCTCAATGATACGATTGATGATGATAGCTTGTAAGATCATTTTTGTTTATGGGTGCCGCCACCAGTGCCTAACGCCCAATTTTTCAGCCCCTGTTTAACAGGGGCGTGTAATTACAATTTTTGAAGCAATACTTTGCAACAGGGCTCATTGCTGTGCTCCAAGTACAGTATCTGTGAGGAGTTGCAGTGTTGTGCCACCAGTGCCTAAGGCCCAATTTTTCAGCCCCTGTTTAACAGTGGCGTGTCATTACAATTTTTGAAGCAATACTTTGCAACAGGGCTCATTGCTGTGCTCCAAGTACAGTATCTGTGAGGGGTTGCAGTGTTGTGCCACCAGTGCCTAAGGCCCAATTTTTCAGCCCCTGTTCAACAGGGGCATGTAATTACAATTCTTGATCTAATAATTCACAGCAGGGCCCATTGCTGCACCCACCAAGAGTAACTGTCAGGGCTTACAGTGTTGTGGCACCAGCACCACCATCAAAGGCCCAATTTTTACTACCACTGTTCAACAATTATATGTAATTAAAATTCCTGATATAATAGTTGACAGCAGGGCGTTCCAGCACCAACCAAGAGTAACTGTGAGTGCTTACAGTGTTG
Organism: Rana muscosa; assembly: GCA_029206835.1. Lineage (NCBI taxonomy): Eukaryota > Metazoa > Chordata > Amphibia > Anura > Ranidae > Rana > Rana muscosa. Next base: position 231,718,380 of record CM055127.1, on the reverse strand, counting down.
TGCCAACACCAACAACTAAGGGGCCTATTTCTGCAGAGTATATACGGCAGGTCCCTACTTTCAAACATACAACTTACAAACGACTCCTACTTGCAAACGCAAGAAGACAACAGGAAGTGAGAGGAAATCTACCACTAGGAAGGAAAATTCTCTCCTGTAAGAATAAATATGGGAGAAAGGTGTCTCCTCTGTACTGATGCTTTATCAGCAATCCTTGTTTCAAGAAAAACACCACATTTCAAAAACAGTTGTCATTGGGACGGAAAGTGAGGTGAAATGTTCTGAACAGGGGCACAGACAGCAAAACAAATGTTACAGGGGTGATAACCCTTACCTATGTTTTCCAAAAAGTTTAAAAATAGATTTTTGGTCTGGAGCTACACTTCAACAATGTACCTGTTCAAAATTACAAACAGATTCTACATAAGAACAAACCTACAGTCCCTGTCTTGTATGCACCGCCTGTATAGGGCTGTTCAGAGTATATAGGGCCTTTTTTATTTTATGTGCGGGGTTCCCCTTAATATCCATACAAGACCCAAAGGGGCTGGTAATGGGCTGGGGTAGGGGGGGGGTCATGGGGTAGCTATGCCATTTTTCTTAAAGAATTTCATCCATATTACCGGGACCAGACATTACATTAAAGCCGCAAGCAGTTTTAAATGGCTTTTTTTTCCTTTAGAAGTGTCATTTTGTGCAGGGACAGTTATAAACACGGGAAACACGTGGCACTTCACAGGCATACTTTAGACACCCCCCAGGTACGATATTTAAAGGAATATTTGACTTTTTTTTTTCACTTTATGCATCATTAAAATGACTGCTCCCGAAAAACGACCGTTTTTAAAACTTCTTTTTGCATTGATACATGTCCCCTGGTGCAGAACCCGGGTTCCCAAACCCTTTTTAGGACAATAACATGCATAATAGTTGTTATAATTAGCACTTTAGAATTCGAACGTTCGCATCCATTGTATTTAATAGGGTTCTAATGTTCGTTCGAACTTTCGGTCCGTTCGCGGGTTCTGGTGCGAACCGAACCCGGGGGTGTTCGGCTCATCACTAGCCAGTGACTACACACAGGAGCATGCTCCGTTGAACAAAGGGAATAAACACTGGCTACCAGGGTACAGTATACCTTCACCACATGGCGCTTTAGCATCTCATAGTGGTTGATAAAAACGTATTGTCCTATATGTGCTGAATATACTCTGAATCAAGTGCGGTCAGTATGTCAGTGGCTTGCTCCCAGAGATACGCGGAACGCTTTTTTCTGAGAAGTAACCCGAAAGAGGAGGGATGTATTCAGCACTATATTGGGGGAATAGGAGCTGGGATGGGTGTTGTTAGTGGAGTGGACATCTATCTCCTAGGGGACAAACTCTCATCCATAGCTTCAGACAGCAGGCGGGGCTTTGTCACTAAGAGAGATCGGTGCCCCCCGTTGATAACATTCAACAAAGTCACATAAATATCCAGTGTAAAGTGGCTCAAGATTTTGTCAACCATGGTGAGAGTTGGTAGAGAGTTTGAGATGGTATGGGACAGATATATGTCACCGGCTCTGGCATGCACACAGGGGCAGGTGGAGTTATCGACCAGCATCAAGCTGATCGACCGTATCTCCACATGAGGGGCAGTGGCCTGATGAGTTAGCATCACCACTCAGTAAGACTTTGCCAAAACACAGCGCTTACACTAATCCAAAGTGGTGATCGAATGCCTGGATGGGCTGTACGGGTTTGGATTGTGAAAGGTTTTGTGCCGTATGATCCCATAAACAGAAGTGCAGACTCGGTCTGTATATTTTGTGGAATCAATGGGCTTACTGACTGGGGATTCTATCTTGTTGCATTGGTGGCTAAGTGACCCACATGTGATCATAGAATACGGAAGCTTGGGGCAGGTTGATATTTCCCTCTGTCGGAAGCATGTCCTTTGCATACCAGGTCAATACACGGTACTGTGTTCTGGATGGAGAGATCATTGCTGGGAAGGAAGCACCTGGGTATTATTTAGGACATAGACAAGTTTGTTTCTTTGTCCTAGAGGATACCGATGTAGCGTTAGTCATGGAACTAGGGTATTTCTTGAACCTAACAGTAGGTAGGGGTGCATGATATGCCCTGGGGATGGTCACTGAAATCCAGACACAGGGATGGAATTTTGTGGGTTTTGTTATTGTTTGAAATTTATATGTGTTGTTAGACTAAAAACTTGTATGGGAAGCTCTCCCGCTGATCTATGCAAACTGAGGGACAAAGTGACGGTGGGGTCTCTTCGTATAAATTAGAGACTTTGCTGCCAATTTAGATCCCTGAGGTACCGCAGACAGGCCAACTGTAACCAAGCCTGCCCAATCCCGACCCGTATCTACAATAAAGAGTTATAGGAGGTTGGGAGCGGGAGGCGTAATTGGATGGATCATATGTATACATATATTATGATAATGGGTTGATTTATGTCATGGTATAGTGTGATAAAATATATATATTAGGCTAGTAATATGGCCAAGTAAGGTCCTCCTCGAAGCTCTGTATCTGGAAGCTGGTTGAGTTGTTGCTCTGAGTGTGTGCGGGTGAATGGTGAGTGAATGGATACCCCTTGCCGGTACTATACCCCGTCATGAAGATGTCTAGAAGAGGAAGAAGAAGATACAGAACGGTGACAGGGAAGCTGTCACGGAAGATTGATATTGGCGTGTCACCCAGTAGCAAAGCGGCACGTGTGGGGAAACACAGCACGTTAAGACTGTTATGGACTGTTCTATAGGAGCTGGTTCTGAAGCCTGTGTTAAGAGGGGCAACACGGTAAAACCGTTATGGACTGTTCCAGAGATACTGGTTCTGAAGCACATGTTGGAAGACAGTTATGGACTGTTCCATAGGAGCTGTTTCTGAGGTGCATGTTGGAAAACGCAATACGTTAAGACAGTTAAAGACTGGACCAGAGGTACTGGTTCGGAAACACATGGTGGGCTGTTCGGACCATATGGACTGTTCAATGGGAGCCTTGTCTGAAGAAGGGTGATATGCGCCCCTTTAGGCGCAAAGCGGCATATGTTGGGGGCAACCTGGTCCACAAATCTGTTTTTACAATGAAATGACACTGGATGTCCCCAAACAGTCTGCATAGTAGAAATAGTAGGAAAGGGCTTATCTCTGCCCACCTGCTGTGCGAGAAGCTTCAAAGAGATTGCATAAAGGTGCAATTATTGGTCGAGAGATAGACGGGAGGGCAAGGGGGAAGTAGCTCGAATGAGTGAGTGTTTTAAAAAGAGTTCGTAAGACAGAGCTCTGTCTATTTTCTCTCTGACCTAGGACCTGGCTGAAACACATGCATCTCTGAAGGCCTAATAGCAGCCAGTTCGGGCCTAAGACATGTGACCTACAGAGGCTTAGCCCTCTATTCCATCCAGGAGCTCAGCCAGCAGGGACCTTTGCCTCGAGGAGATATAAGTATCATTTTTCATTAGTACTGTTGATATAGGCTGTATAGAATATTGCTTGTTAGTATGTAACATTCCTACTTTGAGGAAATAAATGTAAGTTCTTTTATTAAGCAACTGCGTCTGTATTCATAATAACATTGTACCATCAGGCCTAGAATTCTCGTAAGGGTAAGACTAGCAAACAAGGGACAAATACAATTAATACAAAGATGCAATAGTTATAGATTATGGATTAATATAGATATAATATTGCATATTTTCTAACACCCGGCTTGCCTGTGACCTTTCCAGTTTTCTGCCTGCATCTGACCTCTGGCTTGTTGTGACATCTCCTCTGCCTGATCCCTCAGTACCTTTGCTGCCAGCCAGTTAACCGACCCGGCTTGTCTGACCAATCTTACCACCCCTGGTTCCAGTCCTGTCTGCTGTGTTCCTGTGTTCCTGGTTCCAGTTCTGCCTGCTGTGTTCCCGTGTTCCTGGTTCCAGTTCTGCTTGCTGGTTTCCTATGTTCCTGGTTCCGGTCCGGTCTGCTGTAGCTGTTCCAGTTGCGCTTGCTGTGTTCCTGTGTTCCTGGTTCCAGTTCTGTCTGCCGTACTTCCTGTGTGCCTGGATCCAGCCCAGTCTTCGAAATTACCTCCACCTTGGTTGATCCTGCCAGGCACTCGTACCCCTCCTACCTCCGCGATTTCTGTTACACTACCAGGGGCCGCAGGTGGGAGCCGTAAGGGAGGCCTTCCTCTGCAAATCCGGGCTCGTCACCGTCAGGTACGTGACACTCTCCCTCTGTCTTCAACAACTCATTTAGGGGTTTTGCTATTTTTCCGAACCCTTCCACGAATCGACGGTAGTAGGAGCAAAATCCGAGGAAGGATCTGAGTTCAGTCACAGTGGTTGGGCGAGGCCAGGAGGTAACTGCTTGAAGCTTGTCAGGGTTGGTATACACTCCCTCTTCGGACACTATGTGTCCTAGATAGTGTACTGAGGACTGGTAGAACTGACACTTTTCTGGTGAAAGCTTGAGCCCCTTGTCACTGAGTCTCTTCAGGACCTTCTCCAGCCTTTTTTCATGCTCCTCAAGAGTCCTTCCAAAGACAATGATGTCGTCTAAGTACACCAGGACTTCAATAAGGTGCATGTCCCCCACCATCTTCTCCATTAGCCTCTGAAAGGTGGCAGGGGCCCCTGACAGGCCTTGGGGCATCCTGTTGAACTCGTAGAACCCTATTGGGGTGATGAAAGACGTTTTCTCTCGATCTTCAGGATGCATAGGGATTTGATAGTACCCACTCTTCAGGTCCATGACGCTGAACCACTTGGCTCCTGACAGGCTCTGCAGGGCATCCTCAATCCTGGGAGTGGTGTACTGATCCGGTATGGTCCTCCTATTGAGAGTCCTGTAGTCTATGCACAGTCTCAATGAACCATTTTTCTTCCGGACTACCACAATAGGGGAGGCATACGGGCTTATGGATTCTTTAATCACTCCAGTTCTCTTCAGTTCGGCCAACTGCTCACGCAGGTCTTCCAGATTAGCGAGAGGAACTCTCCGGACCCTTTCCCGAAAGGGTTTGTCTTCCTGCAGACGAATCCTATGGGTAGCACTCCTTGCACACCCTACATCAAACTCGTCTTTTGAGAAGATGTTTCTCCATCTGATCAGTTGGGCCTTGGCTCTCTCTTTCCACTTCGGTGGTAAGGTGGTGTCTTCCAGGCACAACCCCTCCAGGGTCTCTCCTTCAGCTTGTTTCAATTCCGACATAGCAACTGGAGTATCTGGGCTTACTCTGCCCAACAATACCCAGGCTGGAATCTTCATAGGAGAACTGGAGACATTCCTGACGCTCACTGGGATCTGGCCCTTGGACTTCTTCAATTCTCTCAAAGGGACCACTTCGGGAATCACTTCCAACCCTGGTTGAGTATCCAGGTTGCTCCCATGAGAGTTTTACAACGGCCCTAAGGCAGGTTACCTCACCAGGCTGTAATGTTCTCTCTTCTCTTGACAGTCTCCAGACTTTCCCTACCCCTTCTTCTGGGGCTTTTTTCTCCAGGACCAAATTCCGGTAGACCTGTTTTATCATGGGGTGGATCCTGGCGACTGAAGCCCCTTGTTCTTGCACTATGGGGTCCAATAGTCTCCTGACCAGTTCAGTGTTGGTTCCTATAATTAGGGAACTTCTACTGGCTCCTTGTGGGTGAGCACAGACCACTTCAAGAGTGTCGAAAACGTCCGCTTTTCTTGTTACAGAGGGATCAAATGCCAGCCTGATGAAAACGTAACCGTCATATGGGGAAACTCTGTGTGCCAATTCCCCATATCTCGAGGTCGTCGAGTTTCTGTAGAGGTACATGGCTCAAGTGTTTTTTATAAAAGTCTCTGTACAAGAGTGTCACTTGGGCGCCCGTGTCCAGGAGGGCTCTGGTGTAAACTCCTTCCACTTGGACAGGGACTAGTGGAGGGTCCCACCAGCCTATCCGGAAAACTCTCCCGAGGCGGCTTCTTCTTTGGACTCTGGATTCTTCTTTTTCCACTTGTCTCTGGATCTTAACCCCTTTTGGGCCTGGTATGTATTGATTCCCTGCAGGTTGTTAGACTTTAACTCCTGACAGGGGTTGTTGAGTGGTTTTTGAGGTGCTTTGTTCCCCTTTCTCTGTATTCTTTTCTCTTTCTGGATCTTAGTGGAGCTTTCTGTGAATAGCGGGCACCCGGCTGACTCCTTCACCGGGGCCCTCTGAAGTTTTCCGCCGGCTGTGAATTTCTGTTTCTGTCCTTTCTTGGACTGGTGCACACTCTTCCAGGGTGGCCAACTCCTCCACAATTGAAACAGACAATATCTCTTCTCTTCTGTGGAGAGCTTGGTATCGAACTACTCTGGCGTGACTCATTCCTATTCTACTCGGGTTCCTTTATTCCTGAGTTTTTGGACAGGAGTGAGGTCAAAAGGTCCAGCACCTGAGTCATTTGAGACTTTAGGGTCTCTACCTCTGAGTCCTGTTTAGTGTTCATGGCTGATCTGAATCCCACCATTGGGGTGATAGTAGTCTTCTCAGTCCCTTGTTGGTCCTTTAAGAGGGCTTCTTCATCTCCTATAATCCGTACAAGGTCTGGGTAACTCAGAGTCATTACTCTTTTAGAGGTCTTCAAGTGAAGCCAAACTGGATCTGGGCGCAGGGCGCCCCTCAGGATCTGTTTCAATCGGGTTCCATCTATAACCTGCGGCAGTATTCCCTTCTTTAGAATAATTTGGCACAGCATCCAGTTTAACCTCCGCACTTTCGGATAGCTTCTCTCCCAGCTGTTGGAAGGTATTGTGAGGGGGTTAGCTCGGCAGCGGGTGTGTGTGACCCCCGGGATGGGCTCCCCACACAAAAACAGGCCCAGCAGACGGAGGTTGTGGTTTTCAAAATCAAAAAGGTGCCGTTTATTTTCTATTTACAGTGACAAAAACACAGCAAAGCAAAAGAAACAAACAAAATAAATCCTGGTCAACTTGACCTCTGACTAAACATACAGGTTTCCTAACTAACAACTGGGATCAGCCTAGTGCTGTCCTAGTCCCTGGTTTTAAATGTCCAAGCAAAATATAGCCACACAGGCTTTCTCTCACCGCACAGGGGTTCACTCTCCCTAGACAGTCCACACAGGTCTGCTTCCAGGCATGAGCTAACATCTAATGAAGCTGGGAGTTCTTATAGAGGCCTAAATGAGCTGACAAGCTTCAGCTGGTCTCATCAACTCCCTGTCTGCACGACGCCCAGCCCTCTCTCTAGAGGTATGAGTCATCCATGAGCCCACTAGCCTCAGCTGGGCTTATACAACACTCCACCTAGTTGTATAAATCGGCGTAAAGCCTGAATCTGGGCGAAATATATCTACCCCCCTGGATGCAACCAGGTGACTTTACCTTCCTGCTGTCACATACCCCCCCCTCTTGTTTTAACCTCGGGGTTGGAACACCAGCAATCAGGCATTCATGTACTCGAGACAAAGCATCCACATTCCCCATTTGAACGCCAGGGCGATGCTTTACTGTGAAGTTGAATTCCTGGAGGGCCAGGAACCACCTATTCACTCTTCTATTTGTTTCCTTGTTTTGAGCCATCCACTTTAACGGAGCGTGATCCGTAACCATGTCAAAGTGCCTACCTAGCAGGTAGTACCGAAGGGAATCTAGAGCCCACTTCACCGCTAAACACTCCTTTTCAACGGTGGCGTAATTTACCTCATGGGACTTCAACTTCCTGCTGAGGTAAATGACTGGGTGCTCTTCCCCGTTCCAGACCTGGGACAATACTGCTCCTAACCCCACATCTGACGCATCACTTTGTACGACAAAGTCTTTAGAGAAGTCGGGTGAGTACAACACTGGCTGGCTACATAAGGCTTGTTTCAAGAATTGGAATGCTGCCTCAGCCTCAGGGGTCCATTTAATCATGACCGACCCTTTCCCCTTCGTCAGGTTGGTTAGGGGCACAGCCTTAGAAGCAAAGTGGGGAATGAATCGCCGATAATACCCAGCGATTCCCAGAAAGGCTCGTACCTGCTTCTTGCTGTTGGGACGTGGCCAACTCTGGATGGCCTCGACTTTGTTGAGTTGGGGTTTTATTACTCCCCTCCCAATGGTGTACCCAAGATATTTGGCCTCCTCCTGCCCAATGGTACACTTCTTGGGGTTAGCCGTAAACCCTGCTTCCCGAACAGAGTCCAGGACTGCTTGCACTTTTGGCAGATGTGAGGCCCAATCTGTGCTATGGACAATTACGTCATCCAGGTAAGCCGCAGCATACTTCCGATGGGGCCTCAGCATCTGGTCCATTTTCCGCTGGAATGTGGCCGGCGCATTCTGTAACCCGAACGGCATTCTTTTATATTGGAACGCCCCGTCTGGGGTTACAAATGCGGTTTTCTCTTTGGCTGACTTGGCCAGGGGGATTTGCCAATACCCTTTTGTGAGGTCAAGAGTCGTCATGTATCGGGCTGTTCCCAGCCGGTCGATCAACTCATCTATACGTGGCATGGGGTAGGTGTCAAATTTTGTAACTTTGTTCAACTGACGAAAATCGTTACAAAATCGCCAGCTCCCATCCGGTTTAGGCACCAACACAATGGGACTAGACCAATCACTTTGGGACTCCTCTATCACCCCTAAGTTCAGCATTTTCTGTACTTCCTCCCGTATTGCCTCCCGTCGGGCCTCTGGGATCCGATAGGGTTTTAACTTCACCCTTTCACCGGGCGGGGTAATAATGTCATGCTCTACCCCAGATGTTTGTCCCGGCAGCTCAGAGAATACCTCCTTGTTGCGAAGCACAAACTCCTTAACCTCCTGTTGTTGGGGTTGTGACAAGGTGGCTGCGATTCCAACCTCAGGAATCACGCAACCAGTTTGAGCTGGTGACCAAGTGTCTGCGACTAGGGACTCTCTATCCCTCCAGGCTTTCAACAGATTAACGTGATAGATCTGTTCGGGCTTTCGCCTTCCTGGTTGTCTGACCTTGTAATTCACTTCGCTCACTTTTTCCATTATCTCGTAGGGGCCTTGCCATTTGGCAAGGAATTTACTTTCAACCGTAGGGACAAGTACCAATATCCTATCCCCCGGGGAAAAGGTACGGGTCTTGGCTCCACGGTTGTACACTCTCTGCTGTGCCAACTGCGCTTGGGCCAAATGTTCCTTCACGATGGGCATTACCTGTGCAATTCGATCTTGCATCAGGGCGACATGCTCAATCACACTCCTGTGGGGAGAACTCTCACTTTCCCAAGTTTCCTTTGGGGGTCTCGAAACACACTGTAGTCACTGGATACTCTCGGGTGTCCCCATGCACACAAATAACAGCTACCTTGCTATTCCCAGAGACCTCTGTTTTAACTAATTCAGCCTTTATCAGGGTCACAAGGCTACCTGAATCCAGCAATACCACAACATTTCTACCATTAATACACATTTTGCATAAATGTTTCTCAGTTCCCCGAATGGCAGTGCATGCGACTGTCGCACACAGCGACTGACGTCTGCCCGTCAGAAAGTCACACTGCATGGGTTCCTCCAAAACCGGGCAATTTGCTGCAATATGTCCCGCTTGCCGGCAGCGGTAGCAAATGATCCTTCTTGCCGCCTCTTGAGCCGCTGATTTCCCAGGCTGTTCTCGCCAAACTTGGGGTAGAGCTCCCACCCTCTCACTCTCTCCACCCTTACCCCTTGGAATCATCTTATCCGCCCCTGGGGATGGTCTGGTCTTAGGGTGGAAAGTCCGAGTGTCTCTGGAAGAGGCCGTCAGGTTCTCTGTAGCCAAGTATTTCTCCACACGATCCACAAGACCATCGGCCGTCTCTGGGTCTCCATGGCTTACCCACTTTTGGATGGCAGTAGGAAGAGCTCTCAAAAACCGATCCATTACAACACGTTCCACAATCTTTGGTGCGGACAAAGTCTCTGGCTGTAGCCACTTTCTGCTCAGGTGAATGAGATCATACATTTGAGACCTGGGGGGTTTTCCAAGCTGGAAAGTCCAGTTATGCACACGCTGAGCCCGGACAGCCAGGGTGACACCCAGCCTTGCCAATATTTCAGCTTTTAGCATCACATAGTCTTTTGCTTGGTCAGGCTCTAGGTCATAGTAAGCTTTCTGCGATTCACCCGTTAACAGAGGAGCCACCAGTCCAGCCCACTGCTCCTCAGGCCACTTTTCTCTTTCAGCAGTCCTTTCAAACGTGGTCAAAAATACCTCTGGATCATCCTCTCCAGTCATTTTTGTCAATAAACGACTCACCCCAAAGGACGCGGTATTAGTGGGACGGCTTTCCTCACTGGTCTGCGGACGTTGCTGCATTACTGCTTCCATTTGTTGTAGTCTCTGCTCTTGCTTCTGTAATAGGTCTATGAAGCGGGCCTCAGATCGTTGCTGGGCTTGTTGCTGAGCTTCCAGACTCTGTTGGTGAGCTTGCTGCTGGGCTGCAAGGCTCTGTTGATGAGCTTGCTGCTGGGCTGCGAAGTTCTGTTGTTGAGCTGCAAGGCTCTTTTGCAAACCTGCATTTGTCTGCTGTTGATTGGCATTTGCTAGAGCCAGCTGTTTCAGTATCTCCTCCATGCTGGCTTAAAAAAAAACTGCCCGCATTCTCCACCAACTGTGAGGGGGTTAGCTCGGCAGCGGGTGTGTGTGACCCCCGGGATGGGCTCCCCACACAAAAACAGGCCCAGCAGACGGAGGTTGTGGTTTTCAAAATCAAAAAGGTGCCGTTTATTTTCTATTTACAGTGACAAAAACACAGCAAAGCAAAAGAAACAAACAAAATAAATCCTGGTCAACTTGACCTCTGACTAAACATACAGGTTTCCTAACTAACAACTGGGATCAGCCTAGTGCTGTCCTAGTCCCTGGTTTTAAATGTCCAAGCAAAATATAGCCACACAGGCTTTCTCTCACCGCACAGGGGTTCACTCTCCCTAGACAGTCCACACAGGTCTGCTTCCAGGCATGAGCTAACATCTAATGAAGCTGGGAGTTCTTATAGAGGCCTAAATGAGCTGACAAGCTTCAGCTGGTCTCATCAACTCCCTGTCTGCACGACGCCCAGCCCTCTCTCTAGAGGTATGAGTCATCCATGAGCCCACTAGCCTCAGCTGGGCTTATACAACACTCCACCTAGTTGTATAAATCGGCGTAAAGCCTGAATCTGGGCGAAATATATCTACCCCCCTGGATGCAACCAGGTGACTTTACCTTCCTGCTGTCACAGTATGTTCGAACTGGTACATCAGTTCAGTCGCCTTCTCTAGCTGGCCAAACTCCTCCTGCAGCATAGCCAGATAATCGTATGCGGTGCAGGTAGCATTGCTAAGCCTGAGGTGCTTTACAGCTTCAGCAGCAGCGCCCTTTAGACTTTCGCTGATGCACTGCTTCTTCTGCGCCTCTGGTACCTCCCATCCTTCTACCGCTTGCATGGCCTGTTCAATCCAGGTGTCAAATTCTTCTTCTCCGGCAGGCACTGGTTGCTTCCCTGAGAAGGTGCGGAGCTTCCGGTAACTGGCTTCCACATGCACCGTATTGTTTTTTTGACACTTGACTACAAAGTCTCCTAAAGCAGTCAGTAACTCCGGCCCTATGGCAGTCAGAGGTGATGCCGGAGCTGTTGACTTACTACTGTGTTCCATTTTGGGGCGGAGTAGCAGAGATGATAACGGGGAGGTTCGTGGAGACTCCTTCTTCACGGCCTCTGCATGCACTAAGCGATACGTTTGGTCATCTATGGCCTTTACACTCTGACCTTTAAACTCTTCTGGGATTCCTCTTCCCCATTCCACTAGTGCGCATGTGTACGAGGTATCTGACTTTATATCCACCACCCATACTTTCCGGCAGGGGGATATTATCATCACTAGCTGCTTGATCTCTTCTTTTTGCCGGATCTCCCCCGGGAGTACAATGACTACCGCCTGGGTCGGATCAGCGGCCCAGTCTGCACACCACTGTTCCATTGCTAGCGGGTCCATGCTGGTACTTCTGACCAGCTTGATTGCAGCGTGCAATGTACAGGGATCCCGGACTCGAGCCCCCACGTATAGCGGTACCCCCAGTTAAGAGGGCTGCTGGTATTAATTTGGGCCCTGTAGTGTACCGCTGTCAACCCCTGACAATCGACTCTATCCTTCCGTGGCACAGCTAGTAATGGGGAGATAAGACCGCGTGACCGCAACTCTTGGTGACGCAGTCCTTTGGCAAACACACACAGTGATATACTTTAAACTTCTATTAAAGTAATTGAAACTGACACCAATGTACTTGACCCAGATATTTTACTGAGGCTAATGGATAAGTAATAAACAACAGTATAACAAGTTGCAGATCCCTGCAATAAACAGTATTAAAGATGAACAGAGTGATACAATAATGAGGTATTGCTTTGAAACTCTAGTGATGCCCTTTTACAACTACTTCCCCTTGTGGGCAGACTAACGCCCAGCAACGTCTACCTACGTAGTCAGGCCTGACTGAACTAAATGGAAGTTCTGTAAAACAATCTTCGCTAGCAATCTTTCGGTGGTGCACTTGATGAACAAACTTTGTAATCCGAACGAGTAGTAAAGATACAGTATTTGTCTATGAGCAAGTGCTCTCTCACCACCCGGACCAGTCCCAGTCCTTTTCCTCCGCCAATTCGTCTAGGCACATGGATCCACCGACATCCGAGTCTTCGGTCCTCCTGGTGTAGTACAGCAAGGATGAGAAGATGTCTCTAGGGTTCCGCTAGGCTGGCGGAGGGCTCTTTGGAAGAAATTGTACAAGGCTTCAGGCCTGGGCTTGCAGCAGTCTCGCACCGAGTTCTTGCTTGATAGCCGGGAGGGTCCAAAAAGAGACCGAACAAACTCTGCCTCCCCTTTATAAAGTCCGCCCCAGCAGTCCTTGCTTCGGGGCAATGCACCTTGGGTGCTGAAAGATGTCTTGGGAAATGTAGTCTCTCTGTATTAAAGGGGAATACCCCGCTACACACATATGCCTTCAAAATGTTTAATGTAACCCTCCAACCCAATCTTACTACGACATTACTTAATATCAAACCAGATAGTCTGACTCATGCCCAATTTAAACTTTTTATATTTTTGCTCACAGCAGCAAAACAAACTGTGGCGAGAGCTTGGAAAACTCCCTCTTTGGTGTTGGCCGAGACAAAACAAAAGAATGAACAATGTTATGATACACGCCAAAATGGCGGCTATTGAACAAAACCAAATTCCTAAATTCTGTAAATTATGGCAACCTTGGATAGAACATTTCTTACCGACAGCATTTAATGACTCTGTTTTAATGTCATGGTAGATGATTTGAAGTTATACTGATCATACAGGTCTGACTGTGACATCTGGATCGACCCGGTGGACCCCTCCCCACTACTTCTTTACTCTTCACTTTTTCTTTTCTACTCTATCTCTCCTTATACCTTATGATTTTGAAGTTCCATAGGTTTACGAATATAGTATCAGTTTTGAAAGGCAATCCATTAACCCAAGTTTGCTCAGGAAATCTTTATTCAGTTACTCATAGCTATTAGAATCATTTACTGTTTGGATATCTACATCTCCTTAGGTTGAACACATAATTGTTAATTAATTGCTTTAACTTTTCACACTTCCTTATATCCTAATCAACACTATATTTGTAACCACATATGAATATTATATAATAACTCCGAATTGTATAATGCACAGTACTTAATTTATTGTATTTAACTTATTATATTTAATAAAATATTTTTGACAAGGAAAAATGCATGCACAGTGTTTTCCATGTATTCCAATAGCCCTAGGTCACACCGGTGCAGTCAGTTCCAGTCAGTTTCCGGTGCACAGAACTGTACTGGAACACAGCAAAACGTATCAAAAATGCACCGGAACTGCGTGTGGTGTGAACTGTAAGCAAAAACTCATCCGGAACGTATCCGGAGTGCATTTTTGTGGTGTGAACTGGCCCTAACAGTTTGAGTTATAAAACGGGGGTTTAGTTAGCACCCATTTGCAAATACATGTGTAAGCTGCAGAGCCACTTCAACGCACCCCAATATTTCTGCAGTCCTAACTCTTGTAAAATTTTGAGAGCCTCCATAGTAGAATCATATGCATTCTAATGTATAGATAGAGGGCAGGTAAGCCTGCAGGTAGTCCACCCCTCCTTAACCATTTCCCGCCCGTCATATAGCAATATGACGTCCGGAAAGCGGTTCAGTTATCCTGACTGAACGTCATATGACGTCCAGCAGGATAAGCCGCGGGCGATATACCGCTTTTGTGAAGGATTCCCCCCTTCCTTAGTGCCGGAAAAACCCCTGGTGTAGATGTACCAGGAAGAGAAGTGATACTTGATACACCAGTAAAAGGTGGGTCATACCACATTTGGGATTAGAACCACACTTTTCCTTTCATTATACTTACACATTCTCCCCATATTCTATTCCTTTATATATTGCCTTACTTCATAGACTTCTCCATCTGTATTTGGTGACTGGCTAATTAGGATTCAAGGCCATATGAAAAGAGACAGCTTTGATTTTGTGGCTTCTGTAGGAGCCTAACACCATTTATGGTAAGCACTATAGAGCCTTGATAGACATGTAGCTTTGTAGATTATACCCCTTGAGGGGATTCTTTGGGGTTTATGCCTCCAATTCTCTGTATCAATATGTATATGCTTTGCCCCTTATATTTATGAGGCAATAGTTCTAAGCTTCTTGTTAAAAAGTATTAACAATATATGGATCTATTTACCATAAGGGGGTACTCGTCTCTTTCTTCTTTGTATCCCCTGACATTCATATTTGAACTTCTGTGGCTCTCTACCTACTCTCTAATTTACCTACAATATTCCACTTTGATTAGGTAAGGGGATACATTATATACAGTTACAGCTAAATTATAAGATTATACATTATTAAACTTATTTATAGAACAATGTCTATTCCATTATAGAATTACCACCGTGTTTCGGCCTCCTTGAAAATCGGAAGTTTGAAGGTCCAGGTGTCCCATATGGGATTAAAACACTGTCAATTGTTGCATTTTCCTTTCTGCAAGGATTGAACTGGCTCTCCCCTTGTTTTTATTTTTGGTGGTGTCACCCAATATTTGATGTTCAAGGCCAATACATGTTGTCTCTGTGATATTTTTTGTGATGTGTTGTTTCCCTTTCCTTTGTGAATACATTTTTTCTTCCAAGATACAGATATACATTGTTGAACACTCACGTGCATATACAATTTTAACAGTATTGATATTTATGTATGTTTCTTTTTTGTTTGAAATCTTTTTTTAATATCAGCACCTACCCATCTCTGTCCTGAGGAAGCAACTAGATGTGAAACGCGTTGACAGACAAGCATGGAGGAGCTCATGGACCCAACTTATTGATATATATACGTTTTTTCCGTATATATGTCGAAGAGGCATGACCAAAAAAGGTGTGCCAACCAAGCCAATGGCTGAGAGCGCTGACCGGAGTGTTCTGGCGGAGGGGCCATCCACCTGTCAGAACACAATAGTACAGCAGGGGAGATCGCTGTACTAACATCGAATTGTTAGTACATCGGCTCTGACATGAGCTGTCAGTTTTTGCTGTTCAGCCCATTAAGTTGAATGAAAAAAAAACTAGCAGTGTGTGTACTATGCTTTAGACTCTAGGCAATTGTTTTGTTACACTAAGCTTAAGCTGGCCATAGATGAATAGAATGTTGACTAAAAATTCTTAGGAAAAGTCTTAGCAAAATCTGTATGAAAATTCTCAGAGCATTCAAATGTAATTAAAAAGATTTTAATTGCTTTTAACATTTGATTTTGTAATAAATGGACTATACTGGACCAAAGCCACATACACTGTTATAAGTTTGTTTGTTCAAGAAAAAATTTCCATCCTGCTACTTCTTGTCACCGAGTTTGAAAAGAATGTCGCTTTGATCCATTAATGATAAGAACAAACTTCCTTAGAACATTCTTTTCTAAGAACTTTCATTCAAAATTGTATCCATCTATGGCCAGCTTTACTATCCAACCTTACTGCAAGGACTAGTTGTAAATTATGATGGCTGACATCTTTTTGTATAGCTTGCTCGCTAGATTTGGCGTGGGGGCACACTGGATGCCTTCTGCTGCCGTTATGCTCTTGCTGGTCTTCTAATGTGTCTATGAGCATTTAAGAAGGGATGGGCTACCTCCAGGCACACCTGCCCTCAATTTATCCACTGCTATATATGCTCCAACATGGAGACTTCCACATTATAGTGATAGGACAACACTATGCATAGGAGCTTTAGCAAGGCAGTGCGGCTTCCACATATTTTTGCTAATGTCTGCAACTAAACCCTTTATCTTTAACTTGCAGTGATAAACAGGGTCACCTTTTTTTGTTTTTTGTAGGCTAGCTGGTAAGTGTGCAAAGATTTTTTTAGTTTGTAATGTGCAGGGCCCTTCCATGTGCACCTTACTGCAAAGTCTAGTTGTAAATTGGGGTGACTACCCTCTTTTTGTATGGCTTGCTAGCTGGATTTGACATGGGGCACATTGGGGTGGATTTACTAAAACTGGAGAGTGCAAAATCTGGTGCAGCTCTACATAGAAACCAAATGATACTAGCCGTATAAGAGAAAATGAATATATTATAAGGTATATGGCACCCAAAAACTGGACAATCACATGTATGGACATGACCAGAGCTATATTGACTAAGAAGTATTGATAAGAAGGATCTGTTTGGACAGCTGAACCGTTCGCCCAATTCTCAGTCTAAAGTCCAGGGCTGACCCTCAAGAGGAACTTTCATACCTATATATTTTTCATTTCTCTTCCTTTACCTCATATATATGTAGACATAAATATCCTAATCATAAGTGATGCATATGCCACTTCTCAGACATTTTAAGAAAACACCTAGATACATGTTACATTATACAGTAAATACACATGATATTCAAAGTAAGAACATATATTGATATGTAATGAATAAAAATTATGTTTAGATTATCATATGACATCTTAGGTCATAGGCAAAAGTATGATCTTAGTATCTGTTGACCTAGAGACTTTGTTAGAAAAAGAAATATAGATATCAGTGTGATTTTATATATATGTAGCGGGGGTCTAAATTTAGGGGGATACACCTGGGTGGTAGTATGACCCAGGTGTGTATAAATCATAAGAGGATTTAGACCATTTAAATTGTGGAGGACTTGGTGGTGTATTATTCTCCTTGGCCTGTGGGTGGCGGTGTTCCCACGGGTCAGGGTAGAATCACTGCCGCAGTGCTGTCCTTTTTGTCCCGTTCCGGCGGTGGTACAGCGGGGGCGGAGAACCTGCTGTGGCGTCACAGAAGGGGATAAGGGGGAGAGACGCCCTCGCCACGAGGTCTTCTTTTTGGAGCGCGCGCCCAGGCACCTTAGGCCTGGGTGCGGGCGGTCCGGAGTTCCAGCCCAGGCGCCCTAGGCCTGGTCGGAGCGGAGTTGGCGTCCATCCCAGGCACCTTAAGCCTGGGGTGAGGTACTACACCGGAGGCCTGGGGCCCAGTAACTTCGACTGGGCTCCGCAAGGGCGGATGAGTCCGAGGGACCCTGAGGTGGATGGGGCCCATGTCTGAGGTGAGGAGGCTGGAGAGGTTACCCGTCTGAAGAGTCCGGAGCAGCATCAACCCGGTGACGGAGGGGCCTCTGGTAACTCCCTTGGAGGGACATCTTCCCCCTGACAGGGGCCACAACGCAGCGAAGGTACTCCAATTCATATTCCTCAGAGTCGCTGGTAGAGACTCACAAGTTTCAAGTTCCTCTCTCTAGCCAATGGCTATAGCAACCACTGGTGAAACCACAGTGGTTTAGTTTATCGTTAGGACAGTGCCTCGACCTGCTCACCCCACCGTATTGAACTGTTTATGGGTCCCAATCTATCGGCTGACAAAGAACTGTTTAATTGTGTGCTACAATAAAACAAGAGTTGGATCCTTATCGGTGTGTGGAACTCTGGTTAATGGGAGTGAAGGGGAGTGTCAGCACAGCAAGACTTGGTTTTTAATAGAAACACACAGGCCAGAGAAGAATAACTGGTACTGGCTTTCACCTCACCTGCTGCAATGGGGAGGACATGGGCCGTAGCGCATCTCACCCTCACGTACAACATACCCCTAGACCAGAAAGAGGGGGTGAGGCCGCTACATATAGAAGTGTTTTAAAGAGTTAATTAGCCTTATGAAATACGTTGAATTGTGATTATAGAATATAAAAGGAGCCACGTTTAGAAATGACCACATATTCAAAATATATAGATAAATATTGAATGTTATATTGATTGACATGTAATCTGTACCCTGTTTAGAAAAACCAGCTTATAGATATATTTTTAGACAGGAATATAAAACAAATTATGTTATGTGAATGAATCAAAAAGTATATTAGAAGTATGTTATATATACCGGATTACCAGAACATAAATATCCATATATAGACTTTCCAGCAATATATAAATTATACACATTCTGAAAATAGAATATATAAACTAAAAGCATTGATGCCCCAGTGGTTGAAAGTGGTATTACTTGAGGTTCCCAAAATTCAGAAAACAGTTAATTATTAAATTACCAACCTATAGAAACCAGAGATTTTTGTACAGTAACTCCCCTATCTGCAGCCACCAATGAGTGGAAGAACCACCTCCTTTGGGAAGAACTTAGGATAATTTTTATAATCTTATTGTCCAGAGACAATATTTAAGGGAAGAAAAATTAGATGAAGGGAACGCTCACCAAAAAAGGACTCACCAAGGACTCCCACACTGACTCCCAGCCAGCCACTCCCACCGGCCGGGGAGAGACACTCAGGGACCCACCCTGAGAGGCACACTAGGAGATCCACACTCTCAAACAGGCTGACACCCATGCACCATGCATGAAGACATATTTCCACCCTCCTGAAGATTCCTAGACACCCGATACCTGAAAGCCACGGCAGCCATCTTAACTCTGGTCACTTGCCAGTAGGAAATTGCCATTATGGAATGGGTAATTATGTCATTTTTGATTTGATCTTGAATTCATTGTTGTTCTCAAAATTATTGAAGTATTGAATATTCTGCAATTATGATGTATTCTCATTAACCAACAACTGGTAGATGTTTTTTTTGTAAAGATTCAATTTTTAATTATATTTTTCTTTTTGCATAGTTCCAATCTTAGTGACAAAACAAACGTCCAATTTATTTCACATTGTTAACCACTTACTTACCTGCAGTATAGTAACGGTTGGATGTGTGAAATACAGACGTTCTGTTTCATTGTCAATTATACAAGGTTGTTGAACCTATTGAGAATTTATCATGACAGCATTATGTCAAAGGGACTGCATGCCCATTTTGCGGGTAATTTTATTGATTTTGAAGTTGTTCATGTAACGCAATTGGTATTTTTATTTCATGTAAATATTTGCTTTTTGTCAACCAATAAATGTAGCTATTTCGAAAGATCACACGTCTCCGTGAATAAGTTTCACATTATAGACTAGGTCATATAGATTGTCTTGTATTCAAAAATATCTTTCGTTAAAAAGAACTTAAAATTAATATTGTGCGGGCAAAACTGTCCCTTAAAAAGCACAACATATTAATTTTAAGTTCTTTTTAACGAAAGATATTTTTGAATACAAGACAATCTATATGACATAGTCTATAATGTGAAACTTATTCACGGAGACGTGTGATCATACAAAATAGCTGGGTGAGCTGGTGAATATCAGGCCCTCTTTAGACTTAATTTCGGGTCTTGGGTAAATTAGCCACTGAGGCAGAAAACATAGAGAGTTCTCTTTAAAAAAAAGGAGTTTCAGATCTTTTTTCTGGAGGAGTCAATTGATATTTATTTTGACAAAAAGATGGAGATTGAGAGATTCCAAAAGGCAGATATGCTGACAGTAGCAAGAATAACAGGGAAAAGTGTTTGGTCTTTTCTCTGTTAAACATATATACTGTAAATTAATTGGTTTTGGTGCAGGTTTGTTTCTTTTCAGAAAAAGTAAGCTTCTCAGTCACAAATCTCCTGTTGCACTGAAGAGCCTCTCTGACATGACATGTGCAACAGGGCAGGCTAGTTCTTTGAACACATTCTGTACAGCCAGTGGTACATTCTTGGCACTCAGTTGTCCATGGTATGATCACTTGTAAGCATTTTAGTTACAACTTTTCATTGCTGTTCCTGTCAGAAGAAAATTAACTTTTACCTGAAAATGAGAGTTAAGGACCTACAGCTGGGTGATTGGTATATAAAGAGGTTATAAGATGAAGCTGTAGCAGTGTATTATGGTTAGTTCCAAGCAACCGGTCACATCCCAATGAATAATTGAAAAAATTAGAGAAGGGGTTGCCCCTGGGATAGTACGGACCGGTGCAATATAAAGAACTGACCAAAAACTTTATTTAAAAAAGTAGAAAGGATTTTATTATAGTAGGTCATAAAAAGTTCATCAATGAAACAAATATTTTCAGCAACACATAGAGATAATTACAATAGAAATGGAAACATATTTTGTGAATATCACATTGGAAGCCAACATACATTACATATGCACCCCTATGAGCAGATACTATACATCAGTACAAGGGGATACAAGTAAATACCGACATGTTTCGGATATGTTCGGCAGTTTATTACCGAAGTAAATACGTTCCTTCTTCAAGGTAGGTATAAGGGCTGAGCAATGTGTTTAAGTTTAAATCTATAATTCAAAGAGAAAAACAATATATAAGAGTACAATAAATGGTTTTGCGAAGGCATTGCGTGTTTAGACATGATGCATGGCATGCAAATGAGCATTTGGACAAAAGTTATACCCAAAAAAATTATGGTTGATATGTGAGATAAAGGGATATAGAGAAAAATATTACTTACGTGTAGCGGGTATGTACCCCGCAGGTTTGGTTTATAATAGTTTCAGTATAGTGACTTGAATTTCCCTCTCAGCCCAGAGATGGCACTGTTGTTTCTGGGCTGGAGTGGAAAGGTCGGTGGACACTCTTTCTGTGTGTTCTCTCTCGGCGGCCGTGCGGTGGGGCGGGGAACCCGCTGTGCATGCCGGGGGAGGGGATATAAGGGAGTGGCCATCTTCCGGTAGAGGTCGTGTTCCAGGCACCTTCAGCCTGCGGACAGGGAGCTGCGTCCGGTCCTCTAGGTGCCCTTGGCCTAGAGGACCGTCTGAGGTCGTGATCCATCCCAGGCACCTTAAGCTTGGGATGTGGTACTTGCCGGAAGGTCCGGGGCTCAGTGCCCAACACTGAGCTCCGCGAGGGAAGGGACCTAGGGCTCTTCGGGGATGGAGGCCTGAATCCCGGTGTGACGCTATGGACCGGGGAGAGCTCCTCACTTGAAGACCCGGTGCAGCATACTGCCGGTGACGGGTGAGTCTCTCGTCGGAGACGGTCTGGGAAGGATCCCCTGTCCCTCGTGCGGAGACCATATCCCACTTTCCAGGAGGAGGTGGAGGATCGAGAATCGTGTCTGGGGCCTGTTCACACTCACACCTCCTTTCTGTGCTGTTCTACAAGGAAGTTCATGTGTGGAGTATCCCTTAAATAAAGAAGCTTGGACTTTAATGGTGTGAGGCTCAATTCCTGCGGATGAACTTCAATGGTGACTCTTGGAGGGGGAAGCCTGGTGTATCGCACAGACCCGAAGGTAACAACAGACATCGCTGAAGCCACAGGTGTGCCTCGTGGTGGATGCTCGGCGTAGCCCGCCTGCCCTCTCTCTCTCCCCATTATTCAATTACCCCTAGACCAGAGACAGAGCGAGCTGCACGGTGGAGAGAGAAGGGGGGTGGTCGCTACACGTGGGGGCTCGGGTCCGGGATTGTGTGTACACTAAAAAAATTGGACAAGTCTGCGGGACGAGTTAACTGAACAGGCCCAAAGTGCAGCCCGGCTTGGAGCGTGGAACCGACCCAAGTGACGGGAAGGAACCGCGCAGGAAGAGCAGCAGAGAGGGGAAGGCCCAGCCGTGTGAGGTACTACATGTGGGGGTCTTTAATTGCACTGCGCCAACAGACACGAACCCCCACCGCTTGGTTCGTGGGCGTGGCCAGCTTAAAGAAGAAAAAAAAGCCCGCGAACCGGAGCAAGAGGGGAGGAGTCCAAGACGTGAAGAGTGTGCTACACGTGGAAGCTTGGACATTGGCGCGAATTCTGCAGTGTGCGATATGGATCAGCAGCAGGTCGCCATGTTTGGACCCACCTCAAAGTCCCGCATGCCCGCAGATATTTGGCATGTTCTTCTAAGGCGTCCCAGCGGTTCAAGGACTGTAAAGCTGAGTGGATGCTGGGCCGTCATATTCACGCAGACAAAGTGGTTATTAAAAGGAAAGAAGGAGATGATGTGGTGTATCGGATTGAGACCATGGACGGACAATTGAATCCCCGTTTCTACCTATGAGGAGAGAAAGACTCCTGTGTTACCTTTCAAAGGTGTTGTACTTTGAACTTTGCTGCAGACGTTGTTTTTTTACTTTGTTCAGTGGCTCTTGCAGCAAAGAGGGTGCTTGTTGTACCCGGAAGAGGACGGTTCCAGTTTTTTTCCCCTTTTCCTGTTTTCAGCAAAATTTGCAGACTTTAGGGTAGTTAGACTCGGGATTCAAGCTGCCAGAGAAGAGAGGCAACGGTTGCAGTTACCGTGAGGCTGTCACCAGGTGGCAGTCTTGCGCAACGATGTACACTCTACACACTCACACTGGAAAAAAGGGATTTTCTTCTTGGAGAAGATTTCTTTCCTTCTTCACATACACATGTGTCAGGGTTTTGTGTTTAACTGTTTTATTCCCTCTGCAGGAGAACGCCGCGGCAAGATTATTCAAGCTGGGGTGGGTCTTAGGCAGGAAGGGAGGGAAATTGTTTGTATGGATCATTATGTGTTTGCAATGCTGTTTATATTGGTTCTGCACTTTGTTTCTTTCTTTGCAGGACCCCAGACACGATTGCTTAGACTGTTATGTGTTTGCATCTTAGTGTTTCCAAATTGCATAGGGGGTCTTTGGTATGAGTTGTGCCCACCGTTGTGAGTACAGCTCATCCCAGACACTGGGGATCAGTGTTCAATTACCAGGGGGAGTGTGTAGCGGGTATGTACCCCGCAGGTTTGGTTTATAATAGTTTCAGTATAGTGACTTGAATTTCCCTCTCAGCCCAGAGATGGCACTGTTGTTTCTGGGCTGGAGTGGAAAGGTCGGTGGACACTCTTTCTGTGTGTTCTCTCTCGGCGGCCGTGCGGTGGGGCGGGGAACCCGCTGTGCATGCCGGGGGAGGGGATATAAGGGAGTGGCCATCTTCCGGTAGAGGTCGTGTTCCAGGCACCTTCAGCCTGCGGACAGGGAGCTGCGTCCGGTCCTCTAGGTGCCCTTGGCCTAGAGGACCGTCTGAGGTCGTGATCCATCCCAGGCACCTTAAGCTTGGGATGTGGTACTTGCCGGAAGGTCCGGGGCTCAGTGCCCAACACTGAGCTCCGCGAGGGAAGGGACCTAGGGCTCTTCGGGGATGGAGGCCTGAATCCCGGTGTGACGCTATGGACCGGGGAGAGCTCCTCACTTGAAGACCCGGTGCAGCATACTGCCGGTGACGGGTGAGTCTCTCGTCGGAGACGGTCTGGGAAGGATCCCCTGTCCCTCGTGCGGAGACCATATCCCACTTTCCAGGAGGAGGTGGAGGATCGAGAATCGTGTCTGGGGCCTGTTCACACTCACACCTCCTTTCTGTGCTGTTCTACAAGGAAGTTCATGTGTGGAGTATCCCTTAAATAAAGAAGCTTGGACTTTAATGGTGTGAGGCTCAATTCCTGCGGATGAACTTCAATGGTGACTCTTGGAGGGGGAAGCCTGGTGTATCGCACAGACCCGAAGGTAACAACAGACATCGCTGAAGCCACAGGTGTGCCTCGTGGTGGATGCTCGGCGTAGCCCGCCTGCCCTCTCTCTCTCCCCATTATTCAATTACCCCTAGACCAGAGACAGAGCGAGCTGCACGGTGGAGAGAGAAGGGGGGTGGTCGCTACATACGTATCACAAAAATCTTTTTCTGACAACACACAAGTGTAGAATTGGATGTCTTTGGGTGAGCTCCATGGAGTTTGGAAATTTCTAGTCCAATAAATGATGATAAGTAATATGTTTAGTGAAAAATATTAAAGGACTTATATATGCTTCAAAAAAAAAGCAAGAAGGAAATATATATGCGTCAGCAAGCCCATGAAGTTATTTAGGCAGACATAAAGAGCAAATATATATGTTGGACCTGGAAATATTCCATTAAAACACCAAACTGATTATATAGTAGTGTCTTTGTTCCAATACACCATGCACAGCGCCGTCAAGGCTCACAGGAATGGGCCAGTAAACACCGGAGACTGCCCTGAAAGGCAAGAGATGGAATTAATTCTCATATGTAGAGATTGTCTGTAAGGAAATATTTTTATATATAACAATAAATGTGGTTCCCCAAGATTCGCTTAAGTAAGCAATAAGTATAGTCTTACCTATGATGGGGTCATGGTGCCAAATGGATCTCATCTCTACAGCGAGATCTAGTACATTTGTTGCTGACATTTAAATAAGTCAGCTGTTGGTCGATTGACCAATCAAGCAGTGGGTGTGGGCACCAGAGTTAGAAAGCCAGAAAAGGGGAGGAACCAGCAAAATGAGAGGAGGTCCTCCCAGTGGACGTCTCAGCGTCAAATCAGGGCAGTGTTTGGGGAGCTGACGTCACCCCTCGGTCTACGCAGCGTCCGGCGCCACCGCGCTAAATAAGCGCAATGACGTCAGACGTCGACGTGACCGCCGGCACGCAAGATAGCAGGAGTATCGAGCCAACCAGGCTCCGTGCGCATGCGTGCCGAGATAAGACGCTCAGAAGATCACCAATCCGTCTCAGCATAGACAGTAAAAGGGATCACTGCCGATAGTCGAGCCGGGTGACGGCCAACAATGGGATGCCATCTGCATGTTGAACTACTGCTCAATGCACCCCTCAACAGGGGGTGCTGCTCCATGACACTCTGTTCATGGGGCTCCAGCGTGCCGGGGAGCCTCGGCTAGCCACGCATGGGACCGGGAAAGATAGTTCACCCAGTAGAGTGAACCAAAAAGAAAAATGAAATGGAAATAATCATTAAATATTTTATTTCAAAAATGTTGCGGTTGGAATTATATTCAATATTCTCCTGGGAGCTTGCCCAATTACATGTATGACATCCTATATGTTTGGACATATAGTTAACACAAATATTTAAATACTTTGAGCAGCTATTCAGTACAGCCATATATACAAAAGATATATCTGACACATATTAGTATGTTATAATGAATACATATTGACATATCAAACAAAGTGCTCAAGGCAAAAGAGATGCATATTGCAAACCATGCTATGGGGGTCAAATAATAAATAATTACATAAAAAGGAGGGGGGGGGAAAAGAAGGAAGAAAAAGAAAGGGTTGTACTGATTCTTGTATTAGTGTAGCAATTCTTTATCAAAGGTTCCAGATGTGAAACCAGGTAAAAACGGTTTAAAATTAAAGGCCTGATTTAATCCCGGGGGAGAGGTGGCGTCCAAGGATGAAATCCATCTCAGTTCCCGCTGGAGGAGGAGCTTGTCAAAGTCACCCCCTCGGGAACTAGGATGCACCCGATCCAGGACCAACACCCGTATCTTGGGGCATATGCCAGCATGGGTTTTAAGAGTATGTTTGCCCCAGGTACTGTCAGGGTCCTTGTCTTTTATGGCTTTGAGATGTCGATAAAATCTCTGCCATAGTTTTTGAGTGGTTTTTCCTACATAAAAGCAGTTGCAACTGCAGTTTATCAGGTAAACCACTCCTGAGGTTTGGCAGTTGGCAAAATGCTTAGGCAGAAATTTGGTACCATTGGGTAAAAGAATGTCTTTGTCTGTGTTCATATATTTGCAATATGCACAGGCACCACACGGAAATGTTCCTCTATTTTTACATGGATCTCCCCTGTTGGAGTCTTTAAATTCACTTTGGACGAGTATGTCTCCAATGGAGGTTGCTCGTCTATATGTTATGGCTGGTTTTGGGGGCACAAGAGGTCCCACCACCGGGTCTGAAGTTAGAAGGTGCCAAAACTTCCTACAGATATTATTGATCTGTGTATGATCATTTGAATATGTAGTGATGATACGATTACCAGTTACATTCTATATAAATTTTTTAGAAGCTAAGAGTTCATGTCGACTTTTATTTTAAGTACGATGAAATGCTTTTTTAAGGCACTTGTGGCTGTAGCCACGTTCTAAGAGGCGTTTTCTTAAATTGTTAGCTTCTCTTTTATAGTCCGTGGGATCAGAGCAGTTTCTCTTTATTCTCAGATATTGTCCATATGGAATGGATTCTATTAGTGGTTTTGGATGAGAGCTGGATGAATGTAAAATGGTGTTACCAGCTGTGGGCTTGCGAAAAAGTTTAGAGGATAGCATGTTATCATTGTCTCTGAAAATTTCCACATCCAAAAATGTGATATTATGTGGGTCAGAGGTCATGGTAAATTTTAAATTAAATTTATTTATATTCAAGGCTTGTAAACATTCATCAAGCAATTGTTGGGGGCCGTTCCATACGACGAGTATGTCATCGATGTACCTGTGCCACATGACGACGTGGCACAGGTACATCGAGAGGTCCTCGTCAGAGAAAATGGAGCGTTCCCATTCCCCTAGGTACAAATTGGCGTAGCCAGGGGCACAACAGGTGCCCATGGCTACGCCCTGTACCTGGAGGAAAGCCCCACCATCGAAGGTAAAGACATTATGTTGTAGTATAAAGTCAAGTGCTGATATAATGAACTTGTTAAACAGATATTCATGATGACTAGTCTGTAAGAGCACATTCTTGACGGAGGCTATACCTAACGAGTGTGGTATAGAGCTATATAGGGCCTCTACGTCAATACTGACCAGAATTGATTCCTCAGGTATTTGAACCCCCTCGATGATGCGTAGTAAGTGAAGAGTATCACGTACATAGGAAGGTAGACAAGAGACGAAGGGTTTTAAATGTTCGTCTATTAAACGAGATAGATTTTCAGTGATTGCACCATTCCCTGATATTATAGGGCGACCGGGTTTTTTTTTGCATTTTTGTGAATTTTAGGGAGAGAGTAAAAGGTAGGGATTTTGGGGAAAGGAGTCCGTATGAAGTCCAATGTCTGCTTTGAGATAACTTTACTCTGAAATGCTGTGTCAACCAGGTCATAAAATTTGAGATTGTAAGCTTTAATAACATCTCTACTCACGGGACGGTACCAATCCTGATTACTCAAAATATCTAGACACATTTGTTTATAATTGTCATTGTTCATTAACACTATATTCCCTCCTTTGTCTGAGGATTTGATAGTTATGTTGTGGTTATCAGATACATTTTTCAATGCAGTTTTCTCTTTATGAGTAAGGTTGATATGGTCTGGTGGCACAGGATCGAGAGTTTGAATCTCGCGGCAGACATTTTTCAAAAAGTTGGAGACACCTTGATTAGAGCTGGGGGCTGGATACAATGACAAAGTTTTTTTAAGTGATGACTTCGTAGTGATGACTTTGTCTGAAATAGATACATTAGGATTGGCTAGAAGAGAGTCCAAATCTACATTGTCAATTAAATCGATGGGTTCATTTTCTGTCAACAAGGATTTTAGATTTTTCAATGCTTGTCTTTCACTGAAAGTGTGAAAGTCTTGAGCATCTGGGTCTGTTTTTTCAAACATACTTTGAAGAAGTAGTTTTCTAGTATATAAATGAAGGTCCTTAATGACCTCAAATTTGTCCAAAGGTTTGTTTGGACAGAAAGTGAGTCCCTTTGAAAGCACTGAGACTTCATCAGAAGTGAGGGAGTGTGTGGATAAGTTAATAATGTTAAGGGGTGAAGTGGCTGAATGTGTCATTAAGGTGGAGTGGGAGTGAGGGGAACCTGTAAGTTTCCCTGATTTCTAGAGAACATGGGGGGAACTCGGGGAGTGGCAAAGGTGTTAATAGTGCCTCCTGTCGTGATTTCTGAGACTACATTAGTGTTGTCCATAGTTGTGATTGAGGTGCTCGGGATAGTGGACGGAGTGGTCCGTGAATGTTGTTTGGGTGGACGTTTATGAGGATGAGTGCTGGTTGGATTGTCAAAGTCTCGGCTACGTTTGGGCTGTCTTGAGCGTTTGGGTTTAAAAGATGTGCGTGACGTGTTGGAGGATACCGAAGAAGTATCAGATATATCTGAGCGAGATTGTTGGGATTCATTTTTTTGTAGGGGTCTAAAGTTATTATTTTGAAACCATTTATAGGCCCGCCCCTCCTCAAAAGCTTGTTTATCTCGTAGGTATTTAAATTCTTTCTTGGCCAAAATAGATTTGTTAAATTGTTCAATATGAATTTTTAATTTGTCATTTAGATCTTGGTAAGAAGGATGAGTCTGGAGGGGTTTGATTTTAGAGTATACCTTGTCAATGTTTGCATTAATATCAATTAGACGTTTTTGATATTCATCTATTAAAAGTCTCATCATAGTTGATGAGCATGCTTTTAAATTGGTTTCCCATGCAATTTTAAAAAGTGGGTCCAGATTTTCAAAGGATGAGAAAATCTGCACCCGTAATCCCAGTGGGTTTAGGTCATCTCTAATATATTCGTCAAATGTTTTAACATGCCAGTGCATTAAGGATTTTTTCTCCAGCCATTTGGTCAAATTTAGAAACAAAAAGCTCAATTCAGATTCCACAGACTCATTCTGCCCATAATCGGTTTGTAATTTTGTTATAAAAGTATCCCAGGATTCACTATACAGTTCAGCCATGTTAGAAAAAAAAAAAAGAAAAATCTATCTAGTTTAATAGACGAACATTTAAAACCCTTCGTATCTTGTCTACCTTCCTATGTACGTGATACTCTTCACTTACTACGCATCATCGAGGGGGTTCAAATACCTGAGGAATCAATTCTGGTCAGTATTGACGTAGAGGCCCTATATAGCTCTATACCACACTCGTTAGGTATAGCCTCCGTCAAGAATGTGCTTTTTCAGACTAGTCATCATGAATATCTGTTAAACAAGTTCATTATATCAGCACTTGAATTTATACTACAATATAATGTCTTTACCTTCGATGGTGGGGCTTTCCTCCAGGTACAGGGCGTAGCCATGGGCACCTGTTGTGCCCCTGGATACACCAATTTGTACCTGGGGGAATGGGAACGCTCCATTTTCTCTGACAAGGACCTCTCGATGTACCTGTGCCACGTCGTCATGTGGCACAGGTACATCGATGACATACTCGTCGTATGGAACGGCCCCCAACAATTGCTTGATGAATGTTTACAAGCCTTGAATATAAATAAATGTAATTTAAAATTTACCATGACCTCTGACCCACATAATATCACATTTTTGGATGTGGAAATTTTCAGAGACAATGATAACATGCTATCCTCTAAACTTTTTCGCAAGCCCACAGCTGGTAATACCATTTTACATTCATCCAGCTCTCATCCAAAACCACTAATAGAATCCATTCTATATGGACAATATCTGAGAATAAAGAGAAACTGCTCTGATCCCATGGACTATAAAAGAGAAGCTAACAATTTAAGAAAACGCCTCTTAGAACGTGGCTACAGCCACAAGTGCCTTAAAAAAGCATTTAATTGTACTCAAAATAAAAGTCGACATGAACTCTTAGCTTCTAAAAAATTAAAATCGAATGAAACTGGTAATCGTATCATCACTACATATTCAAATGATCATACACAGATCAATAATATCTGTAGGAAGTTTTGGCACCTTCTAACTTCAGACCCGGTGGTGGGACCTCTTGTGCCCCCAAAACCAGCCATAACATACAGACGAGCAACCTCCATTGGAGACATACTCGTCCAAAGTGAATTTAAAGACTCCAACAGGGGAGATCCATGTAAAAATAGAGGAACATTTCCGTGTGGTGCCTGTGCATATTGCAAATATATGAACACAGACAAAGACATTCTTTTACCCAATGGTACCAAATTTCTGCCTAAGCATTTTGCCAACTGCCAAACCTCAGGAGTGGTTTACCTGATAAACTGCAGTTGCCACTGCTTTTATATAGGAAAAACCACTCAAAAACTATGGCAGAGATTTTATCGACATCTCAAAGCCATAAAAGACAAGGACCCTGACAGTACCTGGGGCAAACATACTCTTCAAACCCATGCTGGCATATGCCCCAAGATACGGGTGTTGGTCCTGGATCGAGTGCATCCTAGTTCCTGAGGGGGTGACTTTGACAAGCTCCTCCTCCAGCGGGAACTGAGATGGATTTCATCCTTGGACGCCACCTCTCCCCCGGGATTAAATCAGGCCTTTAATTTTAAACCGTTTTTACCTGGTTTCACATCTGGAACCTTTGATAAAGAATTGCTACACTAATACAAGAATCAGTACAACCCTTTCCTTTTCTTCCTTCTTTTCCTCCCCCCCTCCTTTTTATGTAATTATTTATTATTTAACCCCCATAGCATGGTTTGCAATATGCATCTCTTTTGCCTTGAGCACTTTGTTTGATATGACAATATGTATTCATTATAACATACTAATATGTGTCAGATATATCTTTTGTATACATGGCTGTACTGAATAGCTGCTCAAAGTATTTAAATATTTGTGTTAACTATATGTCCAAACATATAGGATGTCATACATGTAATTGGGCAAGCTCCCAGGAGAATATTGAATATAATTCCAACCGCAACATTTTTGAAATAAAATATTTAATGATTATTTCCATTTCATTTTTCTTTTTGGTTCACTCTACTGGGTGAACTATCTTTCCCGGTCCCATGCGTGGCTAGCCGAGGCTTCCCGGCATGCAGGAGCCCCATGAACAGAGTGTCATGGAGCAGCACCCCCTGTTGAGGGGTGCATTGAGCGGTAGTTCAACATGCAGACGGCATCCCATTGTTGGGCGTCACCCGGCTCGACTATCGGCAGTGATCCCTTTTACTGTCTATGCTGAGATGGATTGGTGATCTTCCGAGCGTCTGATTTTGGCACGCATGTGCACCGAGCCTGGTTGGCTCGATACTCTCGCTATCTTGCGTGCCGGCGGTCACGTCGACGTCTGACGTCATCACGCTTATTTAGCGCGGCGGCGCCGGACGCTGCGTAGACCGAGGGGTGACGTCAGCTCCCCGAACACTGCCCTGATTTGATGCTGAGATGTCCACTGGGAGGACCTCCTCTCATTTTGCTGGTTCCTCCCCTTTTCTGGCTTTCTAACTCTGGTGCCCACACCCACTGCTTGATTGGTCAATCGACCAACAGCTGACTTATTTAAATGTCAGCAACAAATGTACTAGATCTCGCTGTAGAGATGAGATCCATTTGGCACCATGACACCATCATAGGTAAGACTATACTTATTGCTTACTTAAGCGAATCTTGGGGAACCACATTTATTGTTATATATAAAAATATTTCCTTACAAACAATCTCTCCATATGAGAATTGATTCCATCTCTTGCCTTTCAGGGCAGTCTCCGGTGTTTACTGGCCCATTCCTGTGAGCCTTGACGGCGCTGTGCATGGTGTATTGGAACAAAGACACTACTATATAATCAGTTTGGTGTTTTAATGGAATATTTCCAGGTCCAACATAAATATTTGCTCTTTATGTCTGCCTAAATAACTTCATGGGCTTGCTGACGCATATATATTTCCTTCTTGCTTCTTTTTGAAGCATATATAAGTCCTTTAATATTTTTCACTAAACATATTACTTATCATCATTTATTGGACTAGAAATTTCCAAACTCCATGGAGCTCACCCAAAGACATCCAATTCTACACTTGTATGTTGTCAGAAAAAGATTTTTGTGATACGTAAGTAATATTTTTCTCTATATCCCTTTATCTCACATATCAACCATAATTTTTTTGGGTATAACTTTTGTCCAAATGTTCATTTGCACGCCATGCATCATGTCTAAACACGCAATGCCTTTGCAAAACCATTTATTGTACTCTTATATATTGTTTTTCTCTTTGAATTATAGATTTAAACTTAAACACATTGCTCAGCCCTTATACCTACCTTGAAGAAGGAACGTATTTACTTCGGTATTAAACTGCCGAACATATCCGAAACATGTCGGTATTTACTTGTATCCCCTTGTACTGATGTATAGTATCTGCTCATAGGGGTGCATATGTAATGTATATTGGCTTCCAATGTGATATTCACAAAATATGTTTCCATTTCTATTGTAATTATCTCTATGTGTTGCTGAAAATATTTGTTTCATTGATGAACGTTTTATGACCTACTATAATAAAATCCTTTCTACTTTTTTAAATAAAGTTTTTGGTCAGTTCTTTATATTGCACCGGTCCGTACTATCCCAGGGGCAACCCCTTCTCCAATTTTTTCAATTATTCATTGGGATGTGACCGGTTGCTTGGAACTAACCATAATACACTGCTACAGCTTCATCTTATAACCTCTTTATATACCAAATTCTAAACGGGTAGAAAATACCCAATAAGTCCCCAATCATTTGAAGCTATTAGTGTATCATTATATTCTTTTTGGTTTTTCCCTTTGACGTTGCGTGTTTTTTTTTTTTTTTTTTTTCTAACATGGCTGAACTGTATAGTGAATCCTGGGATACTTTTATAACAAAATTACAAACCGATTATGGCCAGAATGAGTCTGTGGAATCTGAATTGAGCTTTTTGTTTCTAAATTTGACCAAATGGCTGGAGAAAAAATCCTTAATGCACTGGCATGTTAAAACATTTGACGAATATATTAGAGATGACCTAAACCCACTGGGATTACGGGTGTAGATTTTCCCATCCTTTGAAAATCTGGACCCACTTTTTAAAATTGCATGGAAAACCAATTTAAAAGCATGCTCATCAACTATGATGAGACTTTTAATAGATGAATATCAAAAACGTCTAATTGATATTAATGCAAACATTGACAAGGTATACTCTAAAATCAAACCCCTCCAGACTCATCCTTCTTACCAAGATCTAAATGACAAATTAAAAATTCATATTGAACAATTTAACAAATCTATTTTGGCCAAGAAAGAATTTAAATACGTACGAGATAAACAAGCTTTTGAGGAGGGGCGGGCCTATAAATGGTTTCAAAATAATAACTTTAGACCCCTACGTAAAAATGAATCCCAACAATCTCGCTCAGATATATCTGATACTTCTTCGGTATCCTCCAACACGTCACGCACATCTTTTAAACCCAAACGCTCAAGACAGCCCAAACGTAGCCGAGACTTTGACAATCCAACCAGCACTCATCCTCATAAACGTCCACCCAAACAACATTCACGGACCACTCCATCCACTATCCCGAGCACCTCAATCACAACAACTATGGACAACACTAATGTAGTCTCAGAAATCACGACAGGAGGCACTATTAACACCTTTGTCACTCCCCGAGTTCCCCCTATGTTCTCTAGAAATCAAGGAATCTTACAGGTTCCCCTCACTCCCACTCCACCTTAATGACACATTCAGCCACTTCACCCCTTAACATTATTAACTTATCCACACACTCCCTCACTTCTGATGAAGTCTCAGTGCTTTCAAAGGGACTCACTTTCTGTCCAAACAAACCTTTGGACAAATTTGAGGTCATTAAGGACCTTCATTTATATACTAGAAAACTACTTCTTCAAAGTATGTTTGAAAAAACAGACCCAGATGCTCAAGACTTTCACACTTTCAGTGAAAGACAAGCATTGAAAAATCTAAAATCCTTGTTGACAGAAAATGAACCCATCGATTTAATTGACAATGTAGATTTGGACTCTCTTCTGGCCAATCCTAATCTATCTATTTCAGACAAAGTCATCACTACGAAGTCATCACTTAAAAAAACTTTGTCATTGTATCCAGCCCCCAGCTCTAATCAAGGTGTCTCCAACTTTTTGAAAAATGTCTGCCGCGAGATTCAAACTCTCGATCCTGTGCCACCAGACCATATCAACCTTACTCATAAAGAGAAAACTGCATTGAAAAATGTATCTGATAACCACAACATAACTATCAAATCCTCAGACAAAGGAGGGAATATAGTGTTAATGAACAATGACAATTATAAACAAATGTGTCTAGATATTTTGAGTAATCAGGATTGGTACCGTCCCGTGAGTAGAGATGTTATTAAAGCTTACAATCTCAAATTTTATGACCTGGTTGACACAGCATTTCAGAGTAAAGTTATCTCAAAGAAGACATTGGACTTCATACGGACTCCTTTCCCCAAAATCCCTACCTTTTACTCTCTCCCTAAAATTCACAAAAATGCAAAAAAAAACCCTGGTCGCCCTATAATATCAGGGAATGGTGCAATCACTGAAAATCTATCTCGTTTAATAGACGAACATTTAAAACCCTTCGTCTCTTGTCTACCTTCCTATGTACGTGATACTCTTCACTTACTACGCATCATCGAGGGGGTTCAAATACCTGAGGAATCAATTCTGGTCAGTATTGACGTAGAGGCCCTATATAGCTCTATACCACACTCGTTAGGTATAGCCTCCGTCAAGAATGTGCTCTTACAGACTAGTCATCATGAATATCTGTTTAACAAGTTCATTATATCAGCACTTGACTTTATACTACAGCATAATGTCTTTACCTTCGATGGTGGGGCTTTCCTCCAGGTACAGGGCGTAGCCATGGGCACCTGTTGTGCCCCTGGCTACGCCAATTTGTACCTGGGGGAATGGGAACGCTCCATTTTCTCTGACGAGGACCTCTCGATGTACCTGTGCCACGTCGTCATGTGGCACAGGTACATCGATGACATACTCGTCGTATGGAATGGCCCCCAACAATTGCTTGATGAATGTTTACAAGCCTTGAATATAAATACATTTAATTAAAAATTTACCATGACCTCTGACCCACATAATATCACATTTTTGGATGTGGAAATTTTCAGAGACAATGATAACATGCTATCCTCTAAACTTTTTCGCAAGCCCACAGCTGGTAACACCATTTTACATTCATCCAGCTCTCATCCAAAACCACTAATAGAATCCATTCCATATGCACAATATCTGAGAATAAAGAGAAACTGCTCTGATCCCATGGACTATAAAAGAGAAGCTAACAATTTAAGAAAACGCCTCTTAGAACGTGGCTACAGCCACAAGTGCCTTAAAAAAGAATTTAATCGTACTCAAAATAAAAGTCGACATGAACTCTTAGCTTCTAAAAAATTAAAATCGAATGAAACTGGTAATGGTATCATCACTACATATTCAAATGATCATACACAGATCAATAATATCTGTAGGAAGTTTTGGCACCTTCTAACTTCAGACCCGGTGGTGGGACCTCTTGTGCCCCCAAAACCAGCCATAACATACAGACGAGCAACCTCCATTGGAGACATACTCGTCCAAAGTGAATTTAAAGACTCCAACAGGGGAGATCCATGTAAAAATAGAGGAACATTTCCGTGTGGTGCCTGTGCATATTGCAAATATATGAACACAGACAAAGACATTCTTTTACCCAATGGTACCAAATTTCTGCCTAAGCATTTTGCCAACTGCCAAACCTCAGGAGTGGTTTACCTGATAAACTGCAGTTGCAACTGCTTTTATATAGGAAAAACCACTCAAAAACTATGGCAGAGATTTTATCGACATCTCAAAGCCATAAAAGACAAGGACCCTGACAGTACCTGGGGCAAACATACTCTTCAAACCCATGCTGGCATATGCCCCAAGATATGGGTGTTGGTCCTGGATCGGGTGCATCCTAGTTCCCGAGGGGGTGACTTTGACAAGCTCCTCCTCCAGCAGGAACTGAGATGGATTTCATCCTTGGACGCCACCTCTCCCCCGGGATTAAATCAGGCCTTTAATTTTAAACCGTTTTTACCTGGTTAAAGAATTGCTACACTAATACAAGAATCAGTACAACCCTTTCCTTTTCTTCCTTCTTTTCCTCCCCCCCTTCCTTTTTATGTAATTATTTATTATTTAACCCCCATAGCATGGTTTGCAATATGCATCTCTTTTGCCTTGAGCACTTTGTTTGATATGACAATATGTATTCATTATAACATACTAATATGTGTCAGATATATCTTTTGTATACATGGCTGTGCTGAATAGCTGCTCAAAGTATTTAAATATTTGTGTTAACTATATGTCCAAACATATAGGATGTCATACATGTAATTGGGCAAGCTCCCAGGAGAATATTGAATATAATTCCAACCGCAACATTTTTGAAATAAAATATTTAATGATTATTTCCATTTCATCTTTCTTTTTGGTTCACTCTACTGGGTGAACTATTTTTCCCAGTCCCATGCGTGGCTAGCCGAGGCTCCCCGGCACGCAGGAGCCCCATGAACAGAGTGTCATGGAGCAGCACCCCCTGTTGAGGGGTGCATTGAGTGGTAGTTCAACATGCAGACGGCATCCCATTGTTGGCCGTCACCCGGCTCGACTATCGGCAGTGATCCCTTTTACTGTCTATGCTGAGACGGATTGGTGATCTTCCGAGCGTCTGATCTCGGCACGCATGCGGTGTGATCTCGGTCACGTCGACGTCTGACGTCATCGCGCTTATTTAACGCGGCGGCGCCGGACGCTGCGTAGACCGAGGGGTGACGTCAGCTCCCCGAACACTGCCCTGATTTGACACTGAGACGTCCACTGGGAGGACCTCCTCTCATTTTGCTGGTTCCTCCCCTTTTCTGGCTTTCTAACTCTGGTGCCCACACCCACTGCTTGATTGGTCAATCGACCAACAGCTGACTTATTTAAATGTCAGCAACAAATGTACTAGATCTCGCTGTAGAAATGAGATCCATTTGGCACCATGACACCATCATAGGTAAGACTATACTTATTGCTTACATAAGCGAATCTTGGGGAACCACATTTATTGTTATATATAAAAATATTTCCTTACAAACAATCTCTCCATATGAGAATAGATTCCATCTCTTGCCTTTCAGGGCAGTCTCCGGTGTTTACTGGCCCATTCCTGTGAGCCTTGACGGCGCTGTGCATGGTGTATTGGAACAAAGACACTACTATATAATCAGTTTGGTGTTTTAATGGAATATTTCCAGGTCCAACATATATATTTGCTCTTTATGTCTGCCTAAATAACTTCATGGGCTTGCAGATGCATATATATTTCCTTCTTGCTTCTTTTTGAAGTATATATAAGTCCTTTAATATTTTTCACTAAACATATTACTTATCATCATTTATTGGACTAGACATTTCCAAACTCAATGGAGCTCACCCAAAGACATCCAATTCTACACTTGTGTGTTGTCAGAAAAAGATTTTTGTGATACGTAAGTAATATTTTTCTCTATATCCCTTTACCTCACATATCAATTTTTTTGGGTAGAACTTTTGTCCAAATGTTCATTTGCACACCATGCATCATGTCTAAACACGCAATGCCTTTGCAAAACCATTTATTGTACTCTTATATATTGTTTTTCTCTTTGAATTATAGATTTGAACTTAAACACATTGCTCAGCCCTTATACCTACCTTGAAGAAGGAACGTATTTACTTCGGTATTAAACTGCCGAACATATCCAAAACATGTCGGTATTTACTTGTATCCCCTTGTACTGATGTATAGTATCTGCTCATAGGGGTGCATATGTAATGTATATTGGCTTCCAATGTGATATTCACAAAATATGTTTCCATTTCTATTGTAATTATCTCTATGTGTTGCTGAAAATATTTGTTTCATTGATTAACTTTTTATGACCTACTATAATAAAATCCTTTCTACTTTTTTAAATAAAGTTTTTGGTCAGTTCTTTATATTGCACCAGTCCGTACTATCCCAGGGGCAACCCCTTCTCCAATTTTTACAGCTGGGTGATTGGGTGCTTCTAAGAAATTGTGGATTTCCGGGTAAGCATAAGATACCAGGTCTACATGATTTGCAAACAACTGTCTGGTCTGCCGGTATACCAGATTCACTCTGGGAAGAACAGGACTACTGAAATTCTTGCACCATAATCAACTTCTACCTCTAAGTGAGGCTATTCAGATGTCTCAGCAGAATGAACCATCATCTACAAGGGTAACAGTTTCAAGGCGAGGTCCAGTAACCCATTCAGTCTTCTCCACCTGTCAAAGAAGAGGAGGATGACAGGGAGGAAGAAGATGTCAGTACAGACTTGCCATCCACTCCGTCTGCATCTATATTCATACCTCAGCTTCAAGAGATAGAAAGACAGGAGGAGTCTCCCATTTTACCAGTTGTGGAGCAGGTATAAATGTCTCAACCAGCCCCCGAATCTGAAGAAGAGGTCCAAGAAGAAGGTCCATCAGAGCTCAAGAAACTGAGTGCCAGAAGGTCAACACACCCACCAAAAAGACTGAGGTTATATTCTCTAGGCCAAAGTTCGGAATAGACTGTGTCCACAGATGTCCTCAGATATGCCAGTACTGTCTACCCTGACAATAGTGGACAGAGGCCCTGATCTGATTTCTGATGGTTCCTTTGACTGAAATGTTTGATAGAAAATTTGACATAAGGTAAGTTCATTTCCAAGGATGCCTATTTAGTTGGTTAGTTAAGCATTGTTTAGCTTCATATCAAGCCTGGGTTTTGTCGAATATGCTGCGTCTCTTTTGTCTCTTTAGGGACCAAAGATTTTTTGGTGAAGAGAGTATGGAAATCTCTGGCACTCCCTGGACTACAGCCACAACACCTGGACTGTCACCACTGACCTCACACTGCAGCTGTCATTCACCTCTTTTCAGGTGCAAGTGGAGTGCGTGAAGTGGCTTCATGGCCAAAGAAGGCTAAAAAAGAGGGCACAGGTGCTGTGAAAGGACTGCAAGCTGTGCAGTGTGGGGGTTAAAATAAATGTGGGGTGTGCAGTGTGGGAAGGGGTAAGGTAAGTCTGTTGTGTGTGGTGCAGGGGTTGAGGTAAATCTGGGGTGTGCAGTGGGGGTAAATGAGGTAAATATAATATGTGCTATTACATGAGTCTAGAGCACTGAACAGTATGTGAAAACAAGTGCCAGCTGGATTTAACCACAGAAGGTTTTACCCCCTTAATGACCAGGCCATTTTTTGCAATACGGCACTGCGTCGCTTTAACTGACAACTGCACGGTCGTGCGACGTTGTACCCAATAGAGATTTCTTTTGGTGGTATTTGGTCACCTCTGTGGTTTTTATTTTTTGCGCTATAAAAAAAAAAAGAACCACAATTTTGGAAAAGAAAAAATATTTTTTATTTTCTGCTTTAATATATATCCCAAAAAAAGTATATAAAAACAAATGTATTCATCAGTTTAGGCCAATATATATTCTTCTATATATTTTTGGAAAAAAAATCGCAATATGTGTTGCACTGATCAATGTATGAATGACACTGGCAGGGAAGGGGTGGCTGGGCTCACTGGAACACCACAGAGATCGCTGTTCCCGATCACTGGGAACAGCAGATCTCCATGATGTCTCCTGTCAGAACGGGGATCTGCTTTATTTACATAGGCAGATCCCCGTTCTGCCACGGTGTACCACGATCGCTGGTCGCCAGCGGATGTCGAGTCTGTGAGTCCCACAGCCACGCTCCTGCAGGGTGCAGTGGGCGTGCACGCGCGCCCACAGTGTCACATGCACAGACTGCTGTACGGGTATGGCAGTTTGCGCTATCGAGCCGACCTGTCGCCGTATATATATACAGCGGCTGGTTGTCAAGTGGTTAAAGGCTAACTCCACCTTTTACAAAAAATTATAAATGCATATATATTTGCAGGAAAAAATGTGCATTTATTGCAGCCATAAACACTGGATCACAGGTGCAATGCCAAGCTCCTGCAGACTCTTCCTCCAGCTCCCTGTCTATACTGCGGTTTCAGTTAGAGAGCTGGTGGAAGTGTCAATGGACTACAAGTGTGGTGATCACCACACTCGTGTTTTATTGAGAACTAAAAGTACATCTGCTGTGGTAGTAGGTGGGAATTGTACTTCATTCATTCATTCATTCATTCACAGATATCTTCCACAAAAAAGCCCAGTGATGCATGTCAAGGTGTTGCCGGGCATATTGTAACCAGACTTTTTTGTGGCATTGGTGCAGTAAAGGCTTCTTTTTGGCAACTCGACCATGCAGATAATTTTTGTTCAAGTATTGTCATATTGTGCTCCTTAAAAACAACCACACTGTCTTTTTCCAGCCTGTATTCCTCCTGAGGTTACCTGTGGGTTTTTTCTTTGTATCCCAAACAATTGCTCTTGTGGCTGCAATCTTTCTTGGTCTACCTGACCATGGCTTGGTATATTTTTATTATTATTATACAGAATTTATATAGCGGCAACAGTTTGGGCAGCGCTTTACAACATGAGGGCAGACAGTACAGTTACAATACAATTCAATACGGGAGGAATCAGAGGGCCCTGCTTGTTAGAGATTACAATCAAGAGATTCCTAAATTTTCCACTTATTAATAAATGATTAAACAGTTAATACTGGCAAATTTAAGGCTTTGGATATCTTTGGATATCCTTTTTCATCTTTATAAAGGTCTATTACCTTGTTACGCAGGTTTTTTGACAGTTATTTTCTGCTCCCCATGGCTCAGTATCTAGCCTGCTCAGTGCATTCACGTGAGGGCTAACAAACTCATTGACAATTTATACACAGACACTAATTGCAATTTAAAAAGCCACAGATGTTTGAAATTAACCTTTAATTGTCATTGTAACCTATGTGTGTCTGTAACAAGGCCAAACATACCAGGGCAAACATTTGATCAGGGCCATTTGGGGTGATTTCTGTTATCATTAAGATTTAAAGGATAAGTTCACCTTTTTTCACTTTTTTGTCTTCTAAATTGCAGCTCTCCTATGTACCAATATAGCATTAACCACTTGCCGACCGCCGCACGCCGATATATGTCGGCAGAATGGCATGGCTGCGCACATTGGCGTACAGGTACGTCCCCTTTAAATGTGTGAGATGCTCGCGACCCGGTCAGGAACTCTGTGACCGTGCCCGCAGGACCCCCGGACCCGATCGCCGCCGGTGTCCTGCGATCAGGTCACAGAGCTGAAGAACGGGGAGAGGTAAGTGTAAACAAACCTTTCCCCGTTCTTCCTAGTGGCAGTGTCAGTGATCGTCTGTCCCCTGTCATAGGGAGCGACGATTAGTGATGTGTCACGCCAAGCCATGCCCCCACACAGTAAGAATCACTCCCTTAGGTCACACTTAACCCCTTTAGCACCCCCTAAAGGTTAACCCCTTCACTGCCAGTGTTATTTTTACAGTAATCAGTGCATATTTATAGCACTGATCGCTGTAAAAATTACAATGGTCCCAAAATGGTGTCAAAAGTGTCCGATGTGTCCACCATAATGTCGCAGTCATGATAAAAATCTGATCGCTGATCGCCGCCATTACTAAAAATTATTAATAAAAATGCCAT
Source organism: Rana muscosa (assembly GCA_029206835.1). Classification (NCBI taxonomy): domain Eukaryota; kingdom Metazoa; phylum Chordata; class Amphibia; order Anura; family Ranidae; genus Rana; species Rana muscosa. The sequence continues at coordinate 231,676,913 of CM055127.1, read as the reverse complement.
AAAACTATCCCCTATTTTGTACACGCTATAACTTTTGCGCAAACCGATCAATAAATTATTGCGATTTTTTTTACCAAATATATGTAGAAGAATACGTATCGGCCTAAACTGAGGAAAAAATATGTTTTTTTTAATATATTTTTTGGGGATATTTATTATAGCAATTGTTTATAGCGCAAAAAATAAAAACTGCAGAGGTGATCAAATACCACCAAAAGAAAGCTCTATTTGTGGGAAAAAAAGGACGTAAATTTTGTTTGGGATCCACGTCGCATGACCGCACAATTGTCAGTTAAAGAGACGTAGTGCCAAATTGCAAAAAAGGGGCCTTATCCTTTAGCAACAAAAGGGTCCGGGGCTTAAGTGGTTAATGTGACAGGGGGGTCACTTTGGACACAGGGTGGATGGAAAAACCCCAATATAGTCTATGATAGCCATATTCAATCCTGCACATACATTGTATCTAGATTGGATGTGTACTGTGAGGGGGGGGGGGTGTGTGTAATCATTGCTGTGAGGAGTTAAGGTGATTTGCATTCTAATGTCCATTGTGAATTAAGTCTGCTACTGTGATGTGGATTGGAGCTGGTTGACCGTCTGGCTGCATATTATGGGATGTTGAAGTGTCTTCTGTGAGGAGGGGGGGAATCACCCCTCCTGCTAAGACTGTTTACTGAAGGAGAAGTTTGAACACACCTGACCTGTATCACCATTGTCATTGGACAGTTTAACCCGCCCTGTTCCCCCAAGGATGGGAGGGAAGGGTTTTGAAGAGAAATGTGTTACCATGTGTTTTGTAAATAAAGTAATTTCCCTGTTTTGGAACTTGAAATACAGAGCGTTGTCTCGTATCTCTGGAAGGATTAATCCTATGGGAAGTGGTCGCCTGGCTGTGGAGGGTCGATAGTGGTTGTGTGTTCAGAGAGGGAATATTCTAAATGGCGTTAACCCCTTTCATATTGGGGGGTGTCGTTACATTGGTTGGCAGCGGTGGGATTTTCCCTCCAGTTCCTTGGACACTCCAAGCCACCACAGTAAATGACCAGCTATGCAGCCTGCAGGAAAGCCACACTGAAGGACCTACTTGAGAGCCGTGGAGGGACCAGTGGGACAAAGAACGGGGCCACCTTGATCAGGGAGCTGGCCGAGATGGATCAGAGGGATGGTGAGGCAGGACCCCGGTCAGTTGAAGACTTGTTTCAGCAACGAGTTCGACAGCGGTTGGCATTGTACGGTGCTAGCCCATCAGAGACCGCCATACAGGAAGCCATTAGAGAAATCGAGCGTCAGGATGAGTCGCAACATGAGCAGAGAATGGCGGAAATACGGCAATCGGAGACAACACCTAAAGAAGCAGCACCAACTGAAAGGAGAGGAGAGATACAGATACCAGCCGACATGGAAAAGGAATTCAGAAGGAGGTTGCGAGAGATGCAGATACAGCATAGAGGACCAGTATCAGAGGAGGTCCTGCTGGGATGGTCTGATTCAATCCGCTGCGAACTCTGGAAGAAAACGCTAGCTCTCGAGCAGCAACACCAGGGAAAAGTTCTCCCCTCCATCCATGTAAGGTACTGGTCGCAGTATGAAGTACGAATGCTGTTATTGGGGGAACAACCGAAGCAGGAGTGGACAGCTGAGTTAAGCAGGCTGATCCGGGCAGAGATGCGGTTGGACGAGAGCTACAGAGCCCTCCGGTGGTATGTAGCCCAAGAGTGCCAGTGGTCAGCGGATGACAGCCCCACGGAAGGCTTTGACTATAATGGCCTGGGATTGTTGTATTGGAGGCTGTCCGAGGACCCTGACTTTGGGAGTGATCGGGAGTGGCGTTTGGAGGAAATAATGGAGCACAGAGAGCAAAGACTGAATGTCTCGGAAGGGCACTGGGCACAGGAAGATTTGGAGTTTCTGGCCGGTCAGGAATGGGAGCTGGAGATTGCCTACAAACAGCTGCTAGACTCTGCTCAGCAGCAGGGTGGGGCTCCCTTTGCCTGGGACTATCAGGAAATACCAGTTGACAACTATGAAATCCTGGCTGAAGAATCGGCAGTGGAAAATCTGAAGATTGCCACCCCTAAAGCCGAAGTGGATGATATGGAGTTCCAGGGAGCTAGCCTGGCTGAAGAATCGGCAGTGGAAAATCTGGAGATTACCATCCCCAAAGCAGAAGTGCTGACTGACCTTGATGATCCTGTTTCGGCTTGGGATGATCTTGGATGGAGGAATGTACCTGTCCAGCAGCATGCCAGAGAATCGGCAGTGGAAAATCTGGAGAGTGCCATCCCTAAAGCCGAAGTGGATGATGTGGAGTTCCAGGGAGCTAGGGCAGTTGGCTCATCTCCCCAGCCACAGATTACAGAAGGTATGGACTTAATGGGCTGTTCAGAGGATGTTATGGATTATGCATCGCCTGCTCAAGTACTGGCAGCAGGACAGAGTGCTACAGACCCCTGCTCTACACCCGTGGCAGTTTTGGAGGTCCGAGGTGAGAAGGTGATGGTTCCTCTTTCCCAGTGGATTTCAGAGATGCAGGGAGGAGAAGCAGCCATTTTCCCTCCACAACAGTTAGCCAGAGCAGATGATGTGGAGTCCCCAGCAGAAGTGCTGGCAACAGGGCAGAGTGCTAGCAACCTCTGCCCAACAGCGGAAACAACTGTGGAGTTTCAGGGAGCCGGGGCAGTTGGCCCCTCTCTCCACCAACAAGCTGAGGTGGTAAAGCTTTTACCCCCAGCTGGATCACTGGCAGCAGGGCAGAATGCTACTGGCCTCTGCACACAATGGCAACTTGAGCTGATATCGGTGGATGGGCCTGCGGTCTCCACTCACAGCCACCCAGCAGAAGAGCTGGCAACAGAACAGAGTGCCACGGGCCTCTGCTCTCAACTAACAAAAGAGGGAGTTCCTGTGGTATTGGATGGGACTTCGGTCCTCACTGACACAACCCCAGAAAATGGTGTGACACTGAGACAGGAGGATGTCAGCCTTGCTTTGCAAGCACTGGGGGATTTTCACCTACCCCAAGTGGATGGGACTTCAGTCTCCACTTGTATACCCCAGGGATGCTGGGCAGTTGGCCCAGATCCCCAACAGCATGACGGACTGAGCCCAGTCACCCTGTCTTCTCTCCAGCGGCTGAAAGGACTCCAGGGAGAAGGGCCAGTCCAGGCCTCTCCCTAGCGGCGGGTATGTTCTCTAAGAGAGGCAGAGGTTGGCTGGGTAAGTAATGCTCTATTTGGAGCAATTTATTTGGGGTGCTGTGTGGATACCGGCATTGGGGGAATAGAACTATGGACTAACTTCGGAGTCAACCCGTCTGGGGTCCCCTCCTCTGTTAGTCTCCTGCCGAAAGGGGAGATGTGTGACAGGGGGGTCACTTTGGACACAGGGTGGATGGAAAAACCCCAATATGGTCTATGATAGCCATATTCAATCCTGCACATACATTGTATCTAGATTGGATGTGTACTGTGAGGGGGGGGGGGGTGTGTAATCATTGCTGTGAGGAGTTAAGGTGATTTGCATTCTATTGTCCATTGTGAATTAAGTCTGCTACTGTGATGTGGATTGGAGCTGGTTGACCGTCTGGCTGCATATTATGGGATGTTGAAGTGTCTTCTGTGAGGAGGGGGGGGAATCACCCCTCCTGCTAAGACTGTTTACTGAATGAGAAGTTTGAACACACCTGACCTGTATCACCATTGTCATTGGACAGTTTAACCCGCCCTGTTCCCCCAAGGATGGGAGGGAAGGGTTTTGAAGAGAAATGTGTTACCATGTGTTTTGTAAATAAAGTGATTTCCCTGTTTTGGAACTTGAAATACAGAGCGTTGTCTCGTATCTCTGGAAGGAATAATCCTATGGGAAGTGGTCGCCTGGCTGTGGAGGGTCGATAGTGGTTGTGTGTTCAGAGAGGGAATATTCTAAACGGCGTTAACCCCTTTCATATTGGGGGGTGTCGTTACAGTTAATGTAAAATAAAACAGCTTCCATTTATTCTACACACACTCACTTCACTGTCTTCATGGCTGTTTAAAAACACTTCTCCATTACTTCTTTCTTACTTCCTGGACAGACTATAGGTCACGACACAGGAAGGAGTTGACCAGCTGACCTCATTAGCACACACCCTGCATCATCTACCTCCTACCTATCACCCACTTGCAGGTGCACATTTTTTAAATTAAATTAATGCAATCAATCAGTGATCACCGTTCTCTACTAAATACACAGGCATTGATTTTTTTTTTCCTACCTTAACTTTCATCTTACAGAGATCATTCATTTGGCATTTTGAAGTGTGCAGGAGATGAGAGATCAGATAACAGCCTATGTGGATAGAGCTGTAGTATTGATAACAGGAGAAGTATGTTCTGGGTTCTGTAAAGTTCACAATACACTATACAATCTAATTGTATAATCTCCTTTAGATCTATCAACTATGTACAGTAGCGCAAGGGCCTGTCTGATTGGATATAGAGTGATTGGCTTGATAGGTGTTTCCTCCTATTATCTAACTTTGGAGACTTATACCTTGTACACACGATCTGAATTCATCGGAAATTCCGATCTTGTGTGGGCCCCATCTGATTTTTTTCGTCAGTGTTTAGAAATAGAACATGTTTTATTTTTTTCCGATGGAAAAAAAAACGATAGAAAATTCCTATCGTCTGTGTGGAACTCAGACGGAGAAAAAACCCACGCATGCTCAGACTAAATTAGGAGACGGGAGCGCTCGCTGTGGTAAAACTAGTGTTCGTAATTGTGATAGCACATTCGTCATGCTGCAAATTATTGCATCGTTTAATGTAGCGCATTCTTTTCTTCTTTCTAATGCTAGAATAAAGTTTTTTTTTTTGCTGCTGATATTCACACAGAGTTCTGACAAACTTATTTCTTTATTGTTTCTTGTGATCTCATGAATAGTCGTATTTGATTTTAAAGCCAGATCTCAAAAATAATTTTTTATTTTTTTTATTGGTGAGTTGAATCAAGAACTACAATTTTTTTTTGTGGGGTTTTAATATTTTCTTGTGATCTCCATTTTTATTTTCTGGTCAAGTTACCACAATAACATTATTATCTTGTATTTTGTTACCTCAAGGAGGTTGGTTGGTGTCCCTTGTTAATTACACATTGTATTTATGAAATGAACCTTCCTACTCACAAACAAACTGTCCTTTTTAAGAAAAACACATAGGCAAGTATTTAAATTAAATCAAATATCCATTTATTCTGGTAACAAAATAAAGAGGAATGGCAACGATGGAGAAAATGGTCACAAAATTACGCAGACTTTGGACCCCAAGGCAGACATCAAGTGTGTTGGAAATAAAATAAAATAACTTGAGGAGTCCATAGAATAGGGAGCACAATCTGGTCCCCAAATCTCAGAAAACAGGAGCAGCAGCAGATGTCATATATGTCCCAAGGCTGTGGTACTACAACAGACTGCGTCTTCTGGCAGAGCAGACTGAAGCCAGGGAATCACTTTCTGGTCTTCCTTTCAGCCTTCCCTGCACGGCTCCCTGCAGCGTTCCCTCCACGCTTCTCTGCAGCGTTCCTTCCAGGGCTCCCTCCATGCCCCCTTGCAGGCTGTGGCTCTGGTGGTGGAAATGTGGCAGGAGGAGGAGGAGAAGGAAGGCCGAGATCACACAGATGGGTGACCTCTGTCAGCTGGCCCCTCACCGCCTTCTGAAGGATCATAGAAATAAGCCCCTCAGAGAGGGTACGTTGGCCCTCCTCCACTTTCTGGAGCCTATTGGCCACATAGCAGCCATAGGCCTCTTCAGGGTTGAGGGGGGCTTTCATGATCTCGGCTGCGTCCCTTATTATTTTCAGGGATTCCTCCTCCACCTGAGTCATCTTCCTGGCCTTCTTTGGTCTAACGTGGAGGGCAGACACCTGTGACTGGGTGCTGCCACTTGGCCTGGGCACCTGCTGGCTGCCACTTGGCCCGGCCACCTCCTGTCTGCCACTCACCCCTGCCTCCTCCTGGCTGCCACACTCCAGAGCCTTGTCCTCCTGGCTGACCTCATCCTGTGTATAAAAAAGGGACATATTTTTAGTTTTTGGTTCATCAATCATGCACAATTTTCAGCTCATGACTGTTGCAAATTGAATGTTAATAAATAGAAAAGACTATCATTCTGACCCCAACATTTTTCATTCCTGTCCCAATCATTTCTGGCCACTACTGTCTAATGATATGTAAATTATTTTTTGTTTAATCTTTAATTTGGGAATAATAACATCTAGTTCCCAACAATAATTATAGGACAAAAAATATATAGAAAAATACTATACCTGGCTCCAGATGTTCATATCCAGGTCTTCCAGGTCAGGTAGCTCCTCGTCACCCTCTGCAGGGGTGGAGGGAAAGGTGGAGGGAAGGCTGGAAACTGATTCCCTGACTTCTAGCTGGTCGTCCAGAAAACGCAAATGTTTATAGTACCACAACTTGGGGACATGCACTTTGTCTGCTGCTGCTCCTGATCTCCGTGAATTGAGGATTTTACTGTGCTGCTTCTTGTACGTATTCCTCAAGTTATTGACTTTATTATTGACCATGTTATTGTCTGCATGTCTGCATAAATGCAACCAATTTGTCCATTGTTGCCCTCCTTGCGTCGCGGTTATGGTACAAACTGTGTTTTAGCTCCCACAAATTTCTGAGCTCCCTGTATTTCTCTATGAATGCAGTAATTATTTCTGGATCTTTAAATTTCTGCATATTTTCTGCAAGATAAAACACAAGACAAAAACACTAGGTCAGCCTAAACTGTCATAATCTTATCCAAATATAGGCCTCAATCATGAATCAGTATAGGCCACTGATGCCCCAAGTTAAAATTTTACCTTTGTTTATGACGTTCGCCGCTTTAGTTCCTCCTTTCTCTGCACACAGAACGTAGTTACGACACATGTGTGTTAGCTTTATATACATTGCGCATGTGTGAAACTCCCCCCGCCTCACCTGCCCCTGACGTTCTTTCTAGTATATTCCCCGCCCCTTTTCTTTCGGCGCGCAGTAGGAGCAACATGGCGGAGTCTCAGCAGGTGTCAGATAACTTGTCTAACGACGACACAAGCCCGGAGGGCGAAACGTCACGATCAAGGAGACGATACAAGGCATCTAATATGTCATTCACAGAGATGGTGGACATATTGAAAAAATCGGATTATGATGGCAAGCATGGGCCATAAATCCAACCTAATCAAAGGAAGGCCAAAATAATGGGAAAAGTAGTCAAAAGTCTTTGTCAAAAGTTTGGGGTGAAAGATCGAAAGAGCAGCTTAGAAAGAGGTGGTCTGACCTTAAATTGAGGGAGCCGGAGCAGTACAGGAGTATCAAGAGAATGCTTCAAAAAAGTAAGTATTTCTCCTGTGTTTTTTTTTGTTACTATTGAACATTTGAAATTGACAAATTTCAGGTTAGTGGGCAAAGTAATCAGTCGTTAGACACATCGTTGACCCACTACATACGATGTTTTTGGAAGTTACAGGGTAAAATTCCTTTTTTATATGCCTGTGTCACGTACCTGATGGTGGAGCCCGATATGCAGGGAGCGGCTTCTTTTGCACCTCCTACTCCGGAACCAGAAGGCAGGAGTAGTCAGGAACAAGCCGGGTCACAGGAACGGATCAGCAGAGTATAACAGCAGGTAGCAGGTTGGTCTCAGGAACGCTGTAGACCGAACAGCAAGGAGCCCAGGCATAAGTCCCTCTAAATAGCCCCTGTTTGGCGCCAAGAGTTGTCACAGCGTGCTCCCGCACGCGCCGCTACCGCGTATGCACGCACCTGCGAGCACCAAAGGAACTGGACTTGGTTACGCCTTTTTCTACAGTCCAAGATAAATTCCACCTCAAACTCCTCTTCGCGTTAACTAGGATTGGTTCAGGAGGACCGGTGTTTCGCCCAGAGAAGGGATCAGGAACAGTGGGTTTAAGTAAAGCAACATGAAAGACCGGATGGATCCGGAACGACTCCGGTAGCTCTAGTTCATAGGCCACACTGTTAATCCTCCTTCTGACGGGAAAGGGACCCACAAACTTTGGGCCCAATTTCTTTGAGGGACAGGCAAGTCTTAAGTTCAACCTAGACAACCACACCTGATCTCCAGGTTCCAGGTTGAGTTTTCCTCTTCTCTTTTTGTCAAACACCTCTTTATTGTACTCTTGTGTTTTAGTCATGTCTCTCGTAACAATTCATTGTTCGTTCTGAAGAAATCCAATGTCTCCTGGACAGCAGGTACAGCATACTCCGGGACATAGTTGGACAAGAATGAGGGATGAAAGCCATAATTTGCATAGAACGGAGATTGCTTCGTGGCAGAGTGGACAGAATTGTTGTAACCAAATTCGGCCAGAGGCAGCAGAGATACCCAGTCTTCCTGTGAGAATGATGAGAAACAACGTAAGTATTGCTCTATCGTCTGGTTTGTCCATTCAGTCTGGCCATTTGATTGTGGGTGGTAGGCGGACGAAAAGGACAAGTCAATCCCAAGGGATTCACATAGGGCTTTCCAGAATCTGTTGTATTCACAGTTGTATTCTCTCCTACCAAGAGCCTCCGAAGAAAGGATTGGTATTCCTGAAACATGTTAGGCTAAAGGAGTTGAATTTCTTGTTCGGAACATGTATACAAATGTCTGAATGTTCCCTATTTTTTGTAATCCATGTATGCTGTGTAACTTTATCAATGTGCTAAACACACCTTTGATATTTGCATATATTTTTACCTAAGCAAAACCCTTTTCTAATAAATTATATATATTTTTTATTAAAAATTGTTCTTTTTGTTTGCCCTTAAAAGTCCCATTGTACCGGGGGGTACTTATGCCCTTTTGGGTTTATTCCCGCCTCATCAGCAATAAGAACAAAAGGAAGGCCCTCAACGATGTCTTCATCAGGTGGCAGTGCCAGGCCACCAGTCTGGGGACGTAGGGCAAATTCCGTCTATGCGAACACACCACCATCCGTCATCCGGCCATTCTTCCCGATGTCCACATACATAAACTCATACTGTGCCGACACCACCGCCATTAACACAATACTATGAAAGCCTTTAAAGTTATAAAAGTATGACCCCGAATGGGGTGGTGGCACTATACGGACGTGCTTCCCGTCTATTTCCCCTCCGCAGTTGGGAAAGTCCAAACTGGGATGCCACATTCTGCCATTCCTGTGGCGATGAAGGAAACTGTGGAGTCCAACCAGAAAAATAAATAAGTACTTTTGCACATGACATTGCAAGCAGATTACACAGAAACATTCTTGGCCAACATCAGTATAACATTTTTTTAAAGGAGTATTTAAATTCAAAAATAGAAGGCCCAATTATCAGATTCCTCACCCCCTCTGATGGCCCATTGGAATTTTTTTTTTTGGGGGGGGAGGGTTATAGCTGAGTTTGGGCCCTCCAAAAAAAGCCTCTGCCACTCTGCCTGAATTTAATGAGAACAAAAACATTTGTACACATTTTAGGGGGGGGGGGAGCGCTACAACGGAGCTGACAAAATACATTGGTAAGTGACTAGCCTAGGTGTGTATGGGCCCAGGAAAGCATGTTGGAGAGGTTAGTGAAAGGGAAATATGCATGTAGGCCAAAAAAGGAGCATTAAAAGCTTACAGCATGCATGGGGACAAAGGGGCCATTCACAGCATATTACAATCATGGTAATTAGGGAAGGATAAAAGGATGCCTGTTGTGAACTTGAGGTGCTGCAGACTTCTCCCCGTCGCCAGATATCGCAACGTGGCGATTAGCCTCTGCTCGGGAGTGATGGCTTGGCGCATCACAGTGTTCTGCCTCGTGATATAGGGGGACAGCAAATCCAATAGACGGTGAAAAACGGGGTAAGTCATCTGGAGATAATTCCTGAAGTCATCAGGATTATTTTCCTGGATTTCCCGCAGCAAAGGCATATGAGAGAATTGGTCCCGCTGGAGCAACCAATTCTTGGTCCATGAACTTCTCCTCACCCTGTTCATGGACTGAGCTCGGGTTAAAGTATTAACCCCAACACCAAGCCCATATGCAGCACAAGCTCTACGATGAGCACGTACTTCCAACATGGCTAGAAACCGGTCGGCTGGTCAGAACGAATTTAAACAGAACGCACTGAGGAACAAAAAGTCTTATGAAGAACGACCTGAAAACCAGAAACGAGCGGACAAGAATGCACTGAAAAACAGATACGACCTGACTACACGCCCTGAAAGACAGATACGAACCCACAAGCACAAACTGAAACGCAGAAAACGATCTGGAAAGCACGGAGACTGAAAAGCGCAAATCGGCTAACACCAAACTTTTACTAACACGCGGTAACACAAAATCAGCAAAAGCAGCCCAAAGGGTGGCGCAGTTGGATTTTAACTTCCCCTTTATAGTGCCGTCGTACGTGTTGTATGTCACCGTGTTTTGGACAGTCGGAATTTGGTCTGACAGTGTGCAGGCAAGACTGATGGAAGACAGCTTGAACGGAATTCCGACGGAAAATTCCATCAGATTTTATCCCATCGGAAAATCCGATCGTGTATACAGGGCATTAGGAGATTGTACAATCGTATTGCATAGTATATGGCCACCTTTATACACCTAAAATTATTAGTTGTGCTTTCAGTGCCATTAATTGTTAACGCCACACCAAACACAGAAGCAAACACACATTTTGCCAAAAACAACGAGTGGCAAATGCTGCAAAACCCAGAGTAAAAAGGATGCAATCCCCAAAGCACCAACATGTCCCATGAGCCACATGTAGCACAGCCTACTGAAATCATTGGGCTGCCCTATGTGTGACACAGGAAAAACGAGCCAAAAAACTTGCACTCCCACTATGCTAGATGTGAATGGGACCTGAAAGTGAAATTGGTGCATTTACACGAGAACAATGAGGCTCCATACACATCTGTGTGTTTCCGAATACATGGCAAACTGCACAGAAAATGCGCGCTTTGCCTTGCATTTCTGAAATGCGCTGCATCAAAAATCACGCATGTAGGCCAGCCCATTCAAGTGGATCAGTGAAAGTGCTACACAGAGATGTGAACGGGGCTTTATATCTGAGTGTTTCCATCCACTCCCTCCTGTATACTTGTATAAAGATGGCCATACACTATGCAATCTGATTGTACAATCACTGTACAACTTCCTTTTGCTTTACCAGAACTATGGAATAGGAGTACCCACCTATCTCTTCACTCTGTATCCAATTAGACAGATGCCTGTGTGTTGGAAGGCAACATGTTTTTTTCTAATGTAAGATGTTTCTGAACTGTGAAATCTGATTACACCTAGCAGGGCCGATCCTAGACAGGGTGCGAGGGGTGCAGTTCACCCAGGCGCCACAGAGGTGGGGGCGCTCAAGCTCCAGAGTGCTCCCCTCCCTCCTCCTTCTTGCTGGTATTCAGAGGCCGCTCACCGCCGCTGCTATTTCATCCCGCCCAAGCCCGTCCCCCATCCATCCTCCTGTCAGAGGAGATCGGAGTGGGTGCCCTGGGCGGGAGAGTAAGAGGGGGCGGATTTCTCCCCCTCCCTCTGCGCATAATATTAGAGCCTCGCATTGCCTCGGCCGCCCAATCTGCTCCCTCCCCCTGCATCCTCATTGGCAGGGAGGAGAGCGACTTCAGGAAGGGCTCCACCAGCAGGGGGGGGACAAGTCTCCCATTATCTCAGTAACCGTGGAGAAACAGACTGATTTCTCCCGTCCGTAGGACAGGAGAATCAGTCTGTAAATTCTGAGACGACTGGTGGCTGCAGCTCTGTAAAGTGTCTGTGACAGTGACACTTACACAGCCCAGCGAACACACCACCTCCCCCCCCCCTCCTCACTGACGGGAGATCAGTGAGGAATACAGCTCCTCCCACCTCTGCTCCTCCAGTGACTTCCCGCTCCGCCCACACTATCTCCGGCGTACAGCTGTATCTGGAGAAAGGATGTGTGGGCGGGAAATATGAAAACAGCAGCTGCAGATTCGTCTGTGAGACTGAAGGATTTCTGCTTCCAGCCTGGAAATGTGAGTGAGTGTGGAGGGGAGCAGCAGTGGAGGGACTATTTTCTTATTTTCGGGGCGCATGAACATCATGCCGCCCCACTATTCTATTAGTCCCGGCTGGCGGAGTGATATTGCAATTCTCCGTTCGGCTCCCGGCTGCAATCCTAGTAAGATGTGAAGAAGTTGAGGGCTGACAAGGAAGAGCAGGAGGATAGCGTGGCTGCACTGGACACAGTGAGTGGGGATTAGAGGATAGAATACTCACTGTGTCCTATTATGTATTTCACAGCACAGCAGGTTATCAGCATTTCAATGATCACACAGGTAGCAGTAGCACTGTAAGCAGGTGCTCAATCATGGCTCTGTCACATTGCTTTTGGGTGCTGACTTTGTTATGGCTGTTAACTTATTGCTGTACTTACTGTATGTAACAGCCATAACAAAGTCAGCACCCAAAAGTAATGTGACATAGAGACATGATAGAGCACCTGCTTACAGTGCTGCCTGTGTGATAATTGTAATGCTGATGATAATGAGAAACAGTGTAATGCTAATTTACATTTCATTTTAACTGCTTCCCGTCCAGCGACGTGTCAGTAACGTCGCTGGATTGGAAGGGTGATATCTTGGTCATCACTACAGCAATGATCAAGATATCATTTTTTAACACCAGGAATTCTGCACAAAGTAAAAGTAATCCTAGTGGCTAAGAAGCCCCTGTATTACTTTTACAGGCAGTGGAAGGGGGTTCCACCACCACCACCTTTACTGTTTTTAAGATGTGACCATTAGCATCTGGTTACTGGGACACAGTGAGAGGGATGGATGTCATTCCGCCCACCGTGTGATGTCAGAAACTGGAAGTGATGAGGATTTTATCCCTTTCGGTTTCGGGCTCATTTAATGACACCATTACCGGCTTGAACAAGTATCTGATCAAACTGATCTCGGTTTGATCTTATACTTTGGAGGCCAGAGGAGAGATATGGGGTCTAAAAGACCCCAGATCCCTCCATAAAGAGGACATGTCATGGCCCATGCTATCACAAGGGATGTTGTTCATCTCTTGTGAAAGCAAAAATGAAAAAAAAAATGTAAAGATACAGTGTAAGATTTGTTTTTCTGTGTAATAAAATACAATTTAAAAGAAATTTAAACTGCCCCCACTCCTTCATGCTTATTAATTGCAAATGCATGCGGTGGCTCCGCACACATATGTAAATCGCTTCAAGCCGGGGCCAGGGGTGGGGTCAAGGGCATGGTTGAAGGGGGCCCCGTCAGGTAGGCTGTACAGTGCCCCATTATTTCTAACAGCGGCCCTGCCCATTTGTCTCCCCCCCCCCTCCTGTTCTTTCAAGACATTCACTAACTTTCACTTTCAGTTAGGCTGGTAATATACAGTACAAATTTCTTTCCAGCAACCACAGATTGCAGGAAAGAAACTTGCATGATTCCCCCATGCAGTCTCTGACCATCTCCTGTACTATATCCGCAGTCTCTGACCATCTCCTGTATATATGTCTGCAGTCTCTGACCGTCTCCTGTATTATATCTGCAGTCTCTGACCGTCTCCTGTAATATGTCTGCACTCTCTGACCGTCTCCTGTAATATGTCTGCACTCTCTGACCGTCTCTTGTAATATTCTGCACTCTCTGATCATCTCCTGTATTATTTCTGCAGTCTCTGACCATCTCCTGTAATATGTCTGCAGTCTCTGACCATCTCCTGTAGTATGTCTGCAGTCTCTGACCATCTCCTGTAGTATGTCTGCACTCTCTGATTGTCTCCTGTAATATGTCTGCACTCTCTGACCGTCTCTTGTATCATGTCTGCACTCTCTGACCGTCACCTGTAATATGTCTGCACTCTCTGACCGTCACCTGTAATATGTCTGCAGTCTCTGACCATCTCCTGTAATATGTCTGCACGCTCTGACCGTCTCGTGTAATATGTCTGCACTCTCTGACTGTCTCTTGTGTCATGTCTGCACTCTCTGACCGTCACCTGTAATATGTCTGCTGTCTCTTGTACTATGTCTGGGGGCTCTTCCTAACAGACTCTCTAACAGAAGCCCTCTTTGTGTGCATCAGAGAGACTCTCCTCCAGGTCTCATTAGTGTATGCTCTTCCTGTATTTTCTTTATTGTTAAAGGATCATGGGAGGATCCTAGGGTAACGACGACTTCTTAGGGGAGCATCTCTGTGTTTGAGTCGTGGCCATAGAAACATGTGTAAAGGGAGGGGTTTGTAAGATGACCACGCCCAATTGGGGGGCGCCAGAAATATTTCTGCACCCAGGCGTCTGTGACCCTAGGATCGGCCCTGACACCTAGCCTCGACACTGTTGGGGGCAGCCTGGAATGCCAGTACAGCAGGTTTATCCAGCAGGGCTATGTAACTGAAGAATGCATATGAGAACCTTCATCTGGAAGAAAGGAGTCAGGCATACCCCCTGATGGAGCTTGTCTTCAAAGCACCTGGTGTAATGAATGAAGATTGAAGTGCCTTCATGCGGCATTCACACCTGAGTTTCAAAGACAAGCTTTTTTACCACGATTTTGCCACGATTTTGTACAGGTCACCAAAGCAGAAAAAACCTGTAATCTGCCTCAAAGAAGCTCATGTTCTTTTTTGAGCTTAAGGCACTTTTCAGGCGTTTTGTTTCAGGAGACAAATCGCTCAGATATGAACAGGTGCCATTGAAATTAATGGGTTTTTGCTTGTTGCCCGTTTTTCAGTTTTTTTTTGGGGCGTTTTACCAGCGTTTTATGAGCTGAAAACACTCAGGTGTGAATGCAGCCTCAAAGATTAGCTACTGTTAAGATGACCCGGGTCACAAGCAGTGATTCATAGACATGTGCAATTCATTTAGTTCCGAATTGGTTTTTGGACAAAATGCAACAATTTCAGAAATAGTCAAATTAACAAAAACCCATTTAACTAATCTTTCTGAAAACTAAAATTTGAAAATCCGCAAATTCGAAAGAACGGAAATCCGAAAATCCAGAAATTTAAAGATCCCAAAAAAAAGAAAATCTGAAAATTCTAAAGAACGAAAATCCAAAAATTGGAAAATCCGAAAATGTGAAAATACCAAATAATAACTAACTAACAAACTAATAATAACTATTATTAACTATTAACCACTTCAGATCCGCGCTATATCCGAAAGATGGCCGCAGCGCGGACCTGAATTGCCGGGAGGGCGTCCCTGGACATCCTCCTGTTTACTTCCTGCTTGCGCGCTGCCGCGGGCGCGCATCGGGGAAAAGCTGTGCCCGCCGTGTCACGCGGATGCCGATGCGCGTGCCTGGCGGCCGTGATGTCCGCCAGGTACCCGCGATTGGCAGTTACAGAGCAAGGGACGTGGATCTCTGTGTGTAAACACAGAGATCCACATCCTGTCAGGGAGAGGAGACCGATGGTGTGTCCCTTGTACATAGGGACACAGATCGGTCACCTCCCCCAGTCACTCCCCTCCTCCCACAGTAAGAATCACTCCCAGGGAACACATGTAACCCCTTGATCACCCCCTAGTGTTAACCCCTTCCCTGCCAGTCACATTTATACAGTAATCAGTGCATATTTATAGCACTGTTCGCTGTATAAATGTGAATGGTCCCAAAATAGTGTCAAAAGTGTCCGATCTGTCCGCCGTAATATCGCAGTCCTGCCAAAAATCGCAGATCACCGCCATTACTAGTAAAAAAAAAAAATCATAAATCTATCCCCTATTGGGGCGTGGCCGGACCTTGCTACTGAATGGACGCCTGAGTTAATAGCTACTGCCACTTCAGGACAATTTTGCTCGTTTTCAGGAGTCCTGACACCCCAAAATCACCCCATTCTTACCTTAAAAGATGGGGACTGCTTCCAGGCAATCTTCAACCTCCAGATCGCGCTCGCCGCTCAAACAACCGGGAGGTATGAATCAGAATATACCCGAGATGTTCAGAAACAACAGGGGGAACATGGCGACGTCCCATCACGGCCACTCTCAGAACCGCTCCCAGGCACAATCCCATCAAGCACAAGGAATACCCCTGTCGGCAGTCTCTGCGGCTCCCTCTCCACCGGACAACGGGGGGCGAACTCCCCGCAGGCTCCGCTGACCATACAAGACCTCCGCTCCATTGCGGCCGACATTAAGGACACCCTGTCGGCGGCCATTGCAGACCTCCGCCTGGATATCCATGACTTAAATGACAGGGTACACTCCGTAGAAACGCAGGCGGAGTACCAGGAGAAAGACATTCGCAGAGCGGCCAAACAAATAGATACTCACACCCTTCAGCTCCGGGATATGCAGCGCCATTTGGAGGACCTGGACAATAGGGGGCGCCGCCATAACCTCAGAGTGCGGGGTGTAACGGAATCCGTCGAGGGAGATCAAGTCCCCCAAACGGTAACCAACTTGTTCAATTCCATCCTCAATAGGCCTCCGCAAACCCCGATCATCATGGAGCGCATCCATCGCGCCCTGCGCCCTAAAGGCAGAGAATCCGACCCCCCAAGGGACGTGGTCTGCTGTTTAGTTGACTACACACTGAAGGAGGACATTCTCAAACAGGCGAGAGGTCAACAGTTGGTTCATGATGGGAGGCCAATACAACTGTTCCAGGACTTGTCGGGAATTACACTCCAGCATCGCCGTGCTTTGAAACCTCTGCTGACCGTTTTACAAGATAAGGGAATCAGATATAAGTGGAAATTCCCCTTTTGTTTGTCAGCCACCACCGCTTTGGGACGTACGGCACTGCTTAGGGTACCGGAAGATTTGCCCTCGTTTTGTGATGCGTTGGAAATTCCTCATGTGGCCGTTCCGGAATGGTACGCAAATTTCCGCTATGCAGTAAGCAAACCCACCAAACTTCGGGAAGAACCCATGGAAACCCAGGCTACCAGCTACAGGAGGAGGCGATCCCCATCGGGATCCAGAGTACACGCCACTTCTCGCAACTCCCGACACGGTTCCAGCCCAACGGATTCCCCTACCTCCAGGAGAGCCCGTCGGGATCGCTAGGTACCGTACTCCCTGACCACCATGACTTGGCCCCATTAAACACGGTTTCCCTCTCTTGCACCACTTTACAACTTCCCCGAAATAACCACAGTTCTAAATGGTGTACTTTTTATTATATTTTCCGTTCACGCAATGTCTTAGGCCGCGATGGACTGCAGACCTCACTTCGTCCTGCCCAATGAAAACAGCTCCTCCAGGAGTACGCTATCTGTCTGATCCTCCACTCCCGCCCCAAGACATTTGGATACTGACGTCTTACCGCCAGCCTTCTTTAGCTTACGTACTCCACCGTACTACGCGGACTACATCCCCCAGACCAACCCGCGGTGACAGGAAGTCTTTGAGAGCGCACCCTACCACATCACTTCCGGATGCGACGCACAGGATGCTTCTACTCATAACATCCGCTGGACACCGCTCAATTTCCTGGAAGAAGACCCGATCTCGGCCGCCTACTTTGATTATACTCCCATCTGATGCTGGTACCTCTGACTTGCTGCTCCGTTACGCTCACTACGACACCTGCGCTTCAGAACCCGTCCGCTAGAAGACTGATGCAAAGACTGCTCGCTCCAATCTTTGCAGAGGTGAGCCCCTCTTCGCCTCACTCACATCATCCTTCCCATAGGAAACTTTTCATCTTTCAGACTCTCCTCTACTTTTTGTACATTTGAACATTTGGGATGCCTATAGACTAGGACTTTAGGGCAGGTTTTTTCTTCCCAAGCTACATACCACTACCTTCTTTCCCGCAGGTGACATGTACTCTCTGACTTCCCCGGAAAACCCAATTTGACTCTTACCAGAGAGCTCAATGGCAGTGTTGGCTCCAACTAACCCGACTTCAGCAGTCAAGAGCAGCGAGGCTATAATTCTGCCACTGGCCGAGCACCTCTCCACAACCTTGCTTACTTACCATATACGACCAGTATAAGCATCGGCTGGCTACCCCTCCATGACCTCACCCTCTTCCCAGACCTCTTCCCCACACCCACACTTTCCACATTCTTTCCTCTACCCCATCTCCCCTGCACAACCCCACTCCCATTTCCCCTCCTATCCCTCTCCCTCTACTAACATCCCACCTTTTTCTACCACACCCCCCTTGTCTTCCCCCTCCCTCTCCCCTCCCCCACTCCCTCCCCCCCCCTCCCCCACTCCCTCCCCCACATGGGTTCCCACCTCCCCCCCCTCCTCATGTCCCCTTCCCCCTCCCTCCCCTTTCCCCCTCTCTACCTCGTCCTCATCCCTTTTAATCTTTCTTCCTCCCCTCTCCACCCCCACTAAGCGCTAAATGCCCTAAGGAACATTACGACTTTCGGGCTACCAGCCTGAGATTATAAATAAAGCCTTGGTTGCTCACCTTTATTGGTCGGCCTCTAAGATGGCGGGCGGATGGGTCCTTAATGTTACTAGTTGATATGTTGGAGTTTGGTGTATAGACACCACTTACGTGCTCATTAAGGTACAGTACGGAGACTTTCACAATGATTCACACACTGTACCCTGCTCCTTTTGATTGTTAACTACTTGTTTGAGTTTGTTCAGCTCTACTGTTTTTATGGTTCTTTTGTTTAGGTACGAATCCTTCTTAGGTAAGGATACCACTAAAGGCTGAAGCTCTTTAAGACACTTTCTCCAGACCGACGGATCGGGAATGTATGTAGGCAGATATACTTATGAAGATATACAAAAGGTATCCCAACATGACCTTGAAACACTAGGAGGTACCCTATTTACTTACGATACCGTTTTACCCCCTATGGCCCAGACTCCACATCATCATCTCTCTGTTTCTAGGCTGTAAAACCCGCACTACAGCCTCGGGTGAGTATAAACTGTGATAGCTTATACCACATTTCTTTAGCCCCTATGGTAACGGGCTCTCCGTGCTTCAGTGTTTGGAATGTCCTGAGGTGGTGGGATATCCCTTGGATACACATTCCCACACCTTATTCTAAAGTCCTTCAAAGGCTTTGGTCCTGGTCGACCCCCACACGGAGGCGTGAGAGGGTACGAACACGCCTGACGGACGTGTGACTACCCTCCGCGTCCTACAAATCACCGATCATCCCCCGATTCTGAGGAGTTTGGACAGGTTCCTTTCCCTCATCGGTCTTCTCCTTCCCATCTTCCCCTCTAAAGCACTTTGATAGTATTGCTTTCATTCCCGTGACATTTGTGTAATCTCACTCCCCCCCCCTCCCCCCTGGGAATGGCGGACGAACTTCCAAGCAATGCTTCTGACCCTATGGTGCACAACCTCCCTACCCGACTTAAACTATATTCTATTAACATGCGAGGCCTAAATACTCCCGAGAAACGCTCCCAATTATTGCATACCCTCCGCAGAGCCAAAACACAAATCGCGCTTATCCAAGAGACCCATTTCCGTTCGGATAATATCCCAAAACTTCAGGACCTACACTATCCGACTGTTTATCACGCGATGAACGACGTGGCCAAATCAAAAGGGGTCTCAATCTTAATCTCGAAACACTGTCCCCTCCAGATCACGGATATTGAGAGGGATGTTAACGGGAGATTTATCTTCTTAAAAGGTACTATCCATGGTAAACCCATGACCATTGCAAACATTTATGCACCGAACACTCAACACGTGGCCTTCTACCGTAAAACCATGGATCGTCTCACAGCGTTTAAAATTGGCACCTTAATTATGGGTGGGGATTTTAACGTTCCTCTCGGCCCATCCCTTGACACTTCCAATGGTTCTTCCTATATCGCATATAGTGCCCTTCGTGCAATCAAGACTTGCCTTAATACCTTAACTCTCCATGACTCGTATCGCACACTTTACCCGACGGTAAAAGACTTCACCTTTTTCTCCGCACCATTTCTTCGTAACACAAGACGACCTGACCACTCTTACAGAGGCCACCATTGAACCTATGGTTCTATCGGACCATCACCCCATAACCATGACACTCACACTCCCGTCCCGACGGACCAGATCAGCGATCTGGCGCCTCGATGACTCGCTTCTCCTGGACGGAGATAATACCTTAAAAGTATCGGAATGTCTTTCACACTACTTTAGGGAAAACTCCAAGGGTGACACGTCCCCGACGGTTACGTGGGCCGCACACAAATGTGTAATCAGGGGCGAACTCATATCTCTGGCAGCTAAACGAAACAAACTTAGAAAGGCTCACATCGAAGACTTGTCGAACCGAGTGAAACGACTCGAAAACATTCACAAACGATCATTGGCTGACAAATGCCTCACTGATCTTCTAGCAGCGAGGGCCGACCTCCTTGAGGAACTCCAGAAAACTCTAAAGCGTAGATACACACTAACACAGAAATTGTTCTATGAATTTGGGAACAAGGCAGGCAAACTCTTAGCAAGAGCTCTGCAAAAGAAAAAATCCACACACACGATCCACACTATCAAAACCCCTTCCGGCACCACCGTTAACCGCACGGAAGACATAGCTGACCAATTCGTCACATATTTCTCCAAATTATACAACCTTCCCACTCCACACTTGATTTACTCTATCGCTGGACGTCCCGAAGTTATAAACAAATTTTTAGCCCAACACAGCCCCACCCCTCTTCCACCGGAAGATTTAACTGATCTGGACTTACCAATCTCCACTGAAGAAACCCTTAAGGCCCTGAAACAGTTGAAACCGGGCAAGAGCCCAGGCCCGGATGGACTAACTTCTAGCTATTACAAAGCTTTTACGGAAATCCTACTCCCACATTTTGTAGCAGCCTTTAATGACCTACCAACCTCTTCCCCCCCACAAAACAGGGACATTTTGGAGGCGCATGTAACGCTCATTCCAAAACCAGGTAAGGACGCAACAGCAGTTTCCAACTATCGCCCTATTTCCCTCCTTAATGTAGACGTGAAACTCTACGCCAAGATTCTGGCAAACCGCATACTACCCTTACTCCCTAAACTAATCTCGACAGACCAAGTGGGTTTTATCCCGGCAGAGAAGCCAGAGATAACACTACCAAGGCCTTAAACATACACCACTGGCTGACCTCCACTACGTCTAAGGGATTTTTTCTGTCCCTTGACGCGGAAAAAGCCTTTGACAGGGTAGCGTGGGACTATATGTCCGCCTGTCTTCAAGCTGTGGGGCTCCCAACACGTCTTGTACAAATGATTATGGCATTGTATGTTTCCCCCACGGCCAAGATACGGGTGAATGGTCGACTATCGACTACGTTCTCAATATCCAACGGCACGCGCCAGGGATGCCCCCTCTCCCCGCTCATCTTCGTCCTCACCATGGAACCTTTCCTCCGCAAAATTAGAGACAACCCAGATATCCAGGGGATTACCATTCATCGCAATCAATACAAGATTGCGGCTTACGCGGACGATATTCTACTATTTCTTTCAAATCCCTTGACTACCATCCCAAACCTCCTCAAGGACTTTACCCTCTTCAAACACCTCTCCAATCTCCAGATCAACTTTGACAAATCTAAAGCACTCAACATTTCCTTACCACAACAAACGGTCCTACTCTGTCAAGGTAACTTCCCTTTTAGATGGGAACCCAATGAACTCACTTACCTGGGCATTAAAATTCCTACCAAATTGACTGACCTGTATTTGAAGAACTTTCTCCACACTCTTCAGACTATTAGGGAGGACACAACTGACTGGCTAAGGGGCCCCTTTTCCTGGTTTGGCAGAGCTGCTATCCTAAAGATGAATGTGCTGCCCAGACTACTATATCTCTTGCAAGCTATTCCGATTAAACTCCCCACGTCCTATTTTACCTCATTTAAACAAATATGCAGACGCCTCCTCTGGTCAGCGGGACCCCCTCGTCTGAGCTGGGCAAAATTGACGCTTCCCAAAAGTAGGGGAGGCTTAGGTCTTCCAGATCTACACTCTTATTATAGGGCTTGCCAATTAACACGTATTGTGGATTGGCATGTACATGCATCTAGCAAAGACTGGGTGCAAGTGGAAAATTCTTTTTCCCAAATTCCTCTTACCCATCTACCATGGATTAACACAGGCTCCATCCCCCGGAACTGCTCCACTCATCCTCTAATAGGTCCAATTCTACACAACTTCAAAACCTCCTGTCACATCCTCCAAACGACACCGTTTCCCGGGCCAATGACGCCTCTTACCCAGAACCCGGACTTTCCAGCGGGTATACCTGCCAAGGTCAGGCACTTAGGACCCGTGGAACCCCCGGTCAGGGCATATCAATGCTTTGAAGTCGACGCACTTCTCACACAAACTGAATTGTCCTCCAAATTCCCTAACCTCAGCATACCCTTCTTTAAATATCTGCAAAAAGGTCACTTCCTCCGTCAGGCTCGCCCTCTCTCTCAGTGGTCTAGATCTCTTACGCCCTTCGAACACCTCTGCACAGACACGGAACCACACAGACATTTAATATCCACCCTGTATGCCCTTTTACTCTCAGGAGCCCCCCCCCCCGACACTCGGACTTGCACACAATGGGCCAATGATCTGTCCTTAAACATCTCCACGGTAGAATGGGATCGTGTCTGCGAACATACACACAAAGGTTCGGTCAATGTATCCGCGCAAGAAAATAGATATAAATTATACACGAGATGGTACCGTACGCCAGACAAAATACATCGATTCTTCCCGACCGTTTCCCCTCTATGCTGGAGATGTAATTCCGCCCTTGGGTCATTCCTCCACATTTGGTGGGAATGCCCTCTGATACAACCTTTCTGGAAAGACATACATACTTTAATCACCAAAATCACTACGTACACTCCAGATTTCTCCCCAGGACAATACCTACTTCACCATACATCCATTCCTAGTTCAACCTACCGCAAATCTCTTACCCTACACCTTATTAACGCAGCATCCCAATGCATACCAATCCACTGGAGAAGCACGGCCCCCCCTTCCGTAGCCGAATGGCATAATAGAGTTGACAAAATAGCGGAGATGGAAAGTCTTATTTTCCAAGCCAAGGACAACCCCACTAAATTCAGAACTATATGGGCTTGCTGGATCCAATATAGAGAGACAACATCAACCACGATCCCCCACGTGAATCCGATTCCTTTAACAGGAAACATCACTCCCACCTGAAAACCCTGACTACACCGTTCAGAATATTTCGATCACTCCATCATTCCCCTAGCCCCCCCCCCTTTCCTCCCTCTACCCTCTCGAGTAAGGATATTAAGAATTCAGTTTTGCACCATACTTCATACCTGAAATTGAATATCCCATATCTCGAGCTTTTAAAATAATTTCTGTGACTTTTACATTACACTAAAAGACGTCTTAGTCTCCTTGACGAGATTGCTTAGTACTTACGTGACCATTCCCGGAGGGGTAGCAGTAATACTGGAAATGTCAGGTTTTACTATACTACTGAAAAACCGTCTGTCTTTCATTGTCCTGTCAATACAAATAGGTCGCCTTCTCGCCCACAGTGTGATCCCAATAGGGGTGGGCGGGGGGAACGAGGCCTTCACAAGTTTGTCCTACTCCTCTTCGATATACCCCCATTGAGAACTCCATTTCCTCTGACTCTCTACAGTTATATAACTCGTTCTTACCCCGGAATACAGGACACCGACCACACATACCTTAAGTTTATATGTAGGCCGTGTTTCGTTCTTTATTCTAATCCCCTAGTAGAATCTGATATCTAGCTAGTTGCTAATGTATTCCCATATAAAGTCATATTATGGTTCACCTTTATTCTAGTTATACCTTGTTGTATGATTTTTTGAAACCCATGTGGCCAATGTCATATCTCTGTTATTATGAAAACTTCAAATAAAATTCATTTGAAAAAAAAAAATCTATCCCCTATTTTGTAGGCGCTATAACTTTTGCGCAAACCAATCACTATATGCTTATTTTACCAAAAATATGTAGAAGAATACGTACCGGCCTAAACTGAGAAAAAAAAATTGTGATATTTATTATAGCAAAAAGTAAAAAAATTGTGTTTTTTTCAAAATTGTCAGAATTTTTTGTTTATAGCGCAAAAAAAAAAAAAGGAAAGATGATCAAATACCACCAAAAGAAAGCTCTATTTGTGGGAAAAAAAGGACGTCAATTTTGTTTGGGAGCCACGTCGCACGACCGCGCAATTGTCATTCAAAGCGTGACAGTGTTGAAAGCTGAAAATTGGCCTGGGCAGGAAGGGGGTTTAAGTGCCCAGTAAGCAAGTGGTTAAATTATAGGTATTGGAATTTCCTTTCAAATTTGGCTGTTAGTGAATGCAAATGCAAATGCAAATTTATCCGAAGTTACGAATTATCGAAAATAACAAATTGCTGCATCTAAATGAATGAAACTTATTAATAATAATAAATAATAATAATAAAAACTTTTTATTATTATTATTTACTATTATTCGTTCTGTTATATTCGTTTAGATGCAGCATTCTTTATTTCAGATAATTTGTAACTTCGGATAAATTCGTATTCATTTTGTTCACTAACAGCCAAATTTGAAAGGAAATTCCAATACCTATAATTTAATAATTAGTTATTATTTCTGATTTTCACATTTTCGGATTTTCGTTCTTTTGAATTTTCGGATTTTCGTTCTTATTTTCGGATTTTTTAATTGTAAAATTTCAGATTTTTACGAATTATCGAAATAACGAATACCGTATCTAAATGAATGGACCATAACAAATTAGAATTTACCCGAAGTTAGGAATTTATTTGAAATAAGGAATTTCGATCACAACGAATGACCCGAAAACAAAACAAAAAACAAATTAAATGAAAACTAACTAATTTTTTTCGGCAGTGCATCTGTCTAGTGATTCATGGACAAATGGTGCCCCTAGTGGAGACTATAGCATGCTTCCTGGAAGATGGACTAGAGAAGAATATACTTCCTGGTGATTAGGAAGGACTGCCTCTTATGGATTCTTTTCATTGGACAGAGGGCTATACAGGGTGTTTGTGTGGGTGGTGTCTGAGTAAGCTTTAAAAGTAATGGTCAGCCTTAGGTTCGTTCTCTTGGCTCTTGCCCATTGAGCCCAGCCGAGATACCGAATACAGAGGACGCCCTTACATAAAGTATCATTTGTTCTTTTGTTTTATATGCTTTGTAGTCATCTTTTAGTGTTTTATGTTAGCGTTTCTAGTTTCTTGTTAAATAAATGAGACACTTGCTTATTTAAGCAGTTTGTTTATTTTATAGATAGCATTGTTGTTGTACCATCACCATTAACTGTATCAGAGCTTTGATAGACTAGCTGACTATAGGAATAGACAAGTTAATACATATTTAAAATAAATATGGGGAATCAAAAACCACTCCACATTTATTTCAGTGTGTATTTAGTAGAGAACGGTGATCACTGATTAATTACATTTCATTTAAAAAACATGCACCTGGAAGTGGTAGGTAGGAGGGTAGATGATGCAGGGTGTGTGCTAATAAGGTCAACTGGTCAACTCCTTCCTGTATCATGACCAATATTCTGTCCAGGAAGTAAGCAAGAAGTAATGGAGAAGTGTTTTTAAACAGCCATGAAAACAGTGAAGTGAGTGTATGTAGAATAAATGGAAAGCGGTTTTATTTTTGCAAAAGAAGTACATTATTGCTATATTAGTACATAGGGGAGCTGGAATCTAGAAAAAAAAAAGGTGCACAAAAGTTGAACTTATCCTTTAACCACTTCAATACAGCGCACCTGCCTGGCCAAATTTTCAGCTTTCAGTGCTCTCACAATTTGACAATTACTTAGTCATTGAATACAAATAAAGATGTTGTATCACAGCACAGAGTGGTATCTGTGGATAATAACATAGATAATAATGTGCCACAATGCGCGTTGACCTTTGCGGCCTTTCCGGATGATGTCATCTCGGCCAAGCCGATTGGATGACGATGGAATGGGGCGTGTATATATATGGTACGCATTACTAGCGTTCTTTATACAGCCATCACTGCAGGATGGTTTACTACTATGAGTGCTGCTGACCGGGGGATATTTTATCAGGTACAAGCCTTCTCTATTTCTCGCAAACCTTGTTTTCTCTGATAGAACTTTGACTAACATGCTGATTAGGCCTTTTTCTCCCCTCATTTAACCTAATTTTCAGGTCCAATAATTGGGACTGGATGTCACAACAGCTGTTTGGCTTATTCCAATAGGATTATATGGGATACACTATTGTTTCCTCGCTACACCCACTCCAACGCTGGATAGGATTTCAATGCATGGCTACATCAGCTGGAGCTATTATGGCCAATTAGCTTAGCGTTTCAAATTTATTTAATCAGGTGAGTCTCATTGTATGAAGTGCCTTATTATAATATCAGCTTTTGGCACTGCATAATGCAATATTGGTTTACTTTTTTTTATTTTAGGAAAAACCTATTTATCCCCTTGTTCAGCACCTCTCATTAGGGATGAGCTTCGTGTTTGCGTCGAACACACGTTCGACTCGAACATCGGCTGTTCGATCGTTCGACGAAGAACGAACGTTATGGTCTGTTCGCGCCAAATTCGTGTTGCACGACACGGCCCATAATTCACTGCGGCATCGCAGTGCATTGCTGGCTGATGATTGGCCAAGCATGCACTGTGACCCGCATGCTTTAGCCAATCACAGCGCAGAAAAAACGGAGAGCCGTAATTGGCAAAAGCCAGGGTGGCTTTGGCCAATTATGGCTCAGGGGGTTTAGTACACGCCCCACACTATATAAGGCCGCCTGGAAGTCGGCCTTGTGTAGTGTGTTGGCCTTTGTGAAAGAGGCAGTTTCAGAGAGATAGACAGTGTCATTTATATTGAGTTAGATAGAGCAGGCAGGCGAATCAGTTAGCTGCTGTTACAGTGTGTAGAGGATATATATCCATCCTAGGTGTTGTATATATATTTATACACTGTATTGAGTTTAGCTAGATCTGTTCCTGTTAGTCTCTATACTGTGACAGGCAGGCAGGTGATTGTGCTAGCTGCAGACAGTCAGTGTTTCACTTAGTGTACTACTGTGTGCTTTGCATAGCATCCACCTAAAGCTCACCTGGATACAGTTATTCTCTATACTGTGACAGGCAGGCCGGTGATTGTGCTAGCTGCAGACTGTCAGTGTTTCACTTAGTGTACTACTGTGTGCTTTGTATAGCATCCACCTAAAGCTCACCTGGAAACAGTTATTCTCTATACTGTGACAGACAGGCCAGTGATTGTGCTAGCTGCAGACAGTCAGTGTTTCACTTAGTGTACTACTGTGTGCTTTGCATAGCATCCACCTAAAGCTCACCTGGATACAGTTATTCTCTATACTGTGACAGGCAGGCCGGTGATTGTGCTAGCTGCAGACAGTGAGTGTTTCACTTAGTGTACTACTGTGTGCTTTGCATAGCATTCACCTAAAGCTCACCTGGATACAGTTATTCTCTATACTGTGACAGGCAGGTCAGTGATTGTGCTAGCTGCAGACAGTCAGTGTTTCACTTAGTGTACTACTGTGTGCTTTGCATTGCATCCACCTAAAGCTCACCTGGATACAGTTATTCTCTATACTGTGACAGGCAGGCCGGTGATTGTGCTAGCTGCAGACAGTCAGTGTTTCACTTAGTGTACTACTGTGTGCTTTGCATAGCATTCACCTAAAGCTCACCTAGATACAGTTAGTGACTAATACTATTATAGTGGTGTTCTCATAATAAAACCACAAGCAGAGAGCTGCAAGTATTTTCAGTGTACCGTGTCCTCTGCACAGTTTTCACCTAAAACTAACTGAAAACAATTGCTGCTTTTCCGATACTAACACCACAGCAGGCCATTAGTATGTCTGGAAGGCAAACAATGAGAGGCAGACAGTCACGAGGCAATAAAAGAGGGCAAGCAGGCTCTGTGTCTAGAGGCAACAATGATGCTGGTCGTGGACACGATGCATTCTCATCAGCACGTGGCCACGGGAAACGCTTGTCCTTCTTTTCGGCAGCTGGCCATGTTGAGCCGCAACATGCCGAAGACTTGGTAGAGTGGATGACCAAGCCGTCCTCCTCCTCCTCATCCTCTCTCACCAAGGCTCAGGGTACTTTGTCTGGCAAAGCAGCTGCCAAAGTGGCCTCTTCCCTCGGCTCAATGGCATCAGTCACTCCTTCCCTAGTCCCACCATGTCCTCCTGAGGAGTCCCCCGAACTGTTTGACCACAGTGTTGGGTACATGCTCCAGGAGTATGCCCAGCGTTTTCAAGGCTCCGATGATGGAACCCAGCTGAAGGAAGGCAGTAACGTGAGCTCAGATAGAGGGGGTAGTAACGTGAGCCCAGAGAGAGGAGGTACCCAACAAGGTCAGCTATCTGGCAGTCATGTTCCCCCAGCTGCAGCATACTGCCAGATTGGCTCCAGTGATGAGGAGGGAGGAGATGATGAGGTCACTGACTCCACGTGGGTGCCTGATAGGAGAGAGGAGGAGGAGGCACATCTCCAACGAGGCAGGATGCCCTCCAGGGGCCAGCTTAAGGGCAGCACACCGACTGAATCACACCGCAGAACTCTGCATGTGCTGGGCGCTGCTGTCTCTGCGCGTTATTCCAAAAGTTCTTTTTTCAGACGTGTGCAACAGATCGCACCATTGCCATTTGCAACATATGTCTAAAGCGTATCTCGCGTGGCCAAAACATCAGCCGTTTGGGCACCACGTGCTTGACCAGACATATGTCGACCTGCCATGCAGTCCGTTGGCAAGCACACCTAAAAGACCCACACCAAAGAACAAGGCGGACCTCTCCTTGCTCCTCATCAGCTGGGATCTCCAACCCCACTATAGCTTCAGTCCTCTCTGAAACCTGCACTGAGAGGAATGAAGGTGTAGAATTAGGTGTGTCACAGCCAAGTACTTGCGGGCAATCTGCTATGGGTACACCGACGTCCGATTGTACCAGGCAAATTTCCCTGCCCCAGCTGCTGCACCGCGGCAAGAAGTTCGCTCCCAGCCATCCACATGCCCAGCGGTTGAATGCTAGCTTGGCTAAATTGCTAGCACTTCAACTGCTGCCTTTTCAGTTGGTAGACTCTGCCCCCTTCCGTGAGTTTGTGGAATGTGCGGTTCCTCAGTGGCAGGTTCCCAAACGCCACTTTTTCTCACGGAAGGTGATTCCGGCTCTCTACTGGCATGTGGAAGGCAATGTCTTGGCCTCGCTGGACAGAGCGGTCAGCGGTAAGGTGCATATTACCGCTAACTTATGGTCCAGCAGGCATGGACAGGGACGTTTCCTATCTTTCACGGCGCATTGGGTGACTCTGCTGGCAGCTGGGAAGGATGCAGGACAAGGTGCAGTAGTGTTGGGGGTTGTCAGCATGGAGGTGGAGACTAGCACTCAGCATCAGCAGCAGTCTTCAAGGGATCAATTACAGTTCCAAGACACCCATGGACTTGTATGTGGCTGGGAGGAGGTGGCTGCGGATCATGTCATCCTCAGTGACCCAGGGGACTCGGCACCGAATGCCTCAGCAAACCTACGCTGCATGGCCTCCCTGATCCTGCAAAGCCTGCTCAAGGATCCTCGTATTCATGCGATCAAGGAGAGGGATCATTACTGGCTGGCAACCCTCCTTGATCCACGTTACAAGGGTAAGGTTGCGGACCTTATCTTGCCATCACAGAGGGAGCAGAGGATGAGGCATCTTCGGGAGGCCTTGCAGAAAGGTCTGTGCAACGCGTTCCCAGAGACTGGGAATTCCTGGTCCTGGACAATGTGTTGCTGAGGCTTTGGTCAGTCAAAGAAGGAGCAGTGGAGAAGGTGGCTGTCTGACCGATGCGTTCAGACACTTTTTGCAGTGTTGTGGCACCAGCACCAGTGCCTAAGGCCCAATTTTTTGAACAGGGGCATGTAATTACAATTCTTGATCTAATATTTCACAGCTGGGCCCATTCCTGCGCCCACCAAGAGTAACTGTGAGGACTTACAGTGTTGTGGCACCAGCACCACCGCCACCACCAAAGGCCCAATTTTTAAGCCCCTGTTCAAAAGGGGCATGCAATTACAATTCTTGATCTAATAATTCACAGCAGGGCCCATTCCTGCACCCACCAAGAGTAACTGTGAGGGCTTACAGTGTTGTGGCACCAGCACCACCACCAAAGGCCCAATTTTTCCTACCACTGTTCAACAGTGGCATGTAAATACAATTCCTGATATAATAGTTGACTTACAGTGTTGTATATTTCTGCAGAGTATATATGGCAGGCCCCTACTTTCAATCATCCAACTTACAAACGACTCCTACTTGCAAACAGAAGGAGACAACAGGAAGTGAGAGGAAATCTACCCCTAGGAAGGCAAATTCTCTCCTGTAAGAGTCAATATGTGAAAAAGGTGTCTCCTCTCCACTGATGCTTTATCACCAATCCTTGTTTCAATAAAAAACCCAAATTTTCCAAAAACAATTGTCATTGGGATGGAAAGTGAGGTGAAATATTCTGAACAGGTGCACAGACAGCAAAACAAATGTTACAGGGGTGATAACCCTTCCCTATGTTCTCCAAAAAGCTCCAAAAAGCTTAAAAAATTATTTTTTGGCTAGAGCTACACTTAAAAAAATGGAAAATTGAATTCAAATACTTACCGTAATTTTCCTTTCCTGACGAGCTCCATGTCAGCACAGCTGGGTGAGGCTCCGCCCACCCCTACGTGATCAGGACTTAACTATAAATTTTTCACTCACCTCAACCTCAGCGTTTCGTAACTATTACTACTTAACTGGGCGGGTTCTGTGCTGACATGGAGCTTGTCAGGAAAGGAAAATTACGGTAAGTATTTGAATTCAATTTTCCGTTTTCCTGATGGCTCCATGTCAGCACAGCTGGGAATTAACTAGCCAAAACAGGGGAGGGATAATGCTACACACTCCAATTCTGACTAAAACGGTAACAGAAACCATAATGCCTCTGACAAACCCAACTGCCATGAATATGAATATTTTGTATTGCGGATAGTTTGAGACACCCGGCCTGCTGTCACCCTCAAGGTCTGGACCCTTCTAGTGTGAATGCCGTGACTCTCCTGGCACAGCCAGCCTTACAACCTGCAGGCCAAGGAGATGAGGTTATCAACCAAGAGATAATGATTTTACGGCTCCCAGCAAGATTATTATGTGTTCCACCTGAAAAGGACAAAACAGATGTACAGAGCTCCTGATGGCAGGAGTCGCCTTGATTGAATATTTTAGCGCTTAGCCCACATCCGATGGGCTAACTTTTTGAGTACTCCCCAAAGGGAACGTAGGAGGGAAACCTCTTGTGTGATATGAACTCTTTAGCCGTGTACACACGATAGGTTTAACCGATGAAAACAGTCCGATGGACTTTTTTCATCGGACAAACCGATCGTGTATGGGCCCCATCGGTCTTTTTTCCATCAGTGTTTAAAAATAGAACATGTTTTAAATTTATCCGATGGTTAAAAAACCGATAGCAAATTACTATCTTCTGTAGGGAACTTCATCGGGTAAAAAACCCACGCATGCTCAGAATCAAGTCGACGCATGCTCAGAAGCATTGAACTTCATTTTTCTCGGCTCATCGGAGTGTTTTACGTCACCGCGTTTGAAACGGTCTGTTTTTTGACTGATGGTGTGTAGGCAAGACTAATGAAAGTCAGCTTCATCGGTTTTCCGATGGAAAAATCCATCGGTTAAAAAACCATAGGAAATCCGATCGTGTGTACAGGGCTTAAAGGTCAGTTCAGGTACATATTAGAGCATTGGCATGAGCACCATTCTGTCTGGGAAGTACGCGAGTATGGGTTCTTTAAACCCAAGGACACCAATGCTGATGTAATTGCCACCAGTAAATCAGTTTCAGCGAGAAAGTACCACAGGGTGATTGAAGGCATCTGATGAAATAACATCCATCAGCATTGGTATATCTCATTCCGGAAACAAGTTTGAGGTTTCAACCAAATTGAATCTTGAAAGATTGTATAATTAAGCGTTGGAAGCTTGCTGAATGCCGGTGAAGACAGCGATAGCCAAAATGCATTTCTATAGCATGCTTGCGCATAGAATTAAGTCAAGCCATGCCTGTAGGCATTTGACGCAGGCTTCTGAAGAGTCCAGCGTAAAATCTTGATCAGCAAATATACTGGGCATATATGCCCTGTTCTACTATAGGCATGCTTAGCGCTGACATTTCTCGTTTCGTAGAACTGTTCAAAACTTCACAGAGCATTCGATATCCATTAGGCTCTGCCTCTCTCGACCCAGGCCATCAGCCTGAGCCTGTCGGATTCTGGATGAATGGGACTGGAGAAGATTTGATCTACCAGGCAGAGGGCGTCACTCCTTGACACTCATCAGGATGAGTAGCGGGTACCAAAACTGTCACCTTCCCTCGCCCCAGCCTTAGCTGGAAGCTGAGAATAAGAGGGAGCAGCTGAAAAAGGCATCAGCAGTCTTGGCGATCCATTCTGCGGTCAGCACCTCCACTCCGAGAGCTTGCGGCTCCTGGGCCCTGGAATGGAACTTCAGCAACTCAGTGCCGACTGGGAATGTAAGCGGTCTACCTCTGGCAGACAAAACACCAAGCTCTGTTAGTTCTCGAAAGACTCGCAGTAGTCTGGATCATCCATTGTCGTCAGACTTGACCTGGACAAATAGATCGTCTGAAGATTCTTCCGACCAGGCACATAGATCGCAAATCATTGGGAGGATTGACTTGGGTGAATTCTAGAATTAGAGAAAACATCAGAAGTGAGAGACTGAGCCTTGTTTCCAGATGTAGGCCACAGTAGTTGTGCTGTCCAACTTTCCCAGGACAGGCTTACTCTGGATGAGATGACTGAAGGCTAAGAGCCTGAAAAGGCTGCCCTCAACTCCAAGATGGAGTCTTGGATCCTTGAAAAAAGACCATTGGTCCTGAGCTCACTGTTCCTGAAGTAGGGCTCCCCTAAACTGGCTGGTATCTGCCTGTACCACCAGCTCGTCTGAGCTGCTGGGGCGAGGCGATTTCTATGGCTCAATCTGAGACGTGAAGGATGAAAGGTCTCCAAATTTGGCCCAAAATGCTTTCCTTAGGGGACCACGTGTCCATCCTCAAGCCGTCCCTATGTTCACAGGGGAACCACATAGTGCCCCTAGGGCATGTATGGGTGGCACAATCCCAAAATAACAGAGAGCATCCTGACATGGATGTTCTTATTGACTTCTTGGACTAAGCATTTGCTTCCTTGTCTTTCCTGGACTCCTGTCCAGAAAAGTGCAGGAGCTACGCTCTCTGGTGTGAGCGTGAGCGTGGACAATAACTCTTGAGTTTTCGGTCTTCTTTAACTCAGTAGACCTTCATCTTGAGGCAGGAGGCCAAACTGGCCACTATTTAATTTAGGCTTGCCCTTCTGCGATTAAGAAAAAAATGCAGTGACCGCGTTTGTCCTTGAGGGTCGCACCTTCTGATGGTAAGGTCATGTGAATGGCCGATCCCACAAGGGACACATACTAACCAGCGGGGTGGTCCCAACCCCTGGACCTCTATTCGTTCCAAAGGGAATAACTTTGACATCCTGCTGTGACGATATCCTCCAATCTTGACGAACAAGCACTTGATCCATTCAACATCTTCTGGAGGTATTTAAAATACTTCCAAAGTTTCACCTCTATACACAGGCATTTCACCAACCTTAGCAATCTGGACACAGGTCGTCCTCTTTCTCCTGTTCAGAAGAGACTGGAGAGAATTGATTGGACCAAGAAGGCCCTGAAAGAAGGCTGGACATTGCCAAACAGACAGTCCCCATACGAGAAGAATCTAGTCATTCCTTTAGAGTGTCTTGACCATCTGCTTAATTGTGACAATTGGTTAGGTGTCGTCATCTTTATCCTAGGTTGCTTGAACTAGGTAACATCCTTGCCGTCTGTTTCTCTATGGAAGGATCTGAAGCGGATTGTTTGCTTGGGAAGGCTTGAAGAATTCACAGGGTGAGTGGAAACACTCTTTTAGAGCGTATTGACCACATGTTTCATGAGTGCGACCACCTGTTAGGCGCCGTCATCCATATCCTTGGTTGCTTGACAAAGCAGACTGTGTGCAGTCCTGTCCATCCGGAAGTTTGGAAAATGGGCTGCTTCACCTGGTATGGACAGGCGGCTTCTCACTATCAGAGCAGATAACCCTTTCATATGGGGAGCCGAAAACACCCCTTTAGAGTGTATTGGCAATTTGTTTATTGGGTGTAACACCTTTTAGGTGTCACCCTCCTCTCTGGTTGTTTAAGCCAATGGGATACATACTGTCATGCTCATCCGGAAATTCTGAAAATTGGCTGTTTCACCTGGTGTGGACAGGCAGCTTCTCATTGTCAGAGCAGATGACCCTTCCACAGGGTGAGCCAGGAACACCCCTTTAGAGCGTATTGGCAATTTGTTCATTGAGTGTAACACTTTTTAGGTGTCACCCTCCTCCCTGGCTGTTTAAGCCAGTGGGATACATACTGTCATGCCCATCCGTGTATTCCTCTTATAGAGCTTGAGGAGGGATGTTTGCTTGGGAAAGTCATGAGACTGCTCCTTCATATTCATCCATGTCTTCTTATTGAAGGGCCTGAAGCATGTCCGTTCTGAGATTGGTAAACACTAATAGATAACCTCACCACAGGGCTTGTGCACCATTCAGCAAACCAACCCATAGACCCGGATCACACTGGTGCGTTTTTAACATGTGTCCCGACCAGTCAAATCGCATGAAAATAATATGCGGCAATCGCACTGCCCTAATTGGTGCAACGCTGCATCAGCGGCGCCTTGCCAACTTAAAAAAAGGCAGTTTTGTACTACCTTGCGATTTCGGGTTGCTACCTATATTGATATCCGCACAGAGACTTGCACAGATGTCTCTGAAAATCGCGACCGGAACCGAGACTGACCAGCGGGAGACAAAGCTGAATAGCATAGCTTTATTCTCGCAGTGTGACCCTGGACTAGGGAAAAAATGGTTAAATGCAGTAAATAGATTGCTTAGTAACAAACCCTGAGGGGTTAAACACAGCTAGAGGGAGGCAGAAGGTTCCATCTACAGCCCTGTTAACCAGATGGAGGTTAATTTGGCTAGGATCTAATCCTCGGAATCAGGTTATGATGAAAATGTTTGTTTCAGAACAGCAACACAAAGGTAGGAGTTTGTAACAAAATTACAACCATCTGCAGTGTACACAAACCAAGGGAATTGTAGACATCATAAACATGCTTCTCCATACTCTTTTTTCTTCTTTTTTTTTTTTTTTAAGGAAGACCAAGATCACATAGAAAAATACAAGGATATCCCATGTCTCCAAAGGCCATGGCTGGATTCAGTAGATATTTTTCAGGTGGCTCCACATACCTTCCTTGCAAAATGCTGGTCTTTGGAGGGGTTTGGCATAGTGGCATGACAGTAAGAAAACATGAACAGCCTCCAACAGATTATATCCATGTGGGAACAGACAAAGTGTTACTTTGTGTATCTGTTATGCAGAGTACTCCCTGTCCAGTAATGCAGCATACATTGGATACAAAGCATTTAGCTCGCCCAACCTCCGTCATCCGACCGTCGACGTTGGCACAGCGCGGGTGCGTGTGCATAGGGGAGTACTCTGCCACAACCGCTGTCCATCTTGTTTGGACCAAGCAGACCACAGACACGGCTGTTAGCCATGATAAAGCCACCCCGAGGACCAGCAGCGGGGCTCCCTGGATTATGGTAATTTAGACTAGACCCCAGGGACTTCGTCCAGCTTCATCCACACGTATGGACGGTCCGCCAGCCATTTAGACCGGTAGAGGAGCACACCTCCGTCCTGCACGTAGGAGGAAAAGAGAAGAACGCTGAGGCTGAGGTGAGTGAAAAATTTATAGTTAAGTCCTGATCACGTAGGGGTGGGCGGAGCCTCACCAGCTGTGCTGACATGGAGCCGTCAGGAAAAACATTTTTTTTTAGTTTCTATATAACATTATGCAAATAAGTTTTTTTTTCATAAATTAGGGCCAAAATTTATACTGCTACATATCTGTTGTAAAAATAACCGAAATTAGTGGATATTATTTAGTCTGCGTAAAAGTTAGAGTCTACAAGCTATGGTGCAAATCATTAAAAATTGCTCACACCTGATGTACTGACGGCCTATCTCATTTCTTGAGGCCCTGAAATGTCAGGACAGAGTAAATACCCTCCCAAATTACCCCTTTTTGGAAAGTAGACAGACCAAAGTATTTAATAAGAGACATGGTGAGTTTTTTGAAGTTTAAATTTTTTCCCACAGTTCTTGGGAATATGAAGAAATTTTTTTACATTTTTTTTTTTTCACACACAATAGTCAAAATAACATGTTTTTTCTCACACACAGTATGTGCATACTTCCAATTACACCTCAAAATGCATTCTTCTATTCCTCCTGAGTATGGCGATACCACATGTGTGAGACTTTTTCACAGCCTGGCCACATACAGAGGCCCAACATGCAGGGAGCACCATTGGGTGTTCTATGAGCATAAATTGCACATCGCATTTCCTGATGACCTATCACAATTTTGAAGGTCCTGGAGAACCAGGACAGTGGAATTACCCACAAAATGACACCATTTTGGAAATCATACACCCCAAAGTACATTTTATGAGGCATAATGAGTCTTTTGATTATGCCATTTTTTCCAAAAGTGTTTGGAAAATGTGGAAAGAAAATTAAAATGTACTTTTTTTTTTAGACAAAGTTGTCAATTCATAAAATATTTCTAACACATAGCATGTACATATCAAATATTAGCCCCCAAAATATATTCTGCTACTCCTCCTGACTTTTTCTCAGCCTGGCCACATACAGAGGCCCAACATGCAGGGAGCACCATCAGGTGTTCTAGGAGCATAATTTACACATCTCATTTCCAGATGACCTATCACACCCTTGAAGCCCAGGAGCACCAGGACAGAGAAACTACCCACAAAATTACACCATTTTGGAAAGCAAACACCAGCTGTTGACAGGTACTCGGGTACTCTGATGGGCTGGTGACAGGTACTCGGGTACCCTGATGGGCTGGTGACAGGTACTCGGGTACTCTGATGGGTTGGTGACAGGTACTCTGATGAGCTGGTGACAGGTACTCTGATGAGCTGGTGACAGGTACTCGGGTACTCTTATGGGCGGGTAACAGGTACTCTGATGGGCTAGTGACAGGTACTCTGATGGGCTGTGACAGGTACTCTGATAGGCTCGTGATAGGTACTCTGATGGGCTGTGACAGGTACTCTGATGGGCTGTGACAAGTACCCTGATGGGCTTGTGACAAGCACTCTGATGGGCTTGTGACAGACCCTTTTTATTTGTTGGGCAATCGGGCACTGTACTTTACTTTTTTAGCCAGGTTTCCTCCTCACACATTGAGGAGGAGAACCCGGAAATGGCACTACAGCCGTTTGTTGTCATTTGTGACCGGCTGTGATTGGACACAGCTGGTCACATGGTAAAGAGCCAATTTCATTGTCTATTTACCCTGATCGGGGAGAGGCTGTGTCCGAGGGACACGCCTCCTCCCCGATCGCCACACTGCGCGTCGAGATCGAGCACAGCTCATGTGACCGGCTGTGATTGGACATAGCCGGTCACGTGGTAAAGAGCC
The DNA here is from genome assembly GCA_029206835.1 of Rana muscosa. Taxonomy (NCBI): domain Eukaryota; kingdom Metazoa; phylum Chordata; class Amphibia; order Anura; family Ranidae; genus Rana; species Rana muscosa. Next base: position 231,639,307 of record CM055127.1, on the reverse strand, counting down.
AATTACATTGGCTCTTTACCCTGATCAGGGAGGGGCTGTGTCCGAGAGACACCCCTTCTTCCTGATCGCCGCACTGCACACCCCCTGGAGGGCATGCACGAGCGGCAAGATCGAGCACAGCTCATGTGACCGGCTGTGATTGGACAGCCGGTCACATGGTAAAGCCATTTTTATTGGTTCTTTACCCCTATTGAGGACGGGCTGTGTACCGAGGGACACGCCTCAAAGCCTCGCTGCATGTTCCTGGGGGCGCGCAGGAGCGGCGAGATCAGGCAGACGTCATATGACGTCCACCGGAGGGATTGGCAACTCTGCTCACAGCTTCTGGCACACTGTAATCTGGAATGATGAGACCAAAACAGAGCGTTATGGTCAAAACCATAAGCGCTATTTTTGGAGAGAGGTCAACAAGGCCTATAGCAACAAGAATGGCATCCCCACTGTAAAGCATGGTGGTGTCTCACTGATGTTTCGGGGGGTAGTGAGCTGTAAAGGCACAAGTAATCTTGTGGAAATTGATGGCAAGATTAATGCAGTATGTTATTAGAAAATGCTGGCAGTCAATTTGGATTTTTCTGCATTAAAGCTGTCCATGGGATGCTTTTGGACATTCCAGCACTACAATGACCCTAAGCACAAGGCCAAGTTGACCCTCCAGTGGTTACAGAAGAAAAAGGTGAAGGTTCTGGAGTGGCCATCACAGTCGCCTGACCTTAATATCATCGAGCCACTCTGGGGAGATCTTAAATGTGCGGTTCATGCCAGTCAACCAAAGACTTTGCATAACCGTGAGCAGTGTTGCCAACCCCCTGAAGTGAAATTTACTGGCAAGGATGCCAAAATTTCTGTACGGCACCAATTTCTTACTGGCAAAAATAATGAAGATTACTGGCAGAGCCGCATTTTTTACTGATGCTGCAAAAAAGTACCTAAAATTAAGTTTTTTAGTACTAAACAGTGCAAATATCAATATTTGAACTAAAAACACATAGCTAATGCTAATATCAATGTGTTTAAGTTAAACAAAAGTAAAAAAACATATTTCTCAATTCACATGAAGGTTAGGTTACTATAACCCAGCCAGCACAGAGTTCCCTCTTACATCAGAGTCTGCAGGATGCCCCCTTACAGTGCAAGGGAACTCTTATGTAAAGGGGAACGCTGCAGATCATGATGTAAGGGGGAACTCTGATGTGGGGGGAGGGGCTCTGGTGAATAGAGACCACCTTCCACAGAGTGAATACACTAAGGTAAAGGGGGGGTACTAATATAAGGGGGAAACCTTTATATCAGTGCCCCCTTACATTATTGTATTCATTCACCTCCTTACATCAGACAGTGACCCCCCCCCCTCAGAATGGCCTGGCGGCACTGTCACTTACCTCCTCTCGGGTGCACAGTGTGGGGCTCAGTCAGACGGCTCCAGCTTGGTGGCTCTGATCTCCTCTTCCCAGTCCACACGTCTGTTTCTTCCTGGGCCGTAACCCCCATCCCGGCGGCACTCCCACTCTTGACTCCTTTCTAGGATCCCCTCAGAGACTGTAGACATGACAAGAGATGGTCAGAGGCTGCGGACACACGATACAGGAGGGGGACAGAGACTGCAGACACACTACAGGAGGTGGACAGAGGCTGCGGACACACTACAGGAGAGGGACAGAGGCTGCGGACAGACTACAGGAGGGGGACAGAGGCTGCGGACATACTACAGGAGGGGGACAGAGGCTGCGGACATACTACAGGAGGGGGACAGAGGCTGCGGACATACTACAGGAGGGGAACAGAGGCTGCGGACATACTACAGGAGGGGAACAGAGGCTGCGGACATACTACAGGAGGGGGACAGAGGCTGCCGACATACTACAGGAGGGGGACAGAGGCTGCCGACATACTACAGGAGGGGGACAGAGGCTGCCGACATACTACAGGAGGGGGACAGAGGCTGCCGACATACTACAGGAGGGGGACAGAGGCTGCCGACATACTACAGGAGGGGGACAGAGGCTGCCGACATACTACAGGAGGGGGACAGAGGCTGCCGACATACTACAGGAGGGGGACAGAGGCTGTCGACATACTACAGGAGGGGGACAGAGGCTGCCGACATACTACAGGAGGGGGACAGAGGCTGCGGACACACTACAGGAGGTGGACAGAGGCTACGGACACACTACAGGAGGGGGACAGAGGCTGCGGACATACTACAGGAGGGGGACAGAGGCTGCGGACACACTACAGGAGGGGGACAGAGGCTGCGGACATACTACAGGAGGTGGACAGAGGCTGCGGACATACTACAGGAGGGGGACAGAGGCTGCGGACACACTACAGGAGGGGGACAGAGGCTGCGGACACACTACAGGAGGGGGACAGAGGCTGCGGACACACTACAGGAGGGGGACAGAGGCTGCGGACACACTACAGGAGGGGGACAGAGGCTGCGGACACCACCATATTACTTCTGCACATCATCAGTGAACTGTGTCCTCCTCCTGTGCCCCTTTCACCACTCCACAGGTCAGGGCAGCACTGTGCTGCCCTGACCTGTGAAGAGGTGAAAGGGACACAGGAACCAGAGGAGGATACAGCACACTGATGACGCTGTCCCCTTGTATCCCCCCCTGTTTCACTGACCTTGAGTCCGTCCTCCTCACTCCTGGCTGGGCCCTGTCAGTGCTCCGAGTCCTCCACAGACCACCTATGATGAGTGCATGGCATGCACTCACTGCAGGTGTCCCGCCACTGCCGCCAGCCACTGTGGCCTTTTCAAAAATGGCGCCAGCGGCGCCATCACGTTACTGCGTGTGCGCCGCCGCCGCTCGGCCGAGTTCCGAATGCGCTCGGCCGGCGCATTCGGAACGGCGCATGCGCAGTTGTATGGCCGGCTCGCGCCCATCTTTTTTATGGGCGCCGGTGCCCATAAACGGACTTTTACGTACAGCCCGAAAAAGGGGTTAAATCGCGGGCTGTACGTAAATCTACGTACGGTTGGCAACACTGACCTTGAGGCATTTTGCCAAGACAAATGGGCAGATATACCAGCTGCAGGAATTCGGGACCTCTAGACAACTATTACAAAAGACTGCATGCTGTCATTGATGCTAAAAGGGTCAATACACAGTATTAAGAACTAAGGGTATGCAGACATTTGAACATCGGTCATTTCATTTGTTTACCTGTTGCCATGTTTTGTTATATGATTGTGCCATTGATATGATCTACAGTTCAATATGAATCTCATAAGAAATAAAATAAATGTGATTTGCTCACTCATGTTTTCATTTAAAAATGGTACGTAATATACTAATTCTCCAAGGGTATGCAAACTTTTGTGCACAACTAGAGGGTAAAAAACTACGCTAGACAAAAAATTAAAACATTAATATAACAAAGATTGGATGAACCAGTCCAAAAGCAGCAATTAGTGTGAGATATAGCACAAATAGAATGGAAGGGAGAAAATTGCGCTAACTACAGTCCAAATAAAATAAATAAATATGAATAAAAAGTCCCAAGGTAGTGCACAGATGGACCCAATGTGATAGGACACACAATATTGTTCTAAATTTTGGGTCAAAGCCTTATAAAAGGCATGCTTATCAGATAGTAAGCCACTAAAGCATGTGGCTATAACCCAGCCCAGGCCTTTGATTTGTGGGATGACACAAACTCCTCCATGTGTGGTGTAAAGGTCTCCAGGTGGGATTAAAGTTGGCTCCGCAAATGATGATTAGTAATTAACCCAAAAAGAAAAAAATATCATAACATAATATTGTCAAATCCAATGATTATATAATATAACCATTAAACTCAGAATGTAAATATAAATGCATCAATTGGCACCCAGTGAATAGATCACACTCAAGTGTACCACCACCGCATGAAGAGCCTCCTTACCAAACGGCAGGCAAGTAAAGCCAAACTTGTCCTGAACAGATGACCATCAAAAGACACCCAGTGAACGATCAGCAATGTGCACCACCACTAGGGATGAGCTCGCTGTTCGAGTCGAACGCATGTTCGACTCGAACATCGGCTGTTCGCCTGTTCGGCAAAGCCAGAACTTTGTGGGCCATTCACGCCATATTATTGTGGCGCGAACGGGCCACAATGCACTGCGCCATCGCAGTGCATTGCTGTCTGATGATTGGCCAAGCATGCACTTTTACCCCGCATGCTTGGCCAATCACAGCGCCGGCAGCGAGGAGAGCCATAATTGGCCACAGGAAGGATGCTTGTGGCCAATTATAGCTCAGGGGGGTTTAGTACACGCCCCACACTATATAAGGCCGCCAGCCAGGGAGAGAGCAGGATAGGCAGGAACAGTGTCAGTGTCATCTTTGCTTAACCTAGCGCAGTTACAGTGAGTGTAGTGTGTTGGCGTGCAGGGAGAGAGCAGGATAGGAAGGGACAGTGTCAGTGTCATCTTTGCTTAACCTAGCGCAGTTACAGTGGGTGTAGTGTGTTGGCATGCAGGGAGAGAGCAGGATAGGCAGGGACAGTGTCAGTGTCATCTTTGCTTGTTAACCTGCAGCAGTTACAGTGGGTGTAGTGTGCCTCCTGCACAGTATACCCCTTATTGCTGGTGTTGCTGTTGTTCTGTTGTGTAACATAGGCATCTGCAAGCAGTTACAGTGGGTGTAGTGTGCCTCCTGCATAGTATACACCTGAAGCTACCCCTTATTGCTGGTGTTGTTCTGTTGTGTAACACAGGCATCTGCAGCAGTTAAAGTGGGTGTAGTGTGCCTCCTGCACAGTATACACCTGAAGCTACCCCTTATTGCTGGTGTTGTTCTGTTATGTAACACAGGCATCTGCAGCAGTTACAGTGGGTGTAGTGCGCCTCCTGCACAGTATACACCTGAAGCTACCCCTTATTGCTGGTGTTCTTCTGTTGTGTACTACAGGCATCTGCAGCAGTTACAGTGGGTGTAGTGTGCCTCCTGCACAGTATACACCTGAAGCTACCCCTTATTGCTGGTGTTGTTCTGTTGTGTAACACAGGCATCTGCAGCAGTTACAGTGAGTGTAGTGTGCCTCCTGTACAGTATACACCTGAAGCTACCCCTTATTGCTGGTCTTGTTCTGTTATGTAAAACAGGCATCTGCAGCAGTTACAGTGGGTGTAGTGTGCCTCCTGCACAGTATACACCTGAAGCTACCCCTTATTGCTGGTGTTGGTGTTGTTCTGTTGTGTAACACAGGCATCTGCAAGCAGTTACAGTGGGTGTAGTGTGTCTCCTGCAGAGCATACACCTGAAGCTACCCCTTATTGCTGGTGTTGTTCTGTTGTGTAACACAGGCATCTGCAGCAGTTAGAGTGAGTGTAGTGTGCTTCCTGCACAGTATACACCCGAAGCTACCCCTTATTGCTGGTGTTGGTGTTGTTCTGTTGTGTAACACAGGCATCTGCAAGCAGTTACAGTTGGTGTAGTGTGCCCCCTGCACAGTATACACCTGAAGCTACCCCTTATTGCTGGTGTTGTTCTGTTGTGTAACACAGGCATCTGCAGCAGTTACAGTGGGTGTAGTGTGCCTCCTGCACAGTGTACACCTGAAGCTACCCCTTATTGCTGGTGTTGTTCTGTTGTGTAACACAGGCATCTGCAAGCAGTTACAGTGGGTGTAGTGTGCCTCCTGCACAGTATACACCTGAAGCTACCCCTTATTGCTGGTGTTGTTCTGTTGTGTAACACAGGCATCTGCAGTAGTGATGGACAAACATCTAATGGGACGATTCGTGAACGCGATCGCGCAAACGCACACAAATGTTTGCGAACCGCAGGTTCGCGGCGGGTCCCATTCATTTTAATGGCAGGTCGAAGAATAAAAACCTCCAGGTCATATTTGAAGCCACAAAATACTTACTAGCTGTGCACACATAGTCCCACAACATGGACACTGACATACCAGAAGTATTAAGCGAATCTGCGATCAACAACGACAAGCATTCTTTTTTTATCTGCGAAATTTCATCAATTCAGGAGCGCATGAAGGCCATGGAGAAGAGGCAAGGCCAGGCTATGAAGGGGGTGCAGGAGATGATCCTGCTATTGGAAAAGTTGCCATAATTTTTTTTTTTTATAAGTTGTAGCGGGGTGCTAAATTTAGGGGCAGTGTTGGGTGGTAGTTATACTCAAACACCCTAATTATTAGAGTTCTTGCAACCATTTTTGTCTGCAGGGAGAGTATTGGTGTACAGTTCCCTGTGGCCTGCAGGTGGCGCTGCCATAGTAGGCCAGGGTCGAACTGCTAATTCAGTGCTGTACCTTGTGTGTCCCCTCTCGGCAGCCATACGGTGGGTGTGGTAGGCCTGCTGTGCATGCTGGGAGAGGATATAAAAGGGGCAGACGCTGCCTGTTCAGGGTTCATTGTCGGGGGTCCTACCCCAGGGAGTGTGTGTGTTCCTGTCCGTCCTGGGTACCTTTGGCCCAGGGGCAGAGGTCGGTGGATCAGTCCCAGGCACCTTTAGTCCTGGGGCTGCAGCAAAGGCCTGGGCCCAGCACCTTCGGCTGGAGCCCACCGGGGATCGAGGAGTCTCAGGGTGCCGCCTTGCGAGGGGACCCGTATTCCTAGATGAGACGGCCGGGGGAGGAACCGTTCCGAGGGACTGGTGCAGAAGTCACAGTGAAGGAAAGGTCCTGGTAACTCTCTGGAGGGATGTCTTCTCCTTAACAGAGGCCAAGTTCACCAGGTCTGTGGCAGAGACCAAGTTCACCGGGTCTGTGGCAGAGACTTTGGATAAAGTTGGAGCACCATATCGGCTGCTAGTCTATCTATCTATCTGCTGGGGAGACTATCCGAATGGGCTGAGTCTGCTTGAGAATCGGAGCAGTGAATTGTGTTACGTTTGTGCCTGGACCTCTTCCACACCTTAAGCTGTCCTGTTCTCCCTCCAACCTTTCCTGTCAGAGACTGTGTTTTACAAGAAATAAACCTCTACGTTGGAGTGCAGCTGGTGTGGACGTTCAAGTTACTGTGGGGATATGGGGACTTGTCTTTATTCAATATAGAGGTGAGAAACATTCTCTGACTGTCTGACTGTGGAAGACCCATCAACAACACCGCTCAACCTCTTCACACAGGAGGGTACGGGCTTGTGGTGCGGTGTGCCCCCTCTATTCCTGCGAGGAGCCGAACAAGACAGGTAAAAGGGGGTCTATGCGCTACAAGTTAGTGTAGCGGGTATGCCAAATTTAGGGGTGACCTGAGCAATAGTTGGCTCGGGTCTTCTAATTGTTTGGACTCTGCCTTGCTGCTGTTTCACCTGGCGTGCAGTTCCTCTTAGGTGTATAGGTGGTGCTGACACTTGTACCCGGGGTTGAACCACAGGTGATGGAGTGGATATTGGGTGTCCTCTCTCGACAGCCATGTAGTGGGCGTGGTCTACCCGCTGTGAATGCCGGAAGAGGGTACAAAAGGGGCAGACGCCATTGTTCTGGGCGCGAATACGCGGGGACCTGTACCCGGAGGAGCGTATCCCCTCGAGGGGGGATACAAGCATTGACCTTGGGGTGTCAGGACCTGGGACCTCATCTGTGTCTGGCATTGACTCTTCCCACTGAGCTATCTGGGATGCTGGACAGCTCCCTACCTGATCTGCTGGACAAACCTATCTGATCCATTAGACAACCCTGCCTTGAGTCTTGATTACTGTTGAACCTTGAACTCCTTGCTCCTCCCATGAACTTCCTATAAAAGCCTTGTCTTAGCACTTCCTCTGTGCCAGGTTATTGTGTCTTCCCTGCCAGTGCCTTGCTGTTGTCTTTCCTGCTGCCATCTGTACATACAACCACTCGTGATTGACCCTTGGCTTGTTCCTGGACTTCTCTACTGCCTGATCCCAATCTGCAACCACCCGTGGTTGACCCTCGGCCTGTTCTTTGACCACTCTACTGCTTGATCCCAACCTGCAGCCACTTGTGATTGATTCCTTGGCTTGTTTTCTGACCACGCTGCTGTTTCATCCTTGTCTGTTTATCCGCTATTGGACTCCGGCTTGCTCACACCCTGGTGGGGCAAACTTGAGGACCGCGACCTGGTACTAGCTTGCAGCTAAATCAATCTCCACCATCCGGAGCTCTGGGGAAAACCAGCTAGTACTTAGACTCCGCACCTCAGGTGAGCCTGTGTCATCTGCCAGAAGTGACTGCCTGTATGCCTGTCCTGCCACTGCTATTGCAATTGGTCTTCAAGCCCGAAACCTGATCGTGACAGTGGGATCTCGGGCACCTTCAGCCCGAGGCTACGGAGTTCCAGGTAGGCCCAGTACCTTTAACTGGGTCTACAAAGCCAGAAAGGAAACCCAGGGAGCCCAGGTGAGGGCGATCGCTCTGACTAAGAGGAAGCCAGGGGAGGATCGGTCCCATAACAGGAGGCGAGTGATAAAGATTGCTGTCTCGAGAGAGGCCTGGTGACCTGTCGGAGGGAAGGATTCTTTGCTCCGCAGACTGCCTTTGCGGAGTGCTGCAACCTAAGGAGGGATCTCCTTGACTTTGTCCTTGGAGGGGACTAAGTCACTGTTCGAGCTACATGCCGGCTGCTAGTGCCATTGGGTGACTATCCGGGTGAGCTGTACCTACTCGGGACCGAGTCGCGATGAAGCCAAGAGTGTGCCTGAATCAGTTCTAGCTGCTAACCACTTTCTCTTTTCAACTCTCCGGTTACTGAAGCATAAAAGGAAAATAAACTTGTGTTGGAGTTGAAGCGTGGTGTGGACATTGGCCTTCTTTGGGAAAGGTAAAGACTTGCCTCTAAACTCTAGAGGGGAGAACCAGTGGAAGGAAGCAACTCGCTGCGGGACCCAAAAATATGACACTGCTCAACCTCTTCAAACAGGAGGGTACGGGCATATAGTATGGTGTGCTTTTTTTCTACAAGTGAGCCAAAGGTAGAAAAAAGGTCTGTGTTGCTACATTATATAAATCGTTTATACAATTAGGCATATACATGGTCTACTGGTCACATGTGTTGAATTCCTCAGAGATCCATGCCTCATTCATTTTTATAAATGTGAGGTAGTCAATATTGTCATGAGCTAGGCGAGTGCGCTTATCGGTCACGATCCCCCCTGCTGCGCTGAATGTCATTTCGGACAGGACACTGGACAAGAGGCAAGCCAACAGTTCCATTGCAAATTGTGCAAGCTCTGGCCAGAGGTCCAGCCTGCCCACCCAGTAGTCCAGGGGTTCATCACTTCTCAGAGCGTCCACATCAGCCGTTAACCCAATGTAGTCGGACACCTGTCAGTCTAGGCTTTCCCTGATGCTGGATCCGGATGACACCTGTCGATGGGTCGGCTGAAAGAATGATCTCATATCAGAAGTGACCAACACATCTTCAAATCGCCCTCTTCTTGCAGGCGCTGTTGGATTGGTACCCGCAACTGTTTCTCTGGGAGTGGAAATTCCTCTGCCAGCGCACGCAAAAGCAGAATGCAGCATTTCTCTAAGCAAGGCCTGGAAGTGCTCCGTTCTGACAGCCCTCTGTAATGGTGGTAACATTTCTGGCATTTTTTGTTTGTACCGGGGGTCTAAGTACGTTGACACCCAGTACTGGTCCTTGCCCTTTATGCTTTTTATACGGGGGTCCCTCTTAAAACACTGGAGCATGAAGGCCCCCATTTGCACTAAACTGGAAGCGGTGTGGTGGACTGGCTCCTGCTCATCATCCAGGATAATGTTGTCCTCGTTCTCCTCCCCCCATCCACGGACAACAGGGATCCCAGAAGGGTTTAAAGCATGCTCTTCTTGCTCCTCCTCATCCGCCCTGGCACCATCCTCCTCTGACTCCTCTTCAGACTCCTGTTGTTGACTTGTCTCAGATAGAGTAGCCCCCCCTGGGAATTTATCCAGCATTGCGACTTCCTCATCTTTCTGCTCCTGATCCTCAACGGCTTGATCAATGACACGACGCAATGCACGCTCCATAAAGAAGGCGTAAGGTACGATGTCACTGATGGCGCCATGGCTGCCAGTGACCAGTTTGGTGATCTCATCAAATGGCCGCAGAAGTCTGCATGCGTCGCGCATGAGCAGCCACTGGCGCGTTGAAAACAAACCAAGCTCCCAGAACCTGTTCTGCCGCAGAGTTCGTACAGGTAGTCGTTAACTGCACATTTCTGCTGGAGCAGCCTATCAAGCATATACAAGGTTGAGTTCTATCGCGTAGGGCAGTCACAAATAAGACGTCTGACCGGCAGATTGTGTCGCCGCAGAATGTCAGCAAGGCGAGCCATGGCCGTGTAAGATCTTCTGAAATGGGCTGAGATTTTCCTTGCCTGCCGCAAGACGTCCTGTACCCCAGGGTATTTGACAACGAATTGCTGCACGACCAAATTTAGGACGTGTGCCATGCATGGCACGTGTGTAATTTTGCTCTGTTTCAACGCGCTCAGCAGATTGGCACCGTTGTTGCACACCACTTTACCAACTGTCAAATTGAGCGGTGTTAGCCACTGATCTGCCTGTGAACGCAAAGCTGAAAGGAGTGCAGGGCCAGTGTGACTCTTGGCCTCCAGGCACAACAGACGCAGCACAGCACGGCGACGTCTCACCTGGCATGTTGAATAGGTTCTGGGGATCTTGGGCGGCGCAGCGGAAAAGATGGTAGCAGCGGAAAAGGAGGAGTCAGCCGAGGAGGAGAGGGAGGAGAAGAAGAGGCAGGCCTGCATGCAATCCGTGGCGGTAAAACCGAATCTACACGGGTGCCACGGGTTACATGCTTGAAGGCCGTCAGAAGGTTCACCCAGTGGGCAGTAAAAGTTATATACCTTCCCTGCCCATGTTTGCTAGACCACATTTCTGTGGTCAGATGTATCTTGGCACCGACACTGTGTGCCAGAGATACATTCACTTGCCGCTGAACATGGCCATATAGCTCTGGGATGCCCTTCTGTGAGAAATATTTCCTTCCTGGGTGTTGTGGTGTTCCATTCCATTGTGGTGTTTATCACACCAGTTATAATACTTTTTTCTAATTGCATTTGTCACTCTTTGTAGTTGTAGTATCACTGCAGAACCGCTCAGCAGCCACAATGCTGCACAGAAGAAATGCACTATACTATGTTTTCTATATTTGAAAGTATTTTAGACGTGTATTACACCGCTATATACTGCACACTAAATAGTACGCCTATACCAGTCCTTGAGGCCTGGTTCACACTGGTCCGACAAACGCTCCGACATTGGGAGCTCATGTCGCATGACGTGTGAAAATCAATGTTTCCCTATGAGAGCTGTCTCAACTGGTCCGACACAAGTCGGTCCGACTTTGAAAATGCTCCCTGTACTACTTTGGTCCGACTTTGATCCTACTTCAGCCCATTGAATATCATTGAAGTCGGATCAAAGTAGGATCCTTGTTCTAACCATCCGACATTTGACATCCGACATGGTGATTACAGCAGCAGTAAAAGGAACTTTTCTCACCCTGGGATTGTTTTGATTGGTCAAAGGACAAGTCAGACTAGCACAATGTTGGATCAAAGTAGTATCCTGTTCATGAAAGTCGGATGGATGTCGGACCAATGTAGGATCAATGTAGGACTGATGTCGCAGAGCAAAGTAGGATGAAAGTCGGATGAATGTCGTGTAGTATCAGTGTGAACCCAGCCTAAAAGGACTTTTGTGGACCTAATAGCTAGTGATTACAGTCTGTCCCTGCTACACACAGCAACCTCTCCCTACACTGACAAAAGACAGCTGCAGAATCGCTCAGCACTGCAGTCACGATGCTGCACAATAGAAATGCACTATAACAGGGCCTCCATCATTATTTTTTATAAGGGGCCCAGAGGTCCCCAGGGCCCCGGATGGTAACCCCCCTTTTTTAATGTATTTTTTATAAAAAATATATATATATATTTTATTTTATAATTTTTTTTATTTTTTTTGTAAGGGGCCCAGAGGTCCCCAGAGGCCCGGAGGTCCCCAGATAGCAACCCCCTCTTTTTTTGTTTTGTTCGTCAGCACCCAAAGCCCCCCCAACCTCAACAATTTGCGGCGGCAGCACCCCTCTGCTTCTCAATTCGTGGCACTCCCCGCTTCTCAATTTGCGGCGGAAGCACCCCCCTGGTTCTCCTCTGCTCCAGGGGGGCCATGTCTGAAGCTGTGTAAGGGGCCCCAAAATTCCTGGTGGCGGCCCTGCACTATAATATGCTTTCTATATTTGAAAGTATATTATAAGTGTATTACACCCCTATATACTGCACACCAAACAATAGTACACCTATACCAGTCCTTAAAAGGACTTTTGTGGACCTAATAGCTAGTGATTACAGTCTGTCCCTGCTCCACACAGCAACCTTTCCTTACACTGACAAAAGACAGAATGTAAAATGGCAGCCAGATCAGGTCTATTTATAAGGTAGGGGGTATGTCCATGTTCTGAAATGTCTCAATTGGCTGTCCTGTACCACATGATGGATGTGTCATGGGTCACAGTTCTTCACAATGTAAAAGAATATGGCGGCCGCGAACAGCGCCATATGTCCTCCGGTTTGGTGAATAGCGAACGCGCAAAGTTCGCCGCAAACCGACCGCGGGGCGAACCACAAGGCCATCCCTAATCTGCAGCAGTTACAGTGGGTATAGTGTGCCTCCTGCACAGTATACACCTGAAGCTACCCCTTATTGCTGGTGTTGTTCCTTTGTGTAACACAGGCATCTGCAAGCAGTTACAGTGGGTGTAGTGTGCCTCCTGCACAGTATACACCTGAAGCTACCCCTTATTGCTGGTGTTGTTCTGTGTGTAACACAGGCATCTGCAGCAGTTACAGTGGGTGTAGTGTGCCTCCTGCACAGTATACACCTGAAGCTACCCCTTATTACTGGTTTTCCCATCTCCCTGCATGCCATTAGTATGTCTGGAAGGCCAACAAGGAGAGGCAGACAGTCACAAGCCAATAAAAGAGGGCAAGCAGGCTCTGTATCTAGGGGCAACAGTGCTGGTCGTGGACGCGGTGCATCGTCATCAGCACGTGGCCATGGGACACGCTTGTCCTTATTTTCGGCAGCTGGACGTGTTGAGCCACATCATGCCAAAGACTTGGTAGAGTGGATGACCAAGCCCTCCTTATCCTCCTCATCCTCTCTCACCCAGGCTCAGGGTACTGGCAAAGCAGCTGCCAACGCGTCCTCTTCCCTCGTATCAATGTCATCAGTCACTCCTTCCCTAGACCCACCATGTCCTCCTGAGGTGTCCCCCGAACTGTTTGAGCACAGTGTTGGGTACATGCTCCAGGAGGATGCCCAGTATTTTGAAGGCTCTGACGATGATACCCAGCTAGAGGAAGGCAGTAGCGGGAGCGCAGAGAGAGGGGATGCTCAAGAAGGACAGCAATCTGGCAGTCATGTTCCACCAGCTGCAGCATACTGCCAGGTTTGCTCCAGTGATCAAGAGGGAGGGGATGATGAGGTCACTGACTCCACGTGGGTGCCTGATAGGAGAGAGGAGGAGGAGGAGGAGGCACATCTCCAATGAGGCAGGATGCCCTCCGGGGGCCAGCTTAAGGGCAGCACACCGACTGAATCACACCGCAGAGCTCCGCCTGTGCAGGGCGCTGCCTCGGCGCGTTATTCCAAAAGTTCTTTGATGCACTCAACCCTTTTTTGAGTTGAGTGCATCAGATTGCACCGCTGCTATTTGCAACATAGCCAAGCAACATATGTCTCAAGCGTATCTCGCGTCGCCAAAACATCAGCCGCTTAGGCACCACATGCTTGACCAGACATATGTTGACCTGCCATGCAGCTCGTTGGCAAGCCTACCTTAAAGACCCACACCGAAGAACAAAGCGGACCTCTCCTTGCTCCTCATCAGCTGGGATCTCCAACCCCACAATACCTTCAGTCCTCTCTGAAACCTGCACTGAGAGGAATGAAGGTGTAGAATTAGGTGTGTCACAGTCAAGTACTTGCGGGCACTCTGCTAGCAGTACACCGACGTCCGATTGTAGCCGGCAAATTTCCCTTCCCCAGTTGCTGGACCTTCGAAAGATGTTCACTCCCAGCCATCCACATGCCCAGCGGTTGAATGCTAGCTTGGCTAAATTGCTAGCACTTCAACTGCTGCCTTTTCAGTTGGTAGACTCAGCCCCTTTCCGTGAGTTTGTGCAATGTGCGGTTCCTCAGTGGCAGGTTCCCAAACGCCACTCTCTACTGGCATGTGGAAGGCAATGTCCATGCCTCGCTGGACAGGGCGGTCAGCGGTAAGGTGCATATTACCGCTGACTCATGGTCCAGCAGGCATGGACAGGGACGTTACCTATCTTTCACAGCCCATTGGGTCACTCTTTTGGCAGCTGGGAAGGATGCAGGACAAGGTGCAGTAGTGTTGGAGGTTGTTCCGCTACCACGCCTCCAAAATGCTACTACTGGTTGTGACCCACCTCTCTCCTCCACCCCCTCCTCTTCTTCTTCCTCTATGGCCTCTTCCTGTGCTTTGTCCTTGGAACCAGCGGTGCTCCATAGGCGTTTAAGGGGCTACGCAAGTACGCAGGCAAAAAGATGCCATGCCGAGCTTGCGCTGGTGTGTTTGGGGGACAGGAGCCACACAGGGGCAGAGGTTCTGTCAGCTCTGCAGGGACAGGCCGAGAGGTGGTTGACGCCACGCCAGCTTAAGCCAGGAATGGTGGTTTGTGACAATGGCACCAACCTCCTCTCCGCCCTCCGACGGCGACAACTGACCCATGTGCCCTGTGTGGCTCACGTCCTTAACCTGGTGGTGCACCGCCTTATATGTGACATGCCCACCGGGTGGAACTCAAAGTTGGCCATGCTGCAGCGGCTGCACACGCAGCAGAGGGCCATCAATGAGTACCTGTGCGACTACGGCACCAGAACAGGGTCAGGGGAGCTCGTTTTTTTTTCACCACGCCAGTGGGGCATGATCAGGGATGCATGCACTGTCCTGGCACCATTTGAGGAGGCCACGAGGATGGTGAGCAGTGACAGTGCATGCATCAGTGACACTGTACCTCTTGTCCACCTGTTGGAGCATATGCTGCATGGAATAATGGACAGGGCACTTGAGGCAGAACAGAGGCAGGAAGAGGAGGACAGTGTTCCTTATGTCCCACCCATCACACAGGAAGAGGAGGAGGAGGAGGAGGATTGTCTCAGCATGGAGGTGGAGCCTGGCACTCAGCATCAGCAGCAGACGTCTTTTAGGGATGATTTACAGTCCCAAGAAACCCGTGGACTTGTACGTGGCTGGGAGGAGGTGGCTGCGGATCATGTCGTCCTTAGTGACCCAGAGGACTCCGGACCGAATGCCTCAGCTAACCTACGCTGCATGGCCTCCCTGATCTTGCAAAGCCTGCGGAAGGATACTCGTATTCTTCGGATCAACGAGAGGGACCAATACTAATTGGCCACTCTCCTTGATCCACGGTACAAGGGTAAGGTTGCGGACCTTATCTTGCCGTCGCAGAGGGAGCAGAGGATGAGACATCTCCGGGAGGCCTTGCAGAAAGGTCTGTGCAATGCGTTCCCAGAGACTGGGAGGTTACAAACTCCTGGTCCTGGACAACGAGTTGCTGAGGCTTCGGTCAGTCACAGAAGGAGCGGTGGAGAAGGTGGCCGTCTGACCGTTGCGTTCAGACAATTTTTTTTTGTATAATCTTTATTTATGGAAGACAGGACATTACAGCACAGGTTTCAAGATCTAAAGGCAAAAACATCAAGTAATGCACCAGTCCTTCCCTTTTTTCCTTTTTTTAAGTTATACCACAACAGAGGTACAGAAACACTAAGGACATAAATGACAAAATTTTACAAGAGAAAAACGGTTAAATCAATCATAAGCATAAGGAATGCAGAAAAATAAATAAAAAATTCAAGTGATATATTAGCGGTGAGGACTCCAACCACCCAACGAGCGAGCCGAGTCCCCAATCGCCAGGGTGCGGAATATAAGACAAAATTTCAACCTCCGAAGAGATGTTAATAATCATCCGGCTAGGCCGGCCAGCTCCCCGGACCGGACCAATAGTGCAGGGCATAGCAAATGTAGAAGGGAGGGTCAGGCAAGCGCGCATGGGAGGAGGGGGGCGACAAAACGCCTCCAACTAACCTCCCCCCACAACACACCCACGCCCGTGCCCCCCCGATTCGAGGCCCTCTTACCACGGTGACACAAAAGTGTCGATCCCCCAAACTGTCCAGGGGATCCCGCGGAGGGGGTCTCGTGGTGATAAGGTGCTTCAGTCCGTCAAGCCAGACGGTCATCCAGCTCCGCACCCATCACCTAATGCATATCAAGCGGACCACCCACCAACAGACGGTCCGTACAGACTGAAACCAAAATGAACCAAGAAAATAAAAGATAAAAATAAAAAATAAAAAAATAAGGAAAAAAAGGGGGGGTACAGACCGAGAAGAGAAAGAGAACAAGATAAAATAGAGCATACCTGGGATCCCGCGTCCAGCTCCGTCTCCGCCCGGGCCCCGCCAGCCTCCCAGCACATATTTTGTATCCAGAAGGAAAAATAAAAAAAGGAGGAGAACCACTCGGCCTAACTCCCACCATCAGCTAGACAACTATGTGATATTTCCAAAACATTTCAGCCCACCGCTCCCACCTGAGAACCTCGAGGCCGCCCTTTGAGGGACGGATCCGCAAGCTCCAACAGGGCCACATCCAAGCTGGAGGACACGTGGCCGGGATCTAGGACATGTGCATCCCAGGTCGACCAGGTAGCAGAGAAGCAATCCCGGGTACCCCTGCAGGTGGAAATCCAATCCTCCGCCTCCCTGATGTCACCCACCTTACGACGCCATTCCTCCCTGCCTGGAATTTGCGGACGCTTCCAGTATATAGGAAGCAACCGCTTAGCTGCGTTCAATAAGTGAGGCAGTACACCTTTCCTGTACCGGCTCACCGGCATGGGAGGAACGTGAACCAGGAAGTGAAACGGGGAGAGAGGGATGTCAATACCCGTTATCTCTTTGATTTGGGCCCTAACGTCCAGTCGGAGCACTACTCTCGGCCTCCTATTATTCCACACAAAGGTCGAGATCAAGCTGGACATCTGTGTGAAAAATCGCCTAGGCAAGGATATGGGTATCATTTGCAAGTAGAACAGTATGCGTGGGAGAATGTTCATTTTTATGATACTAAGTCCAGGTGAAGGCTGTCTTGGTCCATAGGGCCAGGTCATTCTTCACAGTTGTCATCAAGGAAGGGAAGTTAGTCGCGTAAAGAGTGTCAAACCTATCCGTCAGCCGTATACCCAAATATTTCAAGGACGATTTAGCCCAAGTGAAAGGGAAGGCAGTTTGTAGCCTGCCCGCCAGAGAGGGCGGCAACTGGATGGGCAGTATTTCTGACTTGGCGTAATTGATCTTGAAATTTGAGATTGACCCGAAGTGTTACAGTTCATGCATCAGATTAGGCAAAGAGATCAGGGGGTCCGTCAGGTGGAAGAGCACATCATCGGCGTACGCCGAAAGTTTGTGCTCTGTATCACCCACCGTCAGTCCTTTGATATCAGTGTTCGCCCGTACAGTGTGTAGAAACGGTTCCAGCACCAGGGCAAACAAAAGAGGCGAGAGAGGACACCCCTGCCTCGTGCCATTTCTGATCGAGAATCTAGGGGAGAGAAAGCCATTGACCTTGACCTGAGCACTCGGGTCCGAGTACAAGGCCATGATCCATGCCAACATATGCTAGAGCCTCCAGTACAGCGCGCAAGCAAGTCCAGTCCACCCGATCGGAAGCTTTCTCTGCATCGGTGGACAGGATCAGGTAGGGGGGGGGATCAGGAGCAGCACGATCCCAGTGAATAAGATGTATGGCCCTGATGGAGTTGTCCCTAGCCTCTCGGCCCGTGACAAACCCCGTCTGGTCTGGGTGTACAATGAGTGGGATTAGGTGTTTTAGCCTAGACGCAAGGATTTTGGCAAGAATTTCTATGTCTACGTTGAGAAGGGATATAGGCCTGTAGCTCTGGGGCACTGTGGGGTCCTTCCCCTCCTTAGGAATGACAGTGATGTGGGCCAGAAGGGCCTCACTAGGGATCGCATTCCCATTTTCTATAGAATTAAAATAACTGCACATCGAATCCGATAGCAGAGGTAAAAACTTTTTGTAGTAAGCTTTGATGAACCCGTCGGGGCCAGGGCTCTTGCCATTAGGCAAGGACTTCACCGTAGCCCCAAGCTCTACAGGCGTAATAGGGAATTCTAGCATGGAACACTGGTCGTCAGTCAGCGGGGGAAGTCCAGCTGCGTTCAGGTAAGTTCTGATGTCAGACAGTCTCTCGGATTGGGCCTTAGGGGTCTGCATTGAATCTAGGTTATAGAGGGTGGCATAATGGTCTCGGAACCCAGAGGCAATCTGGGAAGATCTGACCGTGAGTTCACCCGAGGGAAGGCGCAGCTTCTGTACATAAGCGCGCATTTCTTCCGGAGGGCTCTGGCCAACATGCGGCCACACTTGTTGCCATGTTCATAATATTTATGCGACAGGTAGCGTAGTTGTTTACGTGCCTGCCGGTCTAATAAGCGTAAGAACAATATTCTTAACTCTGTCAGTTTCCCTAGAGCCTCCGTGCTACAAAAAAACAACAACACGAAAACCCCTAAGAAGCAAAGTGCAAATCTGAAAGGTAAAAAAGTGAAAAAGTGAAAAATAGTAAACGAGTTCAAGGTATCCGGGAAGTGAGTATGTCGGGACAGGACCGGGGCCACAGCTTCAAGTCCCTCCAAAAAGGACAACGACAGGGGCCTATGATCAGTCACCGCTATAAAGGCAATAGGTCCAGTTGGAGGGCGAACAAACAATAACACATTGAGTGGCCAGGTCTCAGTTCCAGGCATCGGCGTAGCTAGAGGGCCCGGGTCCCCCTCAGAGAGCAGTTAGGATACCAGTACTGAAGGAAACAGACCTTTCATATAGTCAGAAAAATTAAGGAAAAAATTTAAAGGGTCAGGGGAAGGGGAAGGGAGCTGCCACTCAGTGTCTCGGCGACACAGGGCCAGAAGGAGAGGCAGAAGTGGGGCGCCTCTGGTTCCTCCTGCGGCTCTTGCGGGTAGCTGGCAGCCAGGGCTGAGGGAGCTGCAGGTCAGGGTGATCTTGCGGGGCCCTCCAGTCCGGAAAGTCGACTGGCTCCAGACCCAGGGTGCTCAGAAAGTGTGGGAGGTCGTCCTTGGTGTGGCTTGTCTGCCCGCTTTGGATGCTTGCAAGTAGAAGGGAAATCTACAGCGATAAGGCAGGCCTGCCTTTTGGACTGCTTTCAGCAGGGGTCGGAGAGCCCTACTGTCATGGAGGTCCTGCCAGAAGCAGGCGTCCTGGTCTTCCTGATTCTCGGTTGTGCATGCTCCGCCCTGCAGGTGGCGCCAGAGGGGCTATTTAAACCTGTCAATCGCAGACAGTCCCTGCTGTCTGCTCTACAGCGTTGAGTACCTGAAAACCTGATCTGAAGACTTACCTGTGTTTGACCCGGCCTGCCTGTGACTTCTCCAGTTTTCTGCCTGCATCCGACCCCTGGCTTGTTGTGACCTCTCCTCTGTCTGATCCCTCTGTACCTTGCTGCCAGCCAGTTAACCGACCCGGCTTGTCTGACCAAGCTCACTGTTCCTAGTTCCGGTCCAGTCTGCTAAGCTGATCCAGTCTGCTGAGTTCCTGTGTTCCTGGTTCCAGTCCAGTCTGCTAAGCTGATCCAGTCTGCTGAGTTCCTGTGTTCCTAGTTCCGGTCCAGTCTGCTAAGCTGATCCAGTTTGCTGAGTTCCTGTGTTCCTGGTTCCGGTCCCGTCTGCTGAACGATTCCAGTTTGCTGAGTGTTCCTGATTCCAGTTCGACCTGCTGTGTTCCAGTGTGCCTACCAAGTCTGCATACCTACCTTCACCTTGGTTGATCCTGCCAGGCACTCGTACCCCTCCTACCTCTGCGCCTGCTGTTACGTTACCAGGGGCCGCTGGTGGGAGCCGTAAGGGAGGCCTTCCTCTGCAAGTCCGGGCTCATCACCGCTAGGTACGTGACAGTAGCAGACAGCCATGTCTGAGCCCGAGCAGGGAGCCTCACCTATGGAGGAACTATGTCGGCACCTGGCAGGATTGGCTGAAGCGGTCAAGAACCTCCAGCAAGGCTACACCCATCTGGAAGAACAAGTGCAGATCCTCTCCAACCCCTCTGGAGCCCAAGGGGGATCCCATACCTCTACCTCCACTGCTGGGGCAGGATCCTCACCCACAGTTGTCATGCTTCCTCCGGAGCCCAGGGTCCCTACACCCGAAAGATTCTCCGGGGATCGAAGCAAGTTTAGGGCTTTTCGTAATTCCTGCGAACTCTACTTCGCTCTGCAGCCTCACACCTTCTCCTTGGAAGCCACCAAGGTGGGCTTTGTGATGTCCCTGCTTTCCGGAGACCCTCAGAGCTGGGCCCACCGTCTCTTGGAACGGAAAGGTATGGTGTTAAACAACCTTACTGCCTTCTTCGACGCCATGGCTCAGCTATATGAAGATTCCCAGCTCTCAGTAACCGCAGAGACCGCCTTGCGCACCCTTCAGCAGGGGCGCAGAGCAGCAGAGGACTACGTAGCGGAATTTAGACGGTGGAGCGCAGATACCAGTTGGAATGACGCCGCCCTCCGCCATCAGTTCCGCATAGGTCTGTCCGACCCTCTGAAGGACGAGCTCGCTAGGGTTGGCATACCACCAACCCTGAATTCACTAATTGACTTAACAATCCAGATCGACCGACGTCTCAGGGAACGAAGGGCTGAGAGGTCCACGGGCTTCTCCCGCCCGACCTGGATGCTTCCCCGGGCTCCCAGCCATCTGCACCCAGCACCTGTTGCACCTCCAGCCGCTACATCTGACATACCCGAGCCCATGCAGCTCGGAGTGCTTCGTCCTTCCCTCTCCCAACAGGAACGCCAACGTCGCCAAGTGAACAATCTGTGCCTGTACTGCGGGGAACCCGGACACTTCGTTATAAATTGTCCCCTGAAACTTCGTAAGTGTCTTTCAGTATCTTCTGACACTACCAACCCACAGGCCAAGTCCACATCTCACCTTGCTCTCTCTGTCTCGTTACAGCTCCCAGGAAGGACTCTGCAAGTGCCCGCTATTATTGATTCCGGGGCTTGCAGCTGCTTTATGGACTCAGCCTTTGCCATCAAGCACCAGATCCCTCTTGTCACCAAGACCCATGGACTATGTGTGCATTTGGCTGATGGGTCCATCATTAAGTCTGGACCAGTGGTCCAAGAGACCGCCCCTTTACCCGCTACCATCTCCACCATCTCCGGAACCCACCAAGAATACTTACGCCTGGACATTATCTCTTCCCCATTGTTTCCTGTGATCCTTGGTATACCTTGGCTACAGGTCCACAACCCTACCATCAACTGGGCCACGGGGTTGGTGACCTTTTCTTCTCCTTACTGCCAGCAATCCTGCGGGACACTCAAAACCCCTGGGCCGGCCACCCTCTTATGTATCAATACGGAGGCTGGAATACGGCAATCCATCCCTGAGGTCTACCATGACTTTCTTGATGTGTTTAGCAAACAAGGGGCAGAGACTCTACCACCTCATCGGGCCTATGATTGCCCCATTGACCTACTTCCCGGAGTGGCAATTCCGTTTGGCAGGATCTTCCCGTTAACAGAGGTAGAACAGGGGACACTAAAAGACTATATTGATGAAAACCTACAGAAAGGGTTCATTCGTCCGTCTACATCTCCAGCCGGTGCAGGCATCTTTTTCGTAGAGAAGAAGGATCATACCCTTCGACCCTGTGTGGACTATCGTGAATTAAATAAAATCACAGTAAAAAAACGCTACCCTCTCCCCTTGGTACCGGAACTATTTCAGAGACTGGGAACAGCCATCATTTTTACCAAGCTTGATCTCCGTGGAGCCTACAATCTGGTCCGCATCAAGGAGGGGGATGAGTGGAAGACCGCTTTCCGCACCCGATTCGGACATTTCGAGTACCGGGTAATGCCCTTCGGGTTGTGCAACGCCCCTGCCACTTTCCAGTATTTCATTAACGATGTGCTCCGGGACTTCCTAGATCTCTTTGTCATTGTCTACCTAGACGATATACTAATTTTTTCTTCCTCCCTTGATTCCCACCGCAGGCACGTCAGAAGTGTGTTGGCTCGGCTTCGCCAGCACGGCCTGTATGTGAAGGCCGAGAAGTGTGAATTTGAGCTGGAAAGTATATCGTTCTTGGGACTAATTATCTCCAGTGAGGGCATCAAGATGGACCCTCAAAAGATTGCTGCAATCCTGGACTGGCCAGTCCCGGTGGACAAGAAGGGGATCCAACGTTTCGTTGGATTCGCCAACTTCTACCGCAAATTCATCAGAGGGTTCTCAGCCATCATCGCACCCATCACCCAGCTGACCAAACAAGGGATCCGTTTCCATTGGTCCCCTGAGGCCCAAAAGGCCTTTGAGGCCCTGAAGGGTCTCTTTACCTCTGCCTCTATCTTGAAGCACCCAGATTCCTCATTACCGTTCGTCCTGGAGGTAGACGCCTCGGAAATTGCGGTAGGAGCAATACTGTCCCAAAGACAGGGGACCAGAGCCTTGCTCCACCCAGTAGCTTTTTTCTCTCGCAAGTTATCTGCGGCAGAAAGGAACTACGACGTGGGGGATCGGGAATTGCTGGCGATCAAGTCCGCATTAGAGGAGTGGCGTTATCTGTTGGAGGGGGCTGCCCACCCGATTCTGATATTCACCGACCACAAGAACCTGGAGTACCTGAAGGCAGCGAAAAGGCTAAAACCACGACAAGCCAGGTGGGCGCTCTTCTTCTCCCGGTTCTCCTTCCATGTCACTTACCGTCCCGGTTCCAAGAACATTAAGCCCGATGCCCTCTCTCGGATGTTCCATAAGTCTAAGGAAACCTCTCCTCCAGACACCATTCTTGCTCCTGGAAACTTCCTTCTGCTTCAGGAAGACCTACTCTCCCGGATCAAGCAAGCCTCCACTGGGCGGAGACCCCCCTCCGAACCGGAATTGCAGGCCAAAGATGGGCTGTTTTGGTACCAGAACAGGATCTACGTACCTGAAGAGCTGAGAATAACCGTACTGGAACTCTGCCACGACCATGCCCTTGCCGGGCACTTTGGCGTTGCCAAGACCACCGACTTGGTACAGCGTACCTTTTGGTGGCCTCGGCTCCGCGAGAACTGTAGGAAGTTTGTGGAGTCCTGCATAGTTTGTACCCGAAACAAGGGTTACAAATCCAAGGCCTGGGGACTACTGAGACCCCTACCCGTCCCAGACAGACCCTGGAAAATGCTGTCCATCGACTTTATCGTCGAGTTGCCTCCGGCTGAGAGTCACACCACTATCTTCGTGATAGTAGACCGTCTATCCAAGATGGCACATTTCATTCCCATGAAGGGGACTCCCTCAGCTCCCGAAACTGCACAGGTGTTCATCAGAGAGGTCGTCAGACTCCACGGGGTACCAGCCAATATTGTCTCCGACCGAGGGGTACAATTTACCTCCCGGTTTTGGAGATCCCTCTGCAAGGCTCTGGAGATAGAATTGTCACTTTCCTCTGCTTACCATCCCCAGACCAATGGACAGACTGAGAGGACTAACCAGACCCTCGAGCAGTACCTGCGCTGCTTCTCTTCATTCGCTCAGAATGACTGGGTTTCCCTGCTCCCATTGGCCGAGTTTGCCTATAACAACTCTACGCATTCCGCTACCAAGCAGTCCCCATTCTTCGCAAACTACGGTTTCCATCCTACATTCCTGCCCAATTCCCTTCCTGAATGTACGGTGCCCGCAGTCCAGGAAAAGTTGAACTTCTTTTCATCCAACAACCAACTTCTGCAGGAAACCATGACCAAGACTCAGGAACACAACAAAACAATTTTTGACAGGAAGAGATGGGGTGAATTAATGCTGGCACCCGACGACCAAGTATGGTTATCCACTTTAAACTTGAGGATGGCATGTCCCTCTAAGAAACTGGGCCCCAAATTCTTAGGGCTGTTTCCAGTCAAAAGGAAAATCAATGAAGTGGCTTATGAACTGGAGCTCCCTGACTCCCTCAAGATCCATCCGGTCTTCCATGTATCTCTGCTGAAGCCTTCGGTTCCCAACCCATTTCCAGGCCGAAGTCCGGCTCTCCCTGATCCTGTCATTGTAGACGGGGAGGAGGAATTCGAAGTGGAAGCCATTATGGATTTTAGAAGAAGGAATAACCAGAACCAATTCCTGATTAAGTGGAAGGGCTACGGACCCGAAGACCTGGAGAACATCCATGCTAGAAGCCTGGTGCAGTCCTTCAAGAGATCTCACCCTGAGAAGTTTTCTCGGATGGGCATCCGGAGGCTGCCCCTTGGGGGGGGCCAATGTCATGGAGGTCCTGCCAGAAGCAGGCGTCCTGGTCTTCCTGATTCTCGGTTGCGCATGCTCCGCCCTGCAGGTGGCGCCAGAGGGGCTATTTAAACCTGTCAATCGCAGACAGTCCCTGCTGTCTGCTCTACAGCGTTGAGTACCTGAAAACCTGATCTGAAGACTTACCTGTGTTTGACCCGGCCTGCCTGTGACTTCTCCAGTTTACTGCCTGCATCCGACCCCTGGCTTGTTGTGACCTCTCCTCTGTCTGATCCCTCTGTACCTTGCTGCCAGCCAGTTAACCGACCCGGCTTGTCTGACCAAGCTCACTGTTCCTAGTTCCAGTCCAGTCTGCTAAGCTGATCCAGTCTGCTGAGTTCCTGTGTTCCTGGTTCCAGTCCAGTCTGCTAAGCTGATCCAGTCTGCTGAGTTCCTGTGTTCCTAGTTCCGGTCCAGTCTGCTAAGCTGATCCAGTTTGCTGAGTTCCTGTGTTCCTGGTTCCGGTCCCGTCTGCTGAACGATTCCAGTTTGCTGAGTGTTCCTGATTCCAGTTCGACCTGCTGTGTTCCAGTGTGCCTACCAAGTCTGCATACCTACCTTCACCTTGGTTGATCCTGCCAGGCACTCGTACCCCTCCTACCTCCGTGCCTGCTGTTACCTTACCAGGGGCTGCTGGTGGGAGCCGTAAGGGAGGCCTTCCTCTGCAAGTCCGGGCTCATCACCGCTAGGTACGTGACACCTACGTTGCATGAGGGTTCTCCTTGAAATGTCCTGATAGAAATAGAGGTGGGCCCCATTGAAGTCAAAGTATGGCTTCCCACGCATCTTTTGCATGATCTTATCTTTCAGCGTATACTTGTGGAGCTTACATATGACATCTCTAGGGTTGTCCACATCCTGAGAGGGCGGTCTGAGGGCTCTGTGAGCACGGTTAATCTCAATGGGTGCAGTAGCAGGCAGGCCTAAAATCTCTCTAAATACATCCTCCAGAGTAGGAACAATATCTTTAGGTGCTGTGGCTTCAGGCAGACCTATTATGCGGATGTTCGCACGCCTGCTACGGTTCTCAAAATCATCCAACTGACACAGTAAAGTCTCAATTTTTTGATCCTGGGCAGAGCACCTGGCTTGAAGCATAGAGATTGCAGGCAGGGCCTCATCAAGTTTCTGCTCCACTGTTTCCATCCTAGCCCCCAAGTGGTTAGTGTCAGCCTTGAGCTGGGCAATGTCCTCCCTGAAGGCCCTCTCCACCCTGGTTGTAAATTTTCCAGGTCCTCTCGAGTAGGGAGGGACCAGATATGGCGTCTTATGTCCCTGTCCCTAACTCCCATGAAGTCATTCAAATCAGGGCCCTGGTCAGGGGGGGCTGAGGATCCCGGGGGGAGTGGAGGGGCAGTGTCACTCACCATCTGCGGAGAGGGTATCTGGGAGTCCTCGAGCTGCTGCTGCTGCCGAGTCAGTGCTTTCTGAGTAGCCTTAGCTGCCTTGGATGATTTTGGCGTTGCGCCACCTTGGAGGCCTCGTGTCCCGTACCGTGGGACCCGCTGAAGAAGGCCTCCAGCTGCTCCTGTCGGGTCCCATCCGCTCTCGATTGCTGAGAGAGCACCCACCGTCCCTGTGACATGGTTCCTGGCGTTCCGGGAGTGATATCTCCCCTCTGTAGCGCTGATTATGCGGCGGTGGATGAGGAGCTGAAGAGACACGCGTCCTCACTCCTCCATAGCCAGGCCACGCCCCCTTCAGACAATTTTTTAGTCCACAGCTCCAAGGTATGATCGGTTCCAGCAACCATCGCAAGCGTCTGATTTACATGGTCCAGGAATACCTAGGGACAAGGTCAGACTTGGACACCTTTCCCACCGAAAATCCTCTGGCTTACTGGGTCTTGAGGATGGATCACTGGCCAGAGCTTGCACAGTATGAAATTGAGCTACTGGCCTGTCCTGCATCCAGCGTTCTTTCGGAACGCACATTCAGTGCTGCTGGAGGCTTTGTAACCGATCACAGGGTGCGCCTGTCCACTGACTCGGTTGATCGACTGACCTTCATAAAGATGAATCAGTCTTGGATCACCACCAGCTACCAAGCACCTGAAGCTGATGTAACCAAATTTTTTTTTTTAGATGTCACATCCCTTCAAGACTGCCTATGCTGTTTCTGAGTGACTGTCCTGTTATGTTGACTGACTATCCTCTTCCTCCTCAATGATACTGCTGATAGCTTGGAAGAACATTTTTGGTTCTGGGTGCCGCCACCAGTGGCTAAGGCCCAATTTTTCAGCCCCTGTTTAACAGGGGCATGTAATTACAATTTTTGATGCAATGCTTTGCAGCAGGGCTCATTCCTGCACTCCAACTAGAGTATCTGGGAGAGGTTGCAGTGTTGTGGCACCAGCACCAGTGCCTAAGGCCCAATTTTTCAGCCCCTGTTTAACAGGGGCGTGTATTTACAATTTTTTATGCAATGCTTTGCAGCAGGGCTCATTGCTGCACTCCAAGTACAGTATCTGTGAGGGGTTGCAGTGTTTTGACACCAGTGCCTAAGGCACAATTTTTCTGCCCCTGTTTAACAGGGGCATGTAATTACAATTTTTGATGCAATGCTTTGCAGCAGGGCTCATTCCTGCACTCCAACTAGAGTATCTGGGAGATGTTGCAGTGTTGTGGCACCAGCACCAGTGCCTAAGGCCCAATTTTTCAGCCCCTGTTTAACAGGGGCGTGTATTTACAATTTTTTATGCAATGCTTTGCAGCAGGGCTCATTGCTGCACTCCAAGTACAGTATCTGTGAGGGGTTGCAGTGTTTTTACACCAGTGCCTAAGGCAAATTTTTCTGCCCCTGTTTAACAGGGGCATGTAATTACAATTCTTGATCTAATACTTTGCATCAGGGCTCAATGCTGCGCTCTAAGTACAGTATCTGTGAGGGGTTGCAGTGTTGTGGCACCAGCACCAGTGCCTAATGCCCCATACACACGATCGTTTTTCATGGCGTTAAAAATGCCATTTTAAAAAATGGCCATTAAAAATGATCGTGTGTATGCTCCAGAGCATTTTTAACGACGTGAAAAACGGCCATTAAAAATTTCGAACATGCTCTCTTTTTTCACGTCGTTTTTCATGTCGTTTTTTTTAACGACGTGAAAAACAATAGTGTGTATGCTTTAACGACGTGAAAAAAACTGCGCATGCTCAGAATCAAGTATGAGACGGGAGCGCTCGTTTTGGTAAAGCTAGCGTTGGAAATAGGTATGGCACATTCGTCACGGTTGAATTAATAGCATCGTTTTAATGCTGCGCATTCCGTTCTTCTTTTGAGAATGCTTCAACAATTACCTTCTTTTGAGAATGACATTGAGAGTTATGCCAAACTTGTTTCTAAAGTAATTCCTAATTGTTTTAATGATAGAAAAATATTATTTTCAAGCCACATCTCCCTCATAAATTCATAAATAAATGTAAAGATCATTTTTTTTTTTTTGTTCTTTTTGCAGTTTATTTTATTAATTAAGTTAGCTTCTTAATTTTTTTTGGCCTTTTTTTTGTCCTTAAATAATTTTTGTGTAAAGTTCCCACACCAACCTTCAAAATTTGTCTCATTTTGCCTCAAGGAGGTTTGTGTCCCTTGTTAATAACAATAATATTATTTTAAATGTCCCTGCCTGCTCCCTAGCAAAGTCTCTTTTGAACTACAAATCACATAGTCAAGTATTTTAAGTCAAAAAAAGTATCCTTTATTTAGGAACATAACAAATTAAAGGGGATGGCAGCACTGGAGAGCCTGCTTGCATTTGTGCATCCCTTGGACCCCACAACAACCATCCAAGATGTGAAAACCAAACTAGTGATGGAAAGAAATCAAAAAGGAGCCCAATCTTGGCTTGAACTCTCAGAGGTCAGGAACCGCAGCAGATAAGTCATATATGTCCCCAGTCTGTGGTACTACAGCAGGCATTATTTTTTCCTCTTCCTTGTAGCCTTCTCTCCAGCCTTCTCTGCAGCCTTCTCTGCAGCCTTGGTTGGTTTCTTCCTCTGAGGCTGGGGATCAGGAGGAGAGGTTGTGGCAGGAGGAGTAGTAGGAGGAGGAGGAGGAGGTGGAGGAGTAGGGACAACCTCCGTGATGTCGGTGAACTTGGTGAGTTCACCAAGCAATCCCTTGTTAATGACCTTCAGGAGAAGGGTCTCGCTATAGAGCTTTTGCTGCAGGTCCATTTGGCCTAGCTTTTGGGCCAGGACTGCGGCAAAGCCCTCCTCAGCAGAGGGTGCCTCTCTGAGGGCCGCAGTAGCCTCTTTGATGAAGGCTCTTGTTTCCTCCTCCACCTGCCTACCTCTCCTTGGCCCTCGTGGTTTCATTATCAGGGGAGGCATCTGGGCTCTTGTGCTGGGCCCAGCCTCCTCCTGGGTGCCACTTGGCCCTGCCTCCTCCTGGTCCCCAACATCACCCTCTTCCTGGCTCTGCTCTGGCTGTAAAAAAAGAAAGGGATTTTATTATTTTTTTGCCACCATCAAACTCACACAATGTTCACCTCCAGACATTTTTGAATTGAATCTGAAAATTTCGAAAAGTCTCACAGATTCCGCCTCCTGATATTGTTGCCTTGTCCACATCAAAATTGACCACTACTGTATCTTGGTCTTTAAATCCTTTTTTCTTCGAACATTAAATACCTAACAATACTAACATGAATTTAAATTCATCACTTTTGTAACATATAAATGGAGATATCAATACTTTACCTGGCTCCATATATCCAAATCTGCCTCCTCAAGGGCCTGATCTTGATCCTCAGAGGAAGCCAGAGCAGGGTTGCCAGGAAGGCTGGAGGGCTGGCTGCAAGGAAGGCTGGAGGTTTGGCTACAAGGAAGGCTGGATTGACCTCTGGGGGGAAGGGTGGAGAGAGATTCCTGCACTTCCAGCTGGTCATCCATATTTCTCTGGGTCCTGTATGTCCCCCTGATGGTAGCAATTTTGGTTTTCACATCTTGGAGCGTTGTTGTGGGTATCTGGGTTTGGACAAATGCAAGCAGGCTCTCCAGTGCTGCTGTCCTGGCCGTTTTGTTTTTATTGGACCCACTTTTGGTCTGCCACAGGATAGGGAGTTCTTTCCATTTGTCAATGAACTCCGCCATGAACTCAGGGTTTTTGAATGTATTCATTCTCTCTGTAAAATCAAGAACCCAGAAAAGACATATGTTTCAGGCAACATTCATCAAATCAGCATTTTGCACAGATCTAAAAGCCCCAAATCTCCTTCTCTGCGGAAACCCAAATCCTTAAAATGTTATGTACCTTGGTCAACACGTTCGTTGCGAACTCCCTCTCCCGCCAAATGAACGTATTTTCGATACATGGATCTGCACTTGATATACACTGCACATGCGTGAAACTCTGCACGCTTTCCATGCCCCTGACGTTTGATATTGTACTTTCCCCGCCCCTTCTCGCTCGTCGTAGTGCTTAGCAACATGGCGGAGACACAGGTGGCTGAGATTACCTCTACAGAGGATGAAATTCCTGAGGAGCCCAAATCCCGATCCAGGAGATATAAGGCATCCAACATGTCATTCGAGGAAATGGTGGAGATGGTCGCCATTTTGAAGAGGGAGGATTATGATGCCAAGCATGGGCCGTATAAAAGGCCTAATCTGGTCAAGTCAAAAATTATGGGCAAAGTGGTCAAAAGTCTTCACCAAAAATTCGGGGTGTGCAGAACGAAGGAACAGCTCAGAAAACGATGGTCTGATCTAAAGTTGCGGGAGCCCGACCAATACAAACGAATCAAGAAAGTTATACGAAAAAGTAAGTATTTTTTTGATATTTTCCCTGCTAGAGATTATTACTTGTATTATGTCGTGTATTTTTGTCTTTGATATAGTACAGTGAAAGATACCATCTTTCAGGTTCGTCCGCAAAGTAAACAGACGTATTAAACCTCTTTCTCCGTACAGTTCATCAAACTATGTTTTTGGATCATCCAGTGTGAACACCCATTTATTTAATTTTATTTGGGATAGCAAATTTGGTAAACAATTATTTTTGGGGATCAAATCCAAAGGACAATTTTTATTAAAAAAAAGGATATGCATGGTAATGTTAAGGGAGAGAATGCTCAGCAGCTGATGAAACATCTGAACGCAGTAGTACAAGTGTGGGCCAAAAGCCCCAAAGTTTGAGGGTGTCACACACAGGTGATCCTGTGTATATACTTTGGGGTGTTACAATGTGTCAAACTTTCGTTAAAAAAGTATATGCTATGTTTTTGGCTATGTATCCAATCATGTGTTCCGGTTGTCACTGGGGGTACATTGAAAAATGGACCACACTTCAAAATAATGTTTCCAAATTATTTGTCCATGGTTTAGTTTTCTCCAAAAAATCTTTGTTACTAATGAAACTATACCTTTTTTTGCAATCTCCATAAGGGTTCAAAAAGCTACGTCAGATGAGCCTCTAAATCCAAAACCTTCAACAATACCCCCAGACCCACATGATGGAGAAGAACATGAGGTTGTGGAAGTGGAAAGTGGCACCTCAACAGGTCAGTGTCAAACCACACAGATGCAGGTTAATAGATGTAGGCCTACATATTCTATACTACATGGTATTTTTTTAATGTAGGTGCAGTTCTGGCCGAAGACCCCAAAAATTTTACACATCACAGTGCCCAGATCCTGATCCAATACCTGATGGTCTGCTGTTGTGACCTTAAAAAATAAAAGGGAGACTTGATAGAGATCAGGGAAAATACCAAGCGGGTGGAGGAAAGGCTTCAAAAGATCATGGCTGTGCTTGGGCGTGTCTAATGTTTTTTAGAAAAATAACGTTGAACTTGCTGTGTTTTGGCAGGTATGTTTTTCATTGAACCTTTTAGGACTAGTACATGTTTATTTTTTCACTATATTTTTAAAGAACTTTTTTGTATGCATGGCTGTTCATGCGTTTTAACAAGCCAAAAATGTTTGGGACATCTACATTTAAAAGGAATTGTCCAAAAAAAAATAAAAAAATGGTATTTTGTTATCAAGAAGTTGTGGCTTCATTATGTAAATGTTGTGCAAAGTGAACTAATCAATGTTTTGTGTTTACACTGACAATGAAGGCTAATTAAGAATGCACAATACATGGCAATACAAGTGCACTAGGTAAACCTACGAAAAACATAAACCATTATTAAATTAAAACACCAAACCAATCTTTGAGAAAAAGAAAGTTTTATTTTTCTAAATTAAAAGGTTAAAAGTCATCAGGCATTTCAATGGCCCCCCTACCCACAAAATAATCCACATATTTGTCACGGACCTCACGTCTGGTTTGGGGGGCCAAGCCTGGACGGCCAGCTTCCAGGGCCACAAGATGTTCTGCTTCCATTAATGAGGCCTCAGGCCCAGTCAAAATCAGATAATTTGTGGAATGCACCCGGAGATAATTATGTAGCACACAGCAAGCCATTACAACATGGTTCCATTTGTAAGGGGCAAGGTGGATGGAGGTGAGGAACACGCGGAAGCGGCTGGCCATGATGCCAAAGGCATTTTCCACCACCCTTCTTGCTCTGGCCAGCCGATAGTTGTACACCCTCCTCTCAGGGGTGAGGGTGCGTTGCGGGAATGGCCTCATCAAATGGGGACCCAGGCCAAACGCCTCATCCGCCACAAACACAAATGGGAGTCCCTCCACATTCTGCTCCGCTGGTGGCAAGGCCAGCTGATCCAAAAGGAGCCCTTCCCCAAACTCCGTCTGTGCAAAGACTCCTCCATCCGACATCCTGCCATTCTTGCCAACGTCCACATAGAGGAATTCGTAGGTGGCCGACACCACTGCCATCATCACGATGCTGTGGAACCCCTTATAATTGTAATAAAAGGATCCCGAATGAGGTGGTGGAACGACCCGAACATGTTTGCCGTCGATGGCCCCTCCACAGTTTGGAAAGTTCCATCGTTGGGCAAACTCTGATGCCACATTCTGCCATTCAAAAAATAAATTAATACTTTGAGACAGAAAATTTTAAAGCAGATTTAAGAAAAGCATTCATGGCCAACATTGTGAGAAACCGAAAAATGAAAACATTATTAGTAAGCAACAACAAACCAAAAAAAAACCCACAAAATAAAATGGGGGGGGGGTTGAAGATGAGTTGGGGAGATCACAAATGAAGGCTGTAGCACTCTGTATGAATTAGTGAAAAATGTAACATTCCTAGGCAATCTTTAGGGTGCGTTTAGGGTAAAGCACTACGATGGAGCATAGATTAAAATACATGGAAATTACTAGGCAAGGTGGGTATGGCCCCAGGATAGCATGCTGGAGAGGTTAGGTAAGGCAAATTTTAATGTAGGCCTAATGAAAAATTTCCCCAAAATAAATTTGCATGTGGAGAAAGGGGACATTCCCTGCAGCTAAGAATCATGGGAATTAGGGACTGCTAATAAACCCCCCCAAAAAAATAATACAAATAAATACATACAATGTGATGTTTGAAATAAGAACACTTACCTTAATATACTGTAGTCCTCCTGCAAAACTTGGAGGATGGCAGAACACGTCTCTGGTATAATGATACCCAGAGCCTGGGGGGATATGCCTGTGGAGAACTTTAAGTCCTGCAGGCTTCTCCCAGTCGCCAGGTATCGCAACGTGGCAATGAGCCTCTGCTCAGCACTGATGGCTTCACGCATAACGGTGTCCTGCCTGGTAATGTAGGGGGACACCAAAGCCAACAGATGCTGAAATACGGGGTCAGACATCCGGAGAATATTCCTGTAGTCATCAGGATTATTCTCCCTGATCTCCCGCAACAAAGGCATATGACAGAACTGGTGCCGCTGGAGCAACCAATTCTTGGTCCATGAACTCCTCCTGACCCTGCTCATGGCATGGAGTCGGGATACAGCATAAACCCCTGCACCAACTACAGCACCAACTCTACGACGAGTACGTAGCCGCAACATGGCTAGATAACGGTCGGCAGCTCAGAACGAACTAGAAGAACGAACGGAAGAACAGCAAGGCCTATGAAGAACAAGCTGAAAAACAGGAACGAGTAGACAAGAACGCACTGAATAAACAGATACGAACTGACTACAAGCACTGCAAAACAGATACGAACCCACAGGCACAAACTGAACTCCACAAAACAATCTTTAAAGCACGAAGACTGAAAAGCGCGAATCGTCTCTCACCAAACTTGTACTAACACACGGTAACACGGAATTAGCAAAAGCGTCCCAAAGGGTGGCGTCATTAGAACGGAACTTCCCCTTTATAGTGCCGTCGTACGTGGTATACGTCACTGCGCTTT
Source organism: Rana muscosa (assembly GCA_029206835.1). Lineage (NCBI taxonomy): Eukaryota > Metazoa > Chordata > Amphibia > Anura > Ranidae > Rana > Rana muscosa. Next base: position 231,605,689 of record CM055127.1, on the reverse strand, counting down.
GCTTGAACGTTTTTTTTAATGATCGTGTGTACGCAAGACAGGCTTGAGAGGAAACATGAAAAAAAACGACGTGAAAAACGGCGAGAAAAAAAATGGCAAGAAAAACGATCGTGTGTACGCCGCATTAGGCCCAATTTTTCTGCCCCTGTTCAACAGGGGCATGTAATAACAATTCTTGATCTAATATTTCACAGCTGGGCCCATTCCTGTGCCCACCAAGAGTAACTGTGAGGACTTACAGTCTTGTGGCACCAGCACCACCGCCACCACCAAAGGCCCAATTTTTCTGCCCCTGTTCAACAGGGGCATGCAATTACAATTCTTGATCTAATAATTCACAACAGGGCCCATTCATGCACCCACCAAGAGTAACTGTGAGGGCTTACAGTGTTGTGGCACCAGCACCACCACCAAAGGCCCAATTTTTCAAACCACTGTTCAACAATGGCATGTAACTACAATTCCTGATATAATAGTTCACAGCAGGACGTTCCAGCGCCCACCAAGTGTAACTGTGAGGGCTTACAGTGTTGTGGCAACACCAACATGTAAGGGGCAAATTTCTGCAGAGTATATACGGCAGCCCCCTACTTTCAAACATCCAACTTACAAACGACTCCTACTTGCCAACGGAAGGAGACAACAGGAAGTGAGAGGAAATCTACCCCTAGGAAGGGAAATTCTCTCCTGTAAGAGTTAATATGGGAAAAAGTGTCTCCTCTCTACTGATGCTTTATCACCAATCCTTGTTTCAATAAAAACCCCAAATTTTCCAAAAACATTTGTCATTGAGACGGAAAGTGAGGTGAAATGTTCTGAACAGGTGCACAGACAGCAAAAAAAATGTTACAGGGGTGTTAACTCTTCCCTATGTTCTCCAAAAAGCTTAAACATAGATTTTTTGGCTAGAGCTACACTTAAAAAATGTACCTGTTCCAAATTACAAACAGATTCTACTTAAGAACAAACCTACAGTCCATGTCTTGTTTGCACCGCCTGTATACTGCTGTTCAGAGTATATAGGGCCTTTTTTTATTTTGGGTGCAGGGTTCCCCTTAATATCCATACAAGACCCAAAGGGGCTGTTAATGGGCTGGGGTAGGGTGGGGGGGGGGGGGTGATGGGGTAGCCATGCCATTTTTCTCAATGATTTTCATCCATATTGCTGGGACCAGACATTACATTAAAGCCGCAAGCAGTTTTAAATAGCTTTTATTCCTTTGTACAGGGACAGTTCTAAACACGGGAAACACGTGCCACTTCACAAGCATACTTTAGACACCCCCCAGGTACGATATTTAAAGGAATAGTTCACTTTTTTTTTTTTTCACTTTATGCATCATTAAAATCGCTGCTCCCGAAAAAACGACCGTTTTTAAAACTTCTTTTTGCATTGATACATGTCCCCTGGGGCAGGACCCGGGTCCCCCAACCCTTTTTGGGACAATAACATGCATATTAGCCGTTATAATTAGCACTTTAGATTTTGAACGTTCGCGTCCATTGTATTTATTAGGGTTCTAAAGTCCGCACGAACTTTCGGTCCGTTCGCAGGTTTTGGTGCGAACCGAACCGGGGTGTGTTCGGCTCATCCCTAACCACCACCATGCAAAATATCTCCTTACCAGATAACTGACAAAGAAGGCAGAAAAATGCTGACAGGTAATCTCTAATTGAAGCCAGACTGGGGACTGCCAGATGGATGGATGCCGGATGGATGGATGCAAGGAAATCTCCGGCTATGAACCGTGTACTTCGTAGGTCCCGTGGGAATTGATAATTTCCAACCAAAAAAAGATAGTGGACTATAGTGTAATACCATGTATACTGATTTAATTAGGTAAGAAAGGTAACACTTACAAACGAACGTATAAAAGTAGCATAAAATTCAAAGCCGGCCGGCTAAGTGTAAAGCTCTGTCCTCCTCGACGAGATGGCGTAGTGACGTCAGCACGTACCTCCTCGTCAGCGCGTTTCGTCATAACTGAATTCTCAATGGAGAATGGGAATCGTGCTGACTCAGTACCATAAATACTAACCACACCTCAGTCTGAATCCCGGATATGAATCTGTTGCCGCAATCTTAGTCATGGGCAGCCCTATCGGGACATATAAAAACTTTATCCAGGTCTGTCAATTTCCGGAAGAGTCACCAGATATACTAAAAACAATAAACAGAGGACAATCCCACCACACATCAGTGTGATATGGATCACATATGAAATAGAAAAAAGAAGAAAGAAAAATAAATATTCACGATTGCATATTGCTATATATAGCTAGCCGTTATGAATATATGAGGTGTGCCATATATATTGGCATAAAATGTATCTGCACAAATTTAACGTTTTTTATTTATTTTTCTTTCTTCTTTTTTCTATTTTATATGTGATCCATATCACACTGATGTCTGGTGGGATTGTTCTTTGTTTATTGTTACGCTACCCGTTCCCCATTGAGAATGTCAGTTATGATGAAACGCATCTAAGGAGGTACGTGCTGACGTCACCACGCCATCTCGTCGCGGAGGACGGGAGCTTTACACTTAGCCGGCCGGCTTTGAATTTTATGCTACTGTAGCGGCCTCCACTCTCTCACTCCCTGGCTTCGTTCTTCTACGTGTCTAGGGGTTGCTCCGGAGGAGAGAGTGTGGGGTCACCACGCCAAGCCTTCACCAAAGAGGTTTGTAAGGTGCAAGCAAAGTTTCTTTACCTTCGGGTCGGTGCTCTGTTTTTGGAACCTCCACCTCCTCTCTTGAACAGTGTCTGCCAGTAAAATGAGCCCCACACCATCAAAAGGTGTGGATTCGAGTAGGCCCGGGCACAACTTACTTTCCTCTATTCTTCCCGATAGTGGCTTTTGGTCCCTTGTCAGGGGAAAACATCCCTCCAGGCGGTCTCCGGAGGCTCACCCGGCATCGGCAATCTGCTGCACCAGGTCTTCAGGTGAGTACCCCCTCCGGTCCCTTACGCCTCTGGATTCGGGTACCCACTCCCGGGGTCCCCTAGGAAATCCTTCCCCCGCGGAACCCAGTGAAGGACACAGGGCTCCAGACCTCCATCCGAGTACCTCACCCCAGGCTGAAGGTGCCCGGGATGGAACACGAGCTCCGGGTGTCCAGGCCTAGGCCGCCTGGACACCGACCACGAACCACAGCCCTCAGGCTAAAGGTGCCTGGGACTCAACCACCCGTGACACAAAATGGCCGACCCCTTTATACCCTCCCCCAGCAAGCCCAGCAGAGCCCCCACCCCGCTGTACTCATGCTGCGAGAGGCCAAAAAGGGTACGGCACTGCAATGATGGCTCAACCCCGGGTCCAAAGCGACAGCACCACCCGATGGGCCCCAAGGAATCATACATTACATATCCCCCACCAAATTCAAACATAATAGAAAAGCATATACCCGCTACACTCTCCCCCTGGTTGTTTGACACTGGTCCCCAGTGTCTGGAATAAACTCTGCCCTCAAGGGCTGACACAGTCCAGTCCAGAAACCTACTATAAATTGTGAAAAATTGAAAAAAAATCTTTTGGGAAATAACTAACTAGAGCAGCTGTATCTGAGCCTCACATGAAAAGGGAGGGAAGGGAAACAACAACACATAACAACAACATTGGAAATCATATTTCACATAACATCTCAAAAGTCACACCATTGACATTTTCCCCCACCCACATCACTGACTAAGACCCGCCCCACTCTCAGCGGTCTTGATGGGATGTTCTCCTGCAGAGTGGAAAAAAATATTAAACACACAAATTCCTGACACAGATGTTCGTGTGAGAACGAAAAAACTTCTCTGCAGAGAAATCCTTCCCTTCTAAAAGTGTGTGTGTGAAGTGAATGCCGATGCACGACACTGCCACCTGGTGACAGCGTCGCAGTAACTGCACTTGTAAAGACCTCTTCTTCTTTGACCCTATCTACCCCAAAGTCCATGATCACTGACTGAAGAATGAAGAACAAACAGAAACAGTCCTTCCATTCCTTTGAAGAGCATAAACACCCTTTAGTTGGACACAGTCACTGAAGTTTCCCGGGTAACAAGAACAACTACCCCGGAAAGTTCAGCAGTGTAAAGAAAACAAGAACGGAGTCTCTTTTCTCCTACAGATAGAAACGAGGGTGCGGCAGGACAAGTGGTTTCAAATGCTGGTCCATGGTTTCCAAATGGTATTCGGCGTCTTCTCCTTCCTTGCGTCGAATCAGCACCTTGTCCGCGTGGATATGCCGCCCCAGCATCCACTCTGCCTTGCAGTCTTTGAAGCGCTGAGATGCCTTGGGAGAACACGCGAGGTACCTGCGGGCGTGCGGGACCTGAAGGTGGGTCCACACAAAGTCATTGTACCAATGCTCCCGGCAAACTTCCACTTCGTACAACAACTCCTTAGACAAGTATGGGTACTCCCACCCGTACTCGGCAGCAACCTTCTGGCAAAACAGGCGTTGCAGTCTCGCCAGTGGAGGCATAGTTGCTTTGTCTCCTTCGCCTGGCAAAACTATAGCATCCGGATGGCGAAGTGCTTTGATCACCTCCGTTCTGGGCCTAGGTGCTCGCAGCGACAGTCTCTTATCCCCAGCATTAGGTGCAGGTGGCACCGGGGATGCAAGAGTAGGCTGGGGACAGGATCCCTTCTCAGGTGCTGGTGCCTCCACCCGGGGTGTACTATCCCCTGTAGACATGGGTGTGTCCCTGGTTCTGCGGAACGAGGCGAGGGGCACTTTGTCCCAGCCCTTTTGAGCAAACAGCTCATCTATGGCGACATTGTCTCCCAGATCGGAGAGCGACTCCAGGTCGGAGGTGTCACACTCCTCTGCGGGCAGGTAGCCTGTAGTGGAGACTGAACTGCCACCTTCCACAGACACACAGGGCCGTGACTCTCCGACACCTCCGCCCATACACCAAGTCCCTCCGCCTGGCTTACCTCAGCCTTTACTTGAGACGGGATGTCCGGAACTCCTCTCACCGGTTCCTTCCGGGCCGGGCATAAGCAGGCAGGATGGTCCACTGCGACCGCTGGACGGGGCTACCATGCCGGTTTTCTTCTTCTGCGGTGGACACTGTGAGTCAGTGGTGACCGAGTCAGCATCCTCGGATTTCTCCCATATTTGAGTAATTACGACCTCCTCCGCGGCCGCTGCAGTGCGCATGGGGGCGGCTGTAAAAGCGGTGATTCCTCCAACTTGAGTGGTGCTGCCTGTGGTACAGCCGGGGTAGATGGTTTTTGGCTTCTCGATGTCTGCATCCACCTCGAATAAGAACTCCCCACAGGCTTTGCATCGCCCGAATGGCTTCAGCTGACACACCAGTCCCGAACAGCCGGGACAAATCACACCCAGGGCCAAAATGTCCATACATGAATACAGGGCGAATCGTCCCCGGGGCTTTAGCCGAATCCCCGTATCGGTCACCGGAGCAGCAGCAGTCAAAGTCTTGGCAGAAGGGTGAAGTGGAACCCACGATGTATGTCCGAACATGGTGACTTGCTGCTGATCCATTGCGCACTGCAAATTTTGCGCCAAAGTCCCCACGTGTAGTCCTTCACACGACTGGACTCCTCCCCTCTTGCACTCCAGTTTGCGGGCTTTCTCCTTCCCTGGGTCACACCTACAAACTGAGCAGGGAGGGTGTGCCTCATGGCGCAGTGCAATAGACGCCCCACGTGTACTACTTCACACGGCTGGACTCCCCCCTCTTCTCGCTCTTCTGCGTAGTCCTTTCCCTTCTTAGGGTCATGCCCACAACTTCGAGCAGGGTTGCACTTTGGCCAAAAATATGGCCGACCTACTCGGAACTCCTCCCGGCAGACATGTTCAACTCCGTCCATAGTACACAACACCATCCCGGACGAGAACCCCACGTGTAGCGGCCTCCACTCTCTCACTCCCTGGCTTCGTTCTGCGTGTCTAGGGGTTGCTCCGGAGGAGAGAGTGCGGGGTCACCACGCCAAGCCTTCACCACAGAGGTTTGTGAGGTGCAAGCAAAGTTTCTTTACCTTCGGGTCGGTGCTCTTTTTTTGGAACCTCCACCTCCTCTCTTGAACAGTGTCTGCCAGTAAAATGAGCCCCACACCATCAAAAGTCCAACACTCCTTTATTCTTCTTACATCAAAGTGAAATACAATCAGTTGGACTCCCTCAACGAACAGAACAGACAGGGGGTGTGGATTTGAGTAGGCCCAGGCACAACTTACTTTCCTCTATCCTTCCCGATAGTGGCTTTTGGTCCCTTGTCAGGGGAAAACATCCCTCCAGGCGGTCTCCGGAGGCTCACCCGGCACCGGCAATCTGCTGCACCAGGTCTTCAGGTGAGTACCCCCTCCGGTCCCTTACGCCTCTGGATTCGGGTACCCACTCCCGGGGTCCCCTAGGAAATCCTTCCCCCGTGGAACCCAGCGAAGGACACAGGGCTCCAGACCTCCATCCGAGTACTTCACCCCAGGCTGAAGGTGCCCGGGATGGAACACGAGCTCCGGGTGTCCAGGCCTAGGCCGCCTGGACACCGACCACGAACCACAGCCCTCAGGCTAAAGGTGCCTGGGACTCAACCACCCGTGACACAAAATGGCCGACCCCTTTATACCCTCCCCCAGCAAGCCCAGCGGAGCCCCCGCCCCGCTGTACTCATGCTGCGAGAGGCCAAAAAGGGTACGGCACTGCAATGATGGCTCAACCCCGGGCTCAAAGCGACAGCGCCACCCGATGGGCCCCAGGGAACCATAAATTACAGATACCCCACCAAATTCATACATAATAGAAAAGCATATACCCGCTACACTACTTTTATACGTTCGTTTGTAAGTGTTACCTTTCTTACCTAATTAAACCAGTATAGATGGTATTACACTATAGTCCATTATCTTTTTTTGGTTTGAAATTATCAATTCCCACGGGACCTACAGAGTACATGGTTCATAGCCGGAGGTTTCCTTGCATCCATCCATCTGGCATCCATCCATCTGGCAGTCCCCAGTCTGGCTTCAATTAGAGATTATCTGTCAGCATTTTTCTGCCTTCTTTGTCAGTTATCTGGTAAGGAGATATTTTGCATGGTGGTGGTGCACATTGCTGATCGTTCACTCGGTGTCTTTTGATTGTCATCTGTTCAGGACAAGTTTGGCTTTACTTGCCTGCCGTGTGGTAAGGAGACTCTTCATGCGGTGGTGGTACACTTGAGTGTAATCTATTCACTGGGTGCCAGTTGATGCATTTATATTTTCCATTGTGACCTCTGACGCTACACCAGTGGTTTGGGGTGGTGAAGACACATCTCAACTATGAGGTTTTACTGCCCCCAAAACCGCAAATGTAAATGAGCCCTTATTGTTGTTGCCTTATGAGGAATTTTTATGAATAATTTCCTTGTAAATTGGGAATATCTGTAACATATATGTATATATATAATTTAGAGTAGGAAATATGTGGGTCTGCAAAGGGTTAAACTGGGCTGACAAGCTGGGCTTGAGGACAATCTAATTACCTGTCCTCTTATTTGAATATGCATGAATGCAGGGTAACAAGAGCTGCGGAGTCTTAGGGTCTGACAAGATAACTTAGGAGTCAACAAGCTAGAAAAGAGATCACATCTGAAACTGGTAGTCTATGCGGCATCGTTGTTATCCTCTAGATAAAGGCGTGTGTATTCTCCCATATTAACACCCATATCAATTTAAGGGGTAATTCTTCCTGGCTAGTTCCATGCATAGCTAAGCGCCCCCTTCAAGGGAAGTTAACGACCTCCGGTTTAATTAATTTATCTTCAAATCCAATTATCACTAAAGAGTGGGCTAGGGTGGGAAATTAATATAACTGCAGGAAGGAGGAGAGAAATAACCGCAACCAATCGTAGCCGCCCTGGGTTAGTCAATGGGAGAGGGCTCCATAAAAGGACCCCCCATCCAGTAGAGAGAGAGAGATGAGAGAACCTGGGCCCAGGATTCATTATAGGTAATTATTAAGACCATCTCCCAGCACTTACCCCTTATGCTTGCATTTTTCCTAGGTTTGTCTGTCTATTTGTAATGTAATGTATATACTTTGTGTTTGAAACTAATATTTACTCCCTTGCCAAAAAACTGTAAATGTTTGCGGTGTATTAGATAGACTAATAACCTTAATTCTTTAATAAATGCTTGTTATATTGAAGTTTTCAAATCCTGTCAAAAAGGACTCTTATTTAAACCATATCAATAAAGTGCGCATTCGCGGGGACTCGGAGACGGATGTGCACTGACCGAGCTCCCGGCACCCTGACCCACCGGAGCTAATAATAGCGCAGGCAGCGAGGTCCGAGAGCCAGGACCGATCACACACGAACCCCGAGGCGGTAATGTACCGGAGAGCTCAGGGACAGCCGCGGAAAGGGCACCACAAACAAAATATAGCCCAGAGGAGAGCGGGACCTTCCCCTACAGCACAGCCGCGATCCAAGATGGCGCCCGGCAAGCCAGACACGCGGGGCAGCACTGCAACAGCCAGATTTGACGGCGCTGCACAGAGAGGAGACAAGCAGCTAAATCCGGAGCCATCCAGAGATCCATTCTCCTCTCAATCCTCAGGAGAGGTAGAGACCGGACAGCGGGGTGAGTCACTTTCACATCCCCCATCCCCAGTCCTATACACTGACGGACATGACCCTATTAACTCCCCTGCCTCCCCTGCCTCCTCTATGGATAGGAACATGGCTGATCTAACAGAAGTCCTCATCAGCCAATCTAGCCAGGATATGCCACTACCCCAGTTATCGCATTATTCCCCTGATGCTGTGCTGTTGGGCAGATTCTCCACCATGCTGCAGCAGGAGCTCTCTAAGGCCTGCACATTAATTACCACAGACCTAAAAAAAGATATCCACAGCTTGGGAGAGCGTTTTGAGCTAATTGAAACCAAAGTAGACGGTACCATCAAAAGGGTCAATCAGAACTCAGCCATGGTGACTGAACTTCAGGAAAGATTGGAAGAGGCGTTCATAAAAATCGAAGATTTGGAGAATCGTTCACGTAGATACAATGTCCGCGTGCGTGGCCTCCCTGAAACTCACATGGATCTAGAAGGGGCTATAAAGGACCTGATGAAAACCCTTATCCCGGACATCGCTACCCACCAAATGGAAGTGGATCGCGTTCACCGAGCACTGACAGCCCCAAGGGCCGACGGCCTACCACGTGACATTATCGTTAAGCCACATCACTACCGCATTAAAGAAAAGATGATGCTTGCGGCCCGCAGCAGGCCGGACCTGTCGCTATTTGGAGCACCAATACAGCTTTTCACAGATTTGGCGCCATCAACGGTCCAGAAACGCAGAAACCTACGACCATTACTCCAGCAACTAATAGCCAGACAGATTAAGTATCGATGGGCGTTCCCTTTTAAGTTATCATTCACCTACAACGGAAAGTCCCACTCCTTTTCCACGTTCCAAGCAGGGGAAGACCTGCTGCTTGGTCTCGGCATCATTGCGCAGGACTCTCTGACTTCGTCTCCCCCTCACCCGGGTTGTCGTCCCCTCTCCCCGATGTGGCAGGATCGCACACGCTCACAGGCCAGAAATGCTCGCCGGAATACCTGAGTATTATTGCTCTTTTCTCTTATCTACCCCCTTTTTGGGAACTGTTAGTGCTTGGTTGCACTGATATGGCCCGGGCTCATGGAGGACTATGGGCCTGATTGGGCCATCGTTGCCGTTCACGGGTTACAAAATTACTTGAGTTCCTGGTTTTTCGAAATGGCTATCAGCCGACTATTTTACAACCCCGACTGGCCCCAACTTGGTCAACGGAATTTTGCTAATTTGCAGTATGGGAACCCTAGTCGGACCGCAATGTGGTTCCCCTGTTGGGCTGTGGCTCGGGGGCCGGAACGACCGATGGGGACCCTTCCGGCCCTGGCGTCACTGGCCTTGGGGACACATGTTACTATAGGTAGCCTGTTATGTTAAACTGTATTGATTGGTTTATGACATTCCTGATATGATCTCTAATAGCCTGCTTGTATAGAGTGTATTCATATTTGGGTCGGGGTGGTCATGCTTGCCACCCAACTGCGAGACTACCTATCCTCCGTCGAGGATGGTACCCTTGCACTTAATTTGCCGGATGTTGTATCTGGCAGGGGTTATTCCCCATACCTTTGTTTATCAGTTAGGAATGATTTATGTTGGTTATTTGGGCCTAAGGCCTATGCTTATATTTTATTGCTTTTATTTTTGTTTTTCTGCTTCTCTAATGCCTTTTCTTTTTTTCCCTTCCTCCTTTTTCTTCGGAGCCTCGATTCGGCACCCTCCCCCTATGTCATGGTCTGAGAGGTCACCCAACCGAACAGCCTTCATTTTCGGGGCCCTTCCCACTTTATTCACTGCAAAAGGTAAGAGTGCTCTGCCCTACCACGATGGCTACCACATATAACACAGACTACTCGATAGTTAGCCATAATGTACATGGATTTAATTCCCCAGCTAAGAGAACTAAGGCCTTCCAGTTTTATTATAAACAGAAGGCTGAAGTCCTGCTATTACAGGAGACTCATTTTTCCAACGTCTCAGCGCCCCGTTACCTTAATATGAAGTATCCACAGTTTTATTTAGCAGGGGGTCGGGAAAAAAAGGGCGGTGTAGCCATCTGCTTTTCGAAACGGACCCCCTTTACCCCCATCACTATTGTTAAGGACAAGGGCGGTAGGTATATTATGGCAGTGGGGCGGCTCCATGACCAGGAGGTGTCCTTTATATCATACTACGCCCCGAATACTGGGCAGCCGGAATTCTTTAGCAAAATGCTGAAGATTCTAATGCCCAAAGTCCAGGGTCAGGTCATTATGGGAGGCGATAGCAATATTCCCTTGGATAGAATTATGGATAAATCGGACTCCTCTAAACCAATATTAAAGCGCCCACCGACTGGCAGCAGCAAGGTTGCACGTCTGTTTCATTTACATGACCTCATTGACGCCTGGCGAGAAAATAACCCTACGGTCAGGGACTTTACACACTTTTCGCAGGTCCATCATACTTACTCTAGGATAGATCATGTTTTAGTACGCACGCCTTTGCTCCCATTTATTAAGTCAGTTAAGATCTTATCTACCCCTTGGTCTGATCATTCCCCGATCAAACTCTCTACTACAGGGCTGTGGACTAAATCTAGACCCTCCCCGTGGAGACTTAATGTAAGCCTGCTGAATGACCCTATAATCTTTTTAGAGATTCAAAAGGAAATACAGGAATACTTTAGACTTAATAAGGCGTCAGACACATCCCCCGCAATTAACTGGGTGGCCCATAAATCAGCGATTCGGGGCATATTGTTACAAGTGGCGGCCAGGGTTAAACGCAATAGGGAACAGGCAAATAAGCGTCTTGAAGCAAACTTAGACGACTTACTTAGTGAACAGTATAGGAATCCCCTGGTAGATATAAGGCATAAAATTGACGAGGCTCGATTAGCACTCAATCTTAGCTTGACTACACAAGCGGAGAAACATATTAGCTGGTCTAAACACAGGTTCTACACGATGGGGGATAAGCCTACCACAATGTTAGCTAGAAAGCTGGTTCCTCGACCGTACACTCCGACTTTGCCTAAACTAAGATTATCCACGGGCCTTACCTCCCAGAACCCTGAACCGATAATTGGAGAATTTCACAAGTTTTACACTAAGCTGTATGGAGCACAGGACAAATTCGATCCATCCGGAGCAAACACATTCTTTCACGACTTACAGCTGCCTAAATTGACACAAACCCATGCGGAACTGATGGACGGTGCTCTTACGGAGCCTGAAATCAGGGCTGCAATCAAAACCTTGCACCCTACTAAGGCCCCTGGGCCAGATGGATTCCCGGGCCACTACTATAGGAAGTATCAAGATCTTCTAGCCCCACATCTCTGTACTTACTTTAATGATCTGAGAAGCGGTAGTGAGCTCCCCTGCCATGAAAATGTAGCTTATATAAGTGTTATCCCAAAGCCGGGGAAGGATCATGGAGACTGTACCAATTACCGCCCAATTTCCTTGATCAATACGGATCTAAAGATCCTGACCAAAATACTGGCCCAGAGACTTAATACTTTTCTTCAGTGTTATATTCATCCTGACCAAGCAGGTTTTGTCCCGACAAGACAGGCATCAGACCAAACCCGCCGCTTAATTAACCTTATTTCGGTGGTTCAGTCTGATTGGGACGGAAAGGGGACTAGGAGGGGGATGTTACTTTCCTTGGATATCCAGAAGGCGTTCGATTCTATCTCCTGGGACTATCTCTTTGATGTACTCACTCGCTTTGGCTTTGGGGGACGCTTTCTGGGTCTCCTTCATATATTATATGATTCCCCTAGTGCCTCGCTAATGCTCAGAGGATATACTTCCCAAACATTTCCGATCAGGAGAGGAACTAGACAGGGTTGCCCGTTGTTACCGTTATTATTCGCCCTGGCGATTGAACCACTAGCGATCAAAATTCGCACATGCAAAGATATTCAGGGCATTTATTGCGGAGACTATGAACACAAATGTTTACTCTTTGCGGATGACTTGTTGCTGACCTTGACCTCACCGATCACATCCCTGCCTAATTTATATGCTATTTTGCAACCTTTTTCCAACATCTCAGGGTTGGCAATCAACCATAGTAAGTCAAGGGCACTGAACTTATCTTTGCTAAGCTCCACCCAGGCAACACTTGAAAAATCATTTCAATTCCGATGGGAATCCACAGCTCTCCCTTATTTAGGCATACAACTAACCTCATCTGTCGGCAAATTGTACAAAGGGAATTATCCAGCCCTTTTCAAACGGCTAACAGAAGACTTGGCTAAGTGGCAGGTTCACCCGCCATCGTGGTTTGGCAGACTTCACTCAATTAAAATGAATGTTCTACCCCGCTTATTGTATTTCTTCCGCACCTTGCCAGTCTCATTGGTCCGTGAAGACCTTAAACGATTTCAGAATAAAGTTCTACAGTTTATTTGGGGTGATAAAAGACCCAGGGTGAATAGGAGCACTTTATACGCATTGAAGCGGAGAGGAGGACTTGGTCTACCTGACTTCTTAAAATATTTTTATGCTGCCCAGGTAGCACAACTCACAAAGTTTCACACCCAACGGGCACAGGCCATTTGGATGGCTATGGAATCTTATTCTTGCCGTCCCAAACCTATTTCCCATATTTTATGGCTACCTATTAAGGAGCGACCTCCTATACTTTGCCCTACTTTATCCATGTCATTGGAAATATGGGACAGACTCTCCAGATCTCATAAATTCAAGTCTCCTCATTCTCCGCTGGCACCTCTGCTTCAAAACAATGCATTCACCCCGGGTCTCGCCCCACTAGCATTCGAATGGTGGACTAATAAGGGGTTCATGCGTATTGCAGACCTTTGTGATCATAGAGGTTTGCTGTCCGAACGGACTATGACTGACAGGCATCAGATGCCCCCAGCAGAGGGTTATAGGTTTGCCCAGATCTCACATTATGTACAAACCTTGGCTCGCAAGAGCGACCTAGCATCCCAAACTCCCATGGAACATTTATGCAAAAATTATGATAAAATTAAGGGCCATTTATCTGCTATATACTCAATATTGCTGAGCGCATCGACAAAGCTGAATTATATGATCCAATGGGAGACCGACTTGCAGGAAACCCTGGATCTGGACGAATGGCATAAGATAGCCGAGACGGCATCACGCTCGCTCATCAATACTTCAATAATTGAGGCCAATTATAAGGTTCTGCTGAGGTGGTATATGGTGCCGGTCAGACTGGCAACCTTTGTTTCAGGGGCTACCCAGCTGTGCTTTAGAGGATGTGGCCAGGTGGGCACAACCTATCATATTTGGTGGACGTGCCCGAAGGTCAGAAAGTTTTGGATCAGGGTGTATAATTTTGTTTACTCCCTTACCCAACTAAACCTGGCTAAGTCAGCTAAGCAAGCACTACTGGGGGGTGGAGATGTTAAAGCCTCCAAGTCCTGCAAGAGGCTTTTGACATTTATATTTATTTCAGCCAAAATCACCATCGCTAGGAACTGGAAATCGGCAGCTCTACCATTCGAGCAGCTTAAAGGTAAATTGTCATGGTTGATGCTAAACGAACGCTTGACCGCATTGGCCCAAGATAAAATGAAATTGTTTCATAAAGTGTGGGACCCATGGATTTGTTACATAACAAATGACCCCAGGATGTTTGCAGTTTAGCCTAAAGGGTTAGGTTGGGGTGTCCGGGTGCTGAGTCGGAGCTCCTTCCCCCCCCCCATTCCCCCCTTCTCAACTGTTCTTTCCTCGCTCTGTCTTCTCCCTTCTATTCTTTACCTCTGTTCTCTCCCCCTTTTTTTTTTTTTTCTTCTCTTTCTTTCCTTCTTTTTTTTTTCTTTCTTTTTCTTTTTTTCTTTTTGTTTATTTTTGGAGTCGGATGCAGACCTTAGAGGTTTGTGCGGCTCCCTGTTTTCTAAAGCTCCTACGGGATCATTGTCAGTCTGATCTGGCCTCTGGGCTGCCCGCACGGCCGGCGGAGTTGCGCCCCCCTGATAGGCTGATGGGGGGACGGCTCTTCTGGGCGGGCGGTTCAGATAGGATCTGGGATGTGAAGAGGGGCCAACGGCTCTGCGGAGCATTGGATTTATGTGAGCTATTAAGTGGCGATAATTTTTTCTTTTTCTTTTTTTTTTTCTTTGCATGGACCCCTACACGCAGGGATCTTCACTATGTGGCCTCGAATGTTGATTGTGACTGTACAATGTTATGATGCGCCTTTTATACATTTTGTATGACAAAACTTGAATAAACATATTGAAACATAAACCATATCAATAATCATAATCATATTAATTGAATATTAAATATTAAATATTAATATTTAAAAATCAACAGTTGGCGACCACGAAGGGACAATTTCAATCCTTAAAGGACAGACTATGGCTAGCATATGCGAACATAGTAATGCTACGGCACCTACTTGTGCCTATGAAATTGGGGATACTGAGAAATATGAAGAGTATTTGGGAGAGGAAGATATGGATCCTAATTCTACTTTTCCGGTGGCAATGGGAGAAATCGCAGAGCCACAGGAAAATCGAGAATGCACCATGGTCATAGACCCACCAGACAATGGGGACCATCTATCCACAAATGAGGAGCATGTCAAGTTCCCCATCATGGTTAGGACCCAGATCTCCTCCTCTACTGAAGGAAATCAAACATTTTTGGGGTTTGATAATGAAGGAAATGAGGTGATTTCCAATGTATATAACAAGTGCATACAAAGTGCTAGATCGCACACAGGGCACGCAAACAGAGCCACAGTTGCTACAAACAATTTCAAATCCTGTCAAAAAGGACTATTTAAAAATCAACAGTTGGCGACCACGAAGATAAGTACAGGACTGAAAGCATTTAATATAATAACAAAATCTGTATATTGGAGATTAAGGTTATTAGGAGGAATTCAAGCTGAGTCAGCTTAGCCAATCTATCTAGGGAAAATATAGGTAAATATTTTTGTTTTATTAGTGGGTATTACCTCCAAGGAGAGAATATACACCACAGGTTATTTTTTTTTATCCCAAAATCATAATTGATAAAAATACTTTGGATGTACCATTATAACCGGTCAATTTAATGGGGAGGAAGTACAGAATGGGAAAAAAAATTTTTTGTTTTATTAATTGTTGTTTTTGAGACACTTAAATAGTGATCCTTAGTTTTGTGAAAAAAAATATATTTTTACAGAGCGAAAACATTGTTTGTTTTGATTTTTGTTGTTTTATTGGAAGGAGGACACTGAAATCGTGGTCCTTGGTTTTGTGGAGAAAAAGTGTGTAAGGTATCAAATCATGCAACATGGTGGTGTTTTTATATGCCTTGAGGCAAGCCTGTAACAATGAGTTCCAAAAAATATTCCAATCCTCCCCAGCCTCATATAACTTTGCATCCTTGGCCCATTGACCTATATTTATGTCAGCTTGGGAATCGGGGTCTACATTTTGAAGTATGGTATTAAGATCTTCAGGAGACATTCTTGTTCCTGAACAGTATCTTTGCAGAAAGGTCACCGCCTGTCTGGGGTCCTTTCTTGGTTTGGGACATGTGTCTCTAATTTCCTTGACCGTACCCAATGGTAGTGGTATTTGCACCTGTGTATCTCCCATTGTAATGAAAGGAAAAACCCGACTAATTGGAGCTGTCTGATCCTCTCCATCATCTGATGGTGTGGGTGCCTGGCGTTGAGGGGTCATACTGAAGCTACTCTGAAAATCCTTACTTAACCCATCTCCAGATATATAATCGGCCTTCTTCACTAGATTGGTTTCTGGGTAGCCCGAGTTTCTAAGTCCACATATTATCCCCTTTATTATTCCTAATCTATCTCTACGTTCCTGTAACTCTCTCAGCTCTCCTTCTATCACTTTTTCTTCATCTTCCTCTTTTTTAATACACTGTTCTTCCTCCTTTACTAATTGACTTAAATGTTCCTGTATCTGTCTTCTATCTTCCCCCTCTCGTAACCAATTAGTTCCCTTTTGTTTAGCTATGGTTAATACTCCTGCTATAACATTTGGATCTAACGAGGGGTATATTTTCTTTGGGACAAGGGATTCATCTTTTACCATCGCATATGGAGGGGGTTTTTCTTGATAAAAATTAGGGGGAGCTGATGGACTTCCTATTGCGTCTTCTAATTGCTCTTTCTTTACCATTTTTACACTTGTATATTTCTTTCTATATTCCTTCATACCCTTTGCCCAAATCTTACAACATTTAGTCATGTAATCTTTGTCAAGGTCTTTTATGGGATAATTATACTGTTTATGTTGGCCACATATTCTGGTCACTTCCTCCCACTCTTCCTCGGAACATGGTCCGTATTCCCCCAAACATGGCACTTCTAACTGATGTGCTCTTTTTAAAACTAGTGACCAAAAAGGATCAGTATAATTTTTCCCATAATTGACTTTAATGTAATCAATCGGAGAGGGTTGGTGCTGCTTACCTTCAGCTTCCTTTCCTGCTTGATTACCCATTATAGCAAACAATAATACTTATACTTTAAAATTAAAAAAATTCTGTCTTGCTTTCTCTATTTCGTTCCAGGGGCGGAAAATGTCCTTAAACTTATGACAATTTATAGATTTATGACAAGGAACCCAGTGTTCTCCTTTTTTAAATACAACCAGACACTGTATTTCTGCTACACTTAGTCCCTCGAACACCGGACTGGGGGGTAGTATGTTGTGTATATTAAACCTTAACATATGTTGTTTTGATCCCTGGAACCCTTGCCAATTTTGACATGATACCCCCCTGGAACAATTGCCACTAATGACGTGGTCTTCCCTTTGTAAGCAAACAATAAACCAGTTTTACATTCAGGACAACAATATACAGTTGACATTAAAAAAAAAAAAAAAAAAGGTAACCCTTTTTGTGTACACCTTTAGATATAGAGTTTCCACAGATCAGTCCTATGTAGAGAAGAATTTAAGATTCTTTCTCAATCTAATAACCTGGTCTGGCCAACCTAGCGAGACCCTCTGTATCTATTCTAAATCTACCTTTCAATCTTAACAGAGTCCCAGAAAACTTGTAGTTTTCTCAAGAGTCTACTTTATGGTGAACCAATTGACAAGGCAAGACTGTTGTTCCCAATAATAATTAAAGGGGGTCTTACCTGTTCAATTGGATCATCCCACTTCTGACACCACTGAAAGGTTCTGGTTCTGTTGGACCTTCTTGGCTCGAGCTGGACTCGGGATCTGTGGAAGTCTCTCTGACCGGCCGGATATTCAAGACACCAATAAACAGTGAATGGTATACAGGACTATGTGTTTTAATGGTTACATGTCCTTTTTTATACACAGCGAGAAAAGTTGCCTCCCTCCTATGGACCTATCAGCAATAAGCAAAAACCTCATGATTTAGACAAAAATAACTTCTAACAGGTTTTTTGACTTCTGCAAAAGCGGTCAGTTAACATACGTCAATTGTGGTCAAACTAGACATGTTCTGACATTTGAAACAGGAAGATAAGAAACGCCAGATATCAGTTGGTCAATCTGTCAGTTAAAAAGCAGAAGTAAGATAGACTTTTTCCCGGAAAAGGCCTAACCACAAAGTCTAAATATACTTGGCTGTCAGTTATACAGAAGAAAGATTAGCTTGACCACAAAAGTCACATTCTGTTTTACAGTTCAGAAAAACATATTCTGTACTAATACATATATTTAAAGAGAACTCTAATCATGAATATTAGTTCATATTGGTTGATACCTTACAAAGTGTATTTACTTTTTTTTTGCAATTTATTAATTTTAATTTAAAATTTTTGTTATTGAATTATTATTATTTTTTTTAATAATTCTTGTTATCATAAATTTTTGGTAACCTGGCTTAGTTTTAGCCTTTATTTTTTATTTTTTTGGGTTTTAGTTTCTTTGTTTAAGACACAGACACGTGCTTGTGTTCTGGTGTGTGTAGGTTGAAACAGGCTCAATAGGGTTTTGCTTGTTATTTAATTTGCATGTCCACTAACATTAAAAATAGGACATTGCAAATAACCTACAAGAGATTTTTTTTTTCTTCTTTACTCTTATTTTTGTTTTTGGTTTTTATTGTACCTTTTTTTTTTAACTGTAAGAAGTTACAAACAGTCATATTCTCATTGGTGTCAATTAAAGTACAAGTCTGTGGAAGTCTTGCTACTGAAACCTGAGAAAGATTATTAGGATTTTAAAAGGTGCATTGAACTTTTTTTTTTTTGTTTTTGTTTTTGTTTTGTTTTTCTACTGAATTGAGTGTTACAAATAGTAGTGTAAACACTGCCGTGTTGACATTCCTATTATCAGACTACAGGTATTCATTCTAATTGATCCCTGTGGGGCTTCTATTGTCCCTTGGTCTATTGAGTAGGCTCAGACAAGATAGGCTAAATGCTATTTTTAGTATAATTAGTTTTCCCCACCAATCTAAAAGATTGTTTATTGAGAGCTGGAAAATATTGTTTAACTTTTACTATATTTTCTGCAGCTTATTTCATTTGAGTTCCTATTTATTGTTTTTTTTTTGCTTCCTTTTCTTTTTGTTTTCCTTTTACTGTAATCACAAGGGAATTTATAGTATAAGGGAACAATTAATTTAATTTAGCTCACAAATTGTGCATACTATCACAATGGCTGCCATGACCTGTCTAGAAAGTTTTGTAGCAACTTATACTCTTAAACATAAGAGCAATGAATTTGCCTGTGATGCTAAATTATTGGAAGAACAAGCAAAAACAATCAAAAAGAACAAAAAGCTTAAAAGTCTAGCCATAGCAGGCATATTGGCTATGAAGGCTAAAATACAGAAGTTGAAAGATATAGTCTATAATCAAAATATTACAATTTCTGAGAGGGAGAAGGAGAATACAGCTTTACAAAGTCAATTACAAACCTTAACTACCCTTAATCAAATAGTTAATGCCTCACAGGAGGAAAATTGTAAAAATTACAAATTGGCCCAAAAAGACGTGGTACAATATAAAAGCATGCTAACTAAAGCTGACACTGAACTGGACCATATAACAAGTGCATACAAAGTGCTAGATCGCACATAGGGCACACAAACAGAGCCACAGTTGCTACAAACAATTTCAATCCTTAAAGGACAGACTATGGCTAGCATATGCGAACATAGTAATGCTACGGCACCTACTTGTGCCTATGAAATTGGGGATACTGAGAAATATGAAGAGTATTGGGGAGAGGAAGATATGGATCCTAATTCTACTTTTCCGGTGGCAATGGGAGAAATCGCAGAGCCACAGGAAAATCGAGAATGCACCATGGTCATAGACCCACCAGACAATGGGGACCATCTATCCACAAATGAGGAGCATGTCAAGTTCCCCATCATGGTTAGGACCCAGATCTCCTCCTCTACTGAAGGAAATCAAACATTTTTGGGGTTTGATAATGAAGGAAATGAGGTGATTTCCAATGTATATCCAATTCAACCGGTAAAAATCCTTATGAGTGTGGCTGATTTCATTGACAAAATTAAATCTAGTGAACACATGACTTCATATGCAACCATGACAGATATTTTAACTGATTTTTCTTCCCCAAAGAATCTTTTTCAGTACATTGACAATTTACTTAAAGCCACATGCGACAAAGAAAAGCATTTGCGGCTATTGGAGGAACTCCTACGGATCCTAGGAAAAACGGAACTGAAGTGTAATCCCATTAAGGCACAATTGTTGCAGGAATTTGTGTCTTCTCTTGGGATTACAGTGACAGCATACGGTAGTAAGATAGTAACTGAGAAGGTAGAAACCAGTCTACAATTACCTCTGTCAGTAAGTATGCCTACTCTCAGATCTTTCCTAGGAATGGTAAATTATTTGCGGCCTTTCATCCCTGATTGTGCCCAAAAGTCTGCACCACTGTATGATTGGTGGAAAAAGGATACCCGATGGCACTGGACTGAGCAACACACCAATCCAGTGCAGGAGCTTAAAGAAGCTTTAGCGCAAGCGCCAGCATTAGCCAACCCAAAGTACCAACTGCCCTTTCACAGTGAGACTGCCATATCAGAGACAACCATGTCAGCGGTTCTGTCACAGGAAAACTATTGGCCTCGGTTGCTCCATGATCAAGACAAACACACAAATAATTCTTCCACTAGGGCCCATGGCCTCCTTTACCAAGGAGTACCACAGGAATGTGATATCATACCACAATCAGTTGCACAACAATTCTTTAGACCTTTGTCAGCAAAGGAAAATGTCCCTGAAAATGCAGTCCAAATTTTCACAGATGGATCATGTTTTTACGTGGAGGGTTCACCACATGCAGGATTTGGAATATACCTTAACAATCCACATGCAAAGACCCAAACATCAATCTTTCGGTCATGGCAAGTCAAATCAGCACAATTTGCTGAGCTGGCTTCAATTTCTCATGCCCTAGAACTGATGAAAAGGGACCAAGAAATAGTTTTATACTCAGATTCTGCGTGGGTCTGTAATACTATTACAGAAATTCTGCCCTTCTGGCACGCCCACCAGTACATGTCCTCAGATGGGTCTCCACTTAAACATGTATCCCTGTTGAAATTTATTGTAACATTGGTGCAAAAGTTGCCAGTCAAACCATGGGGGTGCAAAGTAAAAGGTAATTTAGGCACTGCCCCATACTGGGAACAAAATGAGGTAGCGGATTGTTTGGCCAAACAAGGAGCACAAGGGGGGGAGATCTGGGAAATTCCTTGGAATTTACTGGATTCAGTCTTGTGCCCCAGCGTTTGTGCCCTCACAAAATCCTGCAACTAAAATGTTCTGCTTTCTTCCCTTTTAGAGCCATGAAGTCGAGGTGGATTGTGATCCTGCTCCATCTGATCAGACACACCAAGGGAGAGGAGACTGGAATGCTCATTGACCAAGAATCCGGTCTACTACCTAGAGGGGAAATCCATCTTATTACATGTGTCCCCAAAGACTAACACCCCTGCTCCTACAACTGTGCCCAAAAATACAGTTGCAATCCCCTATTATGAACCAACATCCTTGGAATGCCCATCAATGCAAGAGGGACCACCTAGCAGCCTAACGGCAACCTCAATCCCTGTAATATTGTTTAATAACGTTAAGTTCATTCATGTGCCGTTGGTACTTAATTTGTCCCAGTGGAACATGGCCGAATTTGGCTCATGTGCCCGGACAAATGGGTCTGTTTTACTCTTCCTTGCTAGTAGATTTGATTGCCTCCCATGCAAGCCGAACTCAGGATCCATTTGCAGAACCAAACCTCCCTCCCCACAGGGGCATTTTCAGATCCAGAAAGTTAAAGGGCTTGGACAGCATACTCGCATCCATCCCAGGACTTTATGGATCTGGCATGTCAATTTGGAACAGAGCCGATCTGTCAGCAATTCGCAGGCATATCGGAAATTTTTAACAGAAGGAGGGTCGGCAAGTGCTGAAACCAGTTCTGCAGGGTGTTGAGGGGCTTGCAGAGGAGGAAAGGTTTACGGTTTATAACATGAAGCTAGAGAGGATGGTATGGGCAAAGAGGTATAATGCACTGCGTATGGAAAGTAAGAGATATAGACCTTACCCAGTGGTATTGTACTCACACTAACACTAGTGGTGGAATGAATGTACATTCTGGAGACAAGTGCAAACCTGTGCCAGTTTCCACAATTTGAAATATAGGGATAGTGACACCACAACCCAAATAGAGGGCCATTTGCTTTCAAGAAGAGCCAGTCACTGCCCACATACCGTGACCTACTGTACGTGTCCTTCACAATGTTGCTGCCCGTGTTCCATCCACAAGATGACTGCTTTACACAATGGCGTCCATACACTCCCTCGGATACCTCGAAAATGACGTGTACAAGGAAAGGTTGCACCTCCCCAAAATGCTCATTCAAGTTCAAGGGCGATGGAAAGCACCACACACTGCCTGCTGCACTGTCAAAGACAATAGATACTTATGCCGTTGTGATGTGTTCGAAATGGACACTCCAGTCTGTGGTCTAAGCAATGACCCAGTTCCCACAGCCAAAGTAGCAAGGGACCCCCAACTGGAAAGTCCACGCCAACCACCTCAAGAAACCAGTCCATGCCAACCACCTCCAGCCAAGTGAGATGTAAGCTAAACTGCCCAGTGAAGTTGTCAAAATGGAGAACACCAAGCACAAGGGTCACCTACCACATGGATGGACTGTACTGTGTCGTTACCAATCACCAGACATTTCTCTATGGGGGTCAGTCGTGTCCAATACCCTATCCAAATTTTTGCTTCATTCCACAGGAGTACACTACTAGTGGGGAAACTGTAGTAACCCCCATACCAGTGTTAACAGAAGACTATATCATTGAGAGTACCCCTGATGTCCCAGATCCTACCACATACATACCCCATTTTGATGTAAAAAATTGATACTCTGTCAGTAAATCACAATTTGCTTGCAAGGAAGGTTACCCATATAATTTATATTAGTAATGATATGGTGAAAACAGGGAACAGTTTGAATTAACTTTTACATGCTGGGAATTTCAGCTTAGTCACAACTAGGACCTGGGTGGAAATGGGAATAAAAGGTGTTCTCATATTGCAATGTGGGGTACTGATTTTCATGACGGGCATGGAGATATATCTTGGCCGACTTCTAAGATGGCAGAGGGAGGAACTTAACAATTTAACGGAAATTAGACATAAACAATTACTCACGTAAGTGTGGCCTCGTCTTTTCTGTCTCAACGGGCCACAAGGGGTCATCTGTTGCCTTATGAGGAATTTTTATGAATAATTTCCTTGTAAATTGGGAATATCTGTAACATATATGTATATAAATAATTTAGAGTAGGAAATATGTGGGTCTGCAAAGGGTTAAACTGGGCTGACAAGCTGGGCTTGAGGACAATCTAATTACCTGTCCTCTTATTTGAATATGCATGAATGCAGGGTAACAAGAGCTGCGGAGTCTTAGAGTCTGATGAGATAACTTAGGAGTCAACAAGCTAGAAAAGAGATCACATCTGAAACTGGTAGTCTATGCGGCATCGTTGTTATCCTCTAGATAAAGGCGTGTGTATTCTCCCATATTAACACCCATATCCATTTAAGGGGTAATTCTTCCTGGCTAGTTCCATGCATAGCTAAGCGCCCCCTTCAAGGGAAGTTAACGACCTCCGGTTTAATTAATTTATCTTCAAATTTATCTTCAAATCCAATTATCACTAAAGAGTGGGCTAGGGTGGGAAATTAATATAACGACAGGAAGGAGGAGAGAAATAACCGCAACCAATCGTAGCCGCCCTGGGTTAGTCAATGGGAGAGGGCTCCATAAAAGGACCCCCCATCCAGTAGAGAGAGAGAGATGAGAGAACCTGGGCCCAGGATTCATTATAGGTAATTATTAAGACCATCTCCCAGCACTTACCCCTTATGCTTGCATTTTTCCTAGGTTTGTCTGTCTATTTGTAATGTAATGTATATACTTTGTGTTTGAAACTAATATTTACTCCCTTGCCAAAAAACTGTAAATGTTTGCGGTGTATTAGATAGACTAATAACCTTAATTCTTTAATAAATGCTTGTTATATTGAAGT
This sequence comes from Rana muscosa, assembly GCA_029206835.1. Lineage (NCBI taxonomy): Eukaryota > Metazoa > Chordata > Amphibia > Anura > Ranidae > Rana > Rana muscosa. Next base: position 231,581,588 of record CM055127.1, on the reverse strand, counting down.
TTTCAAATCCTGTCAAAAAAAGGGATTTTTATAACAGCTTACCTGTAAAATCCTTTTCTTGGAGTACATCACGGGACACAGAGCGACTTAGTCATTACTAATGGGTTATATAGTTTACCTTCAGGTGTTGGCACTGGCCAATTCCAAACCGGAAGTACCCTCCCCTATATAAGCCCCTCCCACCCGGGAGCACCTCAGTTTTGTAGCCAAGCAATAAGTGTCCCAAAAAGAGGGGTGGGAGCTCTGTGTCCCGTGATGTACTCCAAGAAAAGGATTTTACAGGTAAGCTGTTATAAAAATCCCTTTTTCTTTTTCGTACATCACGGGACACAGAGCGACTTAGTCATTACTAATGGGACGTCCCAAAGCAATGCCAAATGAGGGGGGGGGGTACATAAGCTGGGCGCCATCAGGCATGAGGATCTTTTGCGGCCTGCAACACACTGCGCCCAAAGGCAACATCCTCCTGACTTCTAACGTCTACCTGATAGAATCTAGTAAACGTGTGTACCGAAGACCATGTTGCGGCCTTACATACTTGAGCCAGGGAGGCCTGGTGATGCACTGCCCATGAAGTTCCAACCGCTCTTGTGGAGTGCGCCCTAACTTTGAACGGAGGCGGTCTCTTTCTCAAGCCATAGGCTTGTATTATGACCTGTCGAATCCACTTGGCTAAAGTAGATTTTGATGCTGCCTGACCCCTTCTGGGGCCTTCCGGCAGAACAAACAAAGAATCCGTTCTGCGAATCTGAGCAGTGGCTTTTAGGTAAGCTTTAACTGCTCTTACCACATCCAAAGAATGTAATAACTTTTCCTCTACCGAAGTAGGTTTGGGGAAAAAAGAAGGAAGAACCACATCTTGGTTCAAATGAAACCTCGATACCACCTTAGGAAGAAAGGCTGGATGAGGACGTAATACTACTCTGTCCTTATGGACAACCAGATATGGCTCCTTACAGGACATAGCTGCTAATTCCGACACTCTTTTAGCCGAACAAATGGCTACTAAGAAAACCAATTTCCTGGTGAGAAGAACCAAGGAAATGTGTTGTAATGGTTCAAACGGTTGTTTCTGTAGAACCGACAGAACCAGGTTTAAGTCCCAAGGACATATGGGAATACTAACCGGAGGGCTAATACGCATCACTCCTTGTATAAAGGCTTTGACTAGTGAATGCGAAGCCAAGGGCCTTTGAAAAAATATTGACAAGGCCGAAATCTGACCCTTGATAGTACTCAAGGCCAGCTTCCTATCTACAGCCCACTGTAGGAAGTCCAGAATCCTCCCTATCATGTACTTACGTGGATGCCATTTCTTGGTCTCACACCACGTAATGTACGCTTTCCAGATCCTATAATAGATCTGCCTGGATACCGGTTTCCTGGCATTGATCATGGTAGATACCACAGAATTAGAGAGCCCTCTCTTTTTCAGAATGTGGGCTTCAATAGCCAGGCCGTCAAACCTAGGGCTGGTAAGGAAGGGTGGTATATCGGTCCTTGCGACAGCAGGTCCGGACGAAGTGGGAGGGTCCAAGGACTCCTCACTGACATTTTTACCATCTCCGCGTACCATGCCCTTCGGGGCCACGCTGGAGCCACCAGAATCACTGGTTTCTTTTCTACCCTGATTCTGCGGAGTAATCGCGGTAACAATTGTGGCGGTGGGAATGCATATATCAGCTTGAACCGATCCCAAGGGAACACTAGGGCATCCGAGCCGCAAGCTAGGGGATCCCTTGTGCGAGACACAAACCTGTCCACCTTTGCGTTGAATCTGGATGCTAGCAGATCTACATCCGGTGTTCCCCACCGCTGGCATATTGCCTGGAAAACCTCGGGGTGAAGAGACCATTCCCCCGGGCATAATTGTTGGCGACTTAGAAAGTCCGCTCTCCAATTTTCCACTCCTGGGATGAAAACCGCAGATATGGCTGGGACATATCTTTCTGCCCACTCCAGGATGCAATTTGCTTCCTTCTGGGCTGCACGACTTTTGGTGCCACCCTGATGATTGATATATGCCACTGCCGTGGCATTGTCTGATTGAATTCTGACAGGGGACCCCTGGAGTTTGGATGTCCATGCTACTAGGGCATACCGGGCTGCTCGTATCTCTAAGAGATTGATGGGCAGGGCCTTTTCTGCTTCTGACCACCTGCCCTGGAGAGACCATTGCTCCAGCACTGCCCCCCAGCCGATGAGGCTGGCATCTGTAGTGACCACCTTCCAAGAAACCGGACTGAAGGGTTTCCCTCTTTCCAGATTCTGGGGCACCAACCACCAATGGAGGCTCTTGCGAACGGAAGGGGACAGGGACATTGGTAAGTCTAAAGCCTGAACTTTTTTGTTCCAGGCTGACAGTATGGCCCTTTGCAAATTCCTTGAATGGAATTGACCGTAGGGTACCGCTTCGAATGAAGCCACCATCTTTCCCAGCAGCCTCATGCAGAGACGTATGGATGGTTTTCTTTTTGTACCCACTAAGTGGGTCAAATTTCTTAAAGACGACACCTTCTCTGGAGGTAAGAAAATCTTTCTCTGATTTGAATCCAGCCTTAGCCCTAAGTATTCCAGACTTTTGACTGGTCTTAGAGCTGACTTGTCCCGGTTGATAATCCAACCGTGATATTCCAGATACTCGATTGTCTTGTGAATAGCTACTTCCAGCTTTTCCACTGAGTGGTCTATTAGTAGCAGGTCGTCTAGATATGCCATTATCGTTACACCCTGTGTTCTTAGATTGGCCAATAATGGGGCCAGAATTTTTGTGAACACTCGTGGTGCTGTGGCCAGACCGAAAGGTAAGGCTCTGAACTGAAAATGGCGCCCTTCTACTGCAAAGCGTAGAAATTTCTGATGGGCCGGAAAGATGGGAATATGCAGATAAGCATCCCTTATGTCGATCGAGGCTAGCCATTCCTGCCCTTGTAGGGCGGTGGCCACTGATCGGATCGACTCCATCCGAAAGGTCCTGATATTTAGGAACTTGTTTAGCCCTTTTAGATTTAATATGGGCCTCACGTCCCCATTTGGTTTGGGGACTGTGAAAAGGTTCGAGTAAAACCCGAATCCGCTTTCTTCCAGGGGAACCTTCATGATTACCCCTTGGAGCAATAGTTGTTCTAGTGCCAGAAGGAGGGATCCTCTCTTTTGGGGATCTCTTGGCACGTTTGACCTCATAAATTGGGCAGGAGGAGTGCCTTTTAACTCCAGCTTGTATCCCAGACTTACTGCGGAGAGCACCCATCTGTCTCTGATGGTGTCCCGCCAGGTCTCTGTGAACAACTGAAGTCTTCCCCCCACCCGATTGAGCGGGGGCAATACTTCATGCCTTAGGGGGAGGTTTTGTACCTCTCTTGATCCAGGGCTTCTTGTTACCCTGTGATTGTCCCTGATTTCTGCCCCCTGAATTTGACCGCGGAGGCCGTCGGAACTGCTTCACAGCCGATGTGCCCGGGACTGGAGAGGTAGGCCTCTTAAAAGAAGGACTTCTACCCTTGTTCTTAACCGGTAAGAGTGAACTTTTACCGGCAGAAATTTTCTGGATATATTTGTCCAGATCTTCTCCAAATAAGCGTTCTCCATGAAATGGGAAGCTAACCAGCAGTTTTTTACAGGGAGCTTCAGCAGACCAGTTTTTGAGCCACAGAAGCCTACGCATATGTACTATAGACAGCGTAAAGCGGGAGGCCTGTTGGATTGTATCCTTTATGGCGTCCACCGCAAAACACAAGGCTCTAGGCAGGTCAGCTAAGGCATGAGCCTGCTGATCTGGTAAGTCCCTTAAGACTTGTTTCAACTGATCTTTCACTGCTTGGCAGACTCCAATCACTGCTACCGCAGGTTGTGTCACCATACTTGCTGTAGAGAAAGCAGATTTTAGTAAAGACTCCAATTTTTTATCTATTGGGTCTTTGAACATTGGAACATTATCTACTGGACATGTCAGTGATTTGTTAACAGAAGAGATGGCTGCGTCCACTATAGGGACCCTCCATTTTCTTATGAACTTATCCTCCATGGGATAGATCACCGGAAATCTCTTGGGGGGAGCAAATATTTTATCAGGATGCTCCCAATCCTGGTAAATAAGCCCTTCTAATAAAGGGTGGATTGGGAAGGAACAGACCGCCTGGGGAGCTTTTAGCGACCCCAGCGAGGAAACCGTAGTGGATGGTGGTTCCGCCAGAGGCATTTTAAATGCTGATCGGACCATGTTAGTCAGAGACTGAACCCATAATCTTTCAGCCTGAGAAGCTGAGAAAGGTTCTTCCACTGTTGATTCCTCTATAAGTGAATCAACCTCATCCTGATCCCCTTCAGGTAGGTCGATCTCTGTGTGGGGCTGTTCCTCCACTAACAGGCACTCTGAAGGAGGAGACGGAGATCGGACGCGCTTTTCCTGTGACAGGGAAGCAGCGATCAATGCTGTTAATCTCTCTTCCAATCCTCCCAGAGTTGAGGATAAAACCTCCTCTGTTATATATACAGGAGCAGGTGGACTGGGGACAGCCGCAGCACCAGGCATTCCTGCGGGGTTTCTACGGCTACTGACCTCTGCATTCTCAGGGGAGATTGGTGCAGTGCAAGCATGCCCAATATCCTCAGAGCCCGATGGAGACCCCTTTGGCTTCCTGGAAGATTTATTTCCGGAGCGTCTGGACGACATATCCTTTAAGCACAAAGCTGAGGTATTCCCGTCGTCATACACCAATTTTTGCTGGTAATAGTCTAACACAGGTGCTGCTATATACCAGCTGGTGTCCACTAAAGTGCCTTTCTATGGGGATGCCTGCATCAACCGCCTCTGTGTGCCACTGTTTGTTGCTAGCTCTGTTTGCATGCAGCTGACACTTGTACTGTGTCTTTTAACCATGCTGGGACGCCCGCACATGCGCAGAAGCGCCGCGGCGCGCATCGAGCGTCATCCACCCGCCCCGCCCCTTTTTTTTCATAGGAGGCGCGTGCACGCGCCCGCGCGCGCGCCCGTGCGCCAATGGCGCCCTTTTCGAAAACCAACAGAGGACTAGGAGCCAGGGCCCTTTTTGCCGGAGGGCCTGTGCGGTGGATGAACGCAGCAACAGGGCAGAGGAAGTGGATTCCCTCAGAGAAACTTACCAGCTGCCTGGATCTTTTGAGTTGAGAAAACCAAAGATCCATATTTACAAGAAAAATGGACTACAGCGGCCTCTAGTGGTTTAACACAGGTACCGCGGTCCCTGTTTTTTTTTTTTTTTTTCTTGACTACTATTAAAATTTTACATTTTCAGTAGTTATAGGCAAACACAGATATTTAGCGGGAATACCGTTAGGTAACAGACAGAAAGACAAATTAGGCTTGGGGGTCCCCCAATAGAACCAAGTTCCTGAGGGCCCCCACTTACCTGATCCCCGCCGCAGGACTTTGTTTGGTCCACAAAAGTCCAAACTTCACCTATCACGGCAGGCATTGTAATTAAACCTTCAGGGACCGGGTTCCCAAGGATTCCACTCCCCTGGACCTGTATAGCACCCTGCACAGACAGCGTCTTGGTCGTGGGTATGACCAGAGCTCTGGATCCCAGGGTCCAGCCCTCCTAAGAGAAGCATTACAGGCAAAACCTTGCTCTTCTGCTGCAAGGCCCGGGTACCGACCGTTTAGCTATGAAGCTTTTTTGGTGGGATCCGGAACAGCTTACTAAGGCCCAAAAGAACCTGTACGCAAGCCCAGTGAAAACACATGTTACTCTTTGGCCAACACCTTAGACACTGGCAAAAAAAACTGAGGTGCTCCCGGGTGGGAGGGGCTTATATAGGGGAGGGTACTTCCGGTTTGGAATTGGCCAGTGCCAACACCTGAAGGTAAACTATATAACCCATTAGTAATGACTAAGTCGCTCTGTGTCCCGTGATGTACGAAAAAGAAAGGACTCTTATTTAAACCATATCAATAATCATAATCATATTAATTGAATATTAAATATTAAATATTAATATTTAAAAATCAACAGTTGGCGACCACGAAGGGACAATTTCAATCCTTAAAGGACAGACTATGGCTAGCATATGCGAACATAGTAATGCTACGGCACCTACTTGTGCCTATGAAATTGGGGATACTGAGAAATATGAAGAGTATTGGGGAGAGGAAGATATGGATCCTAATTCTACTTTTCCGGTGGCAATGGGAGAAATCGCAGAGCCACAGGAAAATCGAGAATGCACCATGGTCATAGACTTCACAGATGGTTCCACGGGCCACATTTGGTCCCTGAGTGGAGAACCCTTGCCGTAGACTGTTTATCAACATCCAAACTCCAGCATATGATAAATGTACATGTGCGCTATTGTTGCTGGATGCGACAAAAGCATATGATAGTATAGAGTGGAAATATTTCTGGGTGGCGCTTGAAAGATTTGGGTATTCAGAGGTGTTTATCGCCTGGGTAAAACTGCTATATCATGCCCCACAAGCAGTTATATGGAAGGCGGGGAATTTTTCCCCTACTTTCTCACTGGGAAGAGGCACTAGGCAGGGTTGCCCTCTCCCCCAATTATTATTTGCTTTAGCAGTCGAACCTTTGGTAGCCCTAATCAGTAGGGATGAGCCGAACACCCCCCCCCCCCCCCCCCCGGTTCGGTTCGCATCAAAACATAAGACCAAATGAACAGACAAAAAATTTGTGCGAACACCATTAAAGTCTATAAGACAGGAAAGTGAAAAATCATTGTTCATTTTAACCACTTCAATACAGGGCTTTTATACCACCTCAACACCGGGCCTATTCTGGCACTTCTCTCCTACGTGTACAAATCATCATTCTTTTGCTAGAAAATTACTCAGAACTCCCAAACATTATATATGTTTTTTTAGCAGACACCCTAGGGAATAAAATGATGGTCATAGCAACTTTTTATATTGCACGGTATTTGCGCAATCATTTTTCAAAAAATAAATGGTTTCATGAATTAAAAAATAACAAAACAGTAAAGTTAGCCCGATTTTTTTGTAAAGTATGAAAGATGATGTTACGCCGAGTAAATAGATACCTAACACGTCACGCTTTAAAATTGCGCACACTCATGGAATGGCGGCAAACTTCGGTACTTAAAAATCTCCATAGGCGATGCTTTGAACATTTTTACAGGTTACCAGTTTAGAGTTACAGAGGAGGTCTAGTGCTAGAATTGTTGCACACGCTCTAATGCACCACATACCTCACATATGTGGTTTGAACAGCGTTTACATATGTGGGTGGATCTTATGTTTGCGTTTGCTTCTGAGCGCGAGCTACTGGGGACTGGGGCGTTTTAATTTTTTATTTTTTTTTACATTTTTATTTTTTTGATCACTTTTATTCCTATTACAAGGAATGTAAACATCCCTTGTAATAGGAATGTTGTGTGACAGGTCCTCTTTATGGAGAGATGCAGGGTCAATAAGACCCCCCATCTCTCCTCCAGGCTGGAAAGCATGAGATTGGGAAAAATAAATCACTGATCTCATGCTTACTAGCCACAATAGCGGCTTTGTTTACTTCCGGGAACCTGGGCGTGACTTCATAACATCGCGCTCGGGCCTCCAACGGTCATAGAGATGACTGGTGACCATCTGGTCACCGGAAATCTCTTTGCTCGTCATCCGGTGCCCGGACGATTCTTTCTCTGGGCCCCCGAAGGCATGGGAGAGCCCGGAGAAGCGAAGCACCGGATGGCGGCGGAAGGGGGGGATGTTGAGGGCATGTGGCCTGGTACGGTTCTAGAGGGGTGGCACTCTCTTGTCCCCACCTTTTCCTGCAGCCTGCCAGGTTGCATGCTCGGATAAGGGTCTGGTATAGATTTTCTGGGGGACCCCCACGCCATTTTTTTTAACATTTTAGCGTGGGGTTTTCCTTAAAATGCATACCAGACCTGAAGGGCCTGGTATGGATTTTGGAGGGACCCCCACACCATTTTTTAAAAATTTTGGAGCAGGGTTCCCCTTAACCACTTTAATACACTGTGTTATATCAACTACATTGCCTGCACTGACTGAATATAGAGTCTACACTGAATATCTAGTCTACACTAAATATCTAGTCTACACTAAATGCAGAGTATATATATATATATATATATATATATATATATATATATATATATACTAGACTGTATATATATAAATAAATATATATATATATTAAATACACTGCCTGCACCCCACTAACTAACCTGCTTGCTTAATCTAGCTCAATCTATCTCCGTCCACACATTATACACGGCCGCTATGTAAGCAGCCTTATATAGTGTGGGGCTGCCTTTGGAACCCTGCCTTTGGCCAATTATGGCTCTTTTTTTAGCAGAGCACGCTGTGATTGGCCAAAGCATGCAGGTCAGGTGCATGCTTTGGCCAATCATCATACAGCAATGCACTGTGATCTCGCAGTGCATTATGGGGCATTCTGCGGCATAATGTTGGCTGTTTGGCGAACGGACGAACACTTACATTCGACTCGAACATCAAGCTCCTCCCTACTAATCAGGTATCACAAGGGAATAGTTTTTTTCCACGGCCCTATCTGGGAAAAAATTATTCTTTATGCTAATAATATGCTTTTGTTCTTCAGCGACACAGGACCCTGTTGCTCATAGTGACAATTAGGGTTGTCCCGATACCACTTTTTTAAGACCGAGTACAAGTACCGATACTTTTTTTCAAGTACTCGCCGATACCGAATACCGATACTTTTTTTTAATCTCATGTGTCAGTTTTTTTGTTTTTTTTTACATTTTTATTTTTTTATTTTTATTTTTTTACAATTTATTTTATTTATTTATTTTTTACAATGCTTTGTTTTTTTAAGGGGGGGGTCAGTGTCAGTGTGTGTGTTTTTATTTTTTATTTTTTTTTACAATAAATTTTTATTTTATTTTATTCTTTTTTTTTATCAGCCTTGTTGTGGGGGGCTTTGGTGAGATATCAGGGGTCTTAACAGACCTCTGACATCTCCCCTTTGAGACAGGGAAAGGGTCTAGGGACACAGATTCCCCAGTCCCTCTCTCAGCAGCCTCAGCTGCGCTGAAAATGAATGGAGAGAAGACAGCGGCTCCTCTCCATTCATAAACTGAAACATTGTAAACACAGTTTACGATGTTTCAGTTATGTGAATGGACAGAGTCAGTGATGACTCTGTACATCCCGACAAGTAAGGAGCCGGATTTACCGGCTCCTACCTCCGCTCTCCATCCTGAGATACCGAGGGGGTGGAGGAGGGGCACGGCGGCATTGAGGTGAAGGGGGCACAACGGCACGGAGGTGAAGGGGGCACAGCGGCACGGAGGTGAAGGGGGCACAGCGGCACGGAGGTGAAGGGGGCACAGCGGCACGGAGGTGAAGGGGGCACAGCGGCACGGAGGTGAAGGGGGCACAGCGTCACGGAGGTGACGGGGGCACAGCGGCATGGAGGTGAAGGGGGAACAGCTCCGGGAGCATTTGAGCAGCAGACAGGCAATTGGATCAGATTCAGTTTACTTACCTGCCTGAAGACTCGCTCTGGTCTCTGCCACGCTCTCCGCCTTGGTCTCCGCCCCGCTCTCCGCCCTGGTCTCCGCCCCCCGCCGCACACTTTCCGTCCTGCTCTCGGCCCTGGTCTCCGCCCCCGCCACGCTCTCTGCCCTGGTATCCGCCCCCCGCTGCACACTCTCCATCCCACTCTCCGCCCCCCGCTCTGAGAAAAAAAAAAGTATCGGACTGGGCATCGGGAGCATTTGCGCGAGTACAAGTACTCGCGCAAATGCTTTGTATCGGTACCGATACCGATACTAGTATCGGTATCGGGACAACCCTAGTGACAATGGAAACAATTTCCTGGTTTGGGAATTATTTGGTTTAACTGTTAATTGGTCTAAATTTACTCTTTTGCTTTTGGATGAGATTGTGGACCCCACTGTTTCCCATTTTTGCCTGGTTCAGATAGCATCCTCTTTTAAATATATTGGTATAACTGTTACTGCGAATCCTTTATATTATTGTCAATTAAATGTAATAGAAATTAAAGAAAAAATATTGCGCTGGTCTCAAAATATACAACAACCGTGTATAGAAAATATATATTAAAGCTGCTACATAAAAAGTGACTAAATTGGATGAAATGGTGAGTAGGTATGTAGCGCTAAATTCTGAGGGAGACCAAAGAAATGAAAGTCTCAAAAAGTATAAATAACAACAGTGAAGTGAGTCCATAACTGTCCATTTAAAAATCCGTGATCTAAACGGCTGTAACCACCCGTGAAACAATATGGATCATCACATAACTTCTGAAGGGAAAAGAGAGGTAGAATACTCTTACCAGAGCCGGTGGATCTGCAGATTAGGCAGATCGTATGGGCATAAGAAATCTCAGTGGCAGTTCTCTTCTACTTGTCTACTAGTTTTACTTTTAATTTCTCAGAATTTAACGCTACATCCCTACTCATCAATTAAATGTAATACCCCTCCTCTCTCATCTTGGAGACAAAATTAAGCTTCGGAATAAGCTATGTTTATCTTTGATTGGTAGGGCTAATCTAATTAAAATTATCCGTATGACCCAATTGCTCTATTTTTTCCATAAGGCCGGTTTCACACTGGGGCGGTGGGGGCGGTATAGCGCCGCTATTTTTAGCGGCGCTATACCGTCACGATTGCAGAGGTATTCGGCTGCTAGCGGTGCGGTTTTAACCCCTGCTAGCGGCCGAAAAAGGGTTAATACCACCCGCAAACTGCGGCTACAGCCGCGGTTTGCGGGCGGTATTACCACGGTATCCCATTCATTTCAATAAGGAGTGGTGGAGGAGTGGTAAACACACTGCTCCTCTCACCGCTCCAAAGATGCGGCAAGTAGGACTTTTTTTTAAGTCCTGTTAGTGCACCGCTCCAGTGTAAAAACCCTCGGGGCTTTCACATTGGAGAGAAAGGAGCCGCTGTTTAGGCTCGGTTTGCAGGCACTATTTTTAGCAAAATAGCGCCTGCAAACCGCCCCAGTGTGAAAGGGGCCTTATACACTAGTTGTAATTCAACTGAAGATATTTTGGGTAATTGACATGTAGCATACCCATGCTTTAGCCCCCGCTTACCTTCACCTGCGGGGGCAGGACACACCATGCCACAAGCCCGTGTCCTCCTTATCAGAGGTCAGGCGGTGTTTACAGATTTGGGTCCTGCAGCGAGTTACCTCTTTCCACTGGTTCTCGTCCCCAGATTATAGGGAAAAGTCTATATTCTTCCCCAAGAAGGCCAATGTCCATACGACTTTAACTCCAACAAAGAGTTTATTTTCCTTTTGTTTCAGTTAACGGGAAATTGAAGAGAGAAAAAAGCTAGCGAAGATAGGAGGTAGATTCAGGCACACAACACCCGACTCACTCGTCGCCACTCGATCCTGAGTGGGTTTAGCTCACCCGGATAGATCCCTCTCACAGTCTAGGAGTGGAGCTCGAACAGTACTATCACCTTGTCCCCTCCAGGGACGGGTTCAGGAGATCCTCTATAGCAGCAGAATCCTGGTATTCCTGAATCCAGAACTTCCCTTAACCTTCTGTAGGATTCAGAGAATAGACAATGCCAATGGGCACTCTACAGGGTTAACTTTGTTGAGCAAGGACAGGTCCTGACAGGTCACCAGGCCTTTCCCGAGACAGCAACCTACTATCACTCGTCTCCTCTCCCTAAACATGGCGTCTGCCCCTTATATACCATCTCCCGGCACAGCAGGCGAGGCCCCACCCACTGCACAGCAGCCGAGAGAGGACATCCAGTGTGCCACTGTGTCACCTGAAGTTTGACCCTAGGCCTAGGCAACAGCGCCACCCACAGGCCAAAGTGGAACCACACACCAGACAACACCACAGCAGAGCAGAGTCCAGAACTAAATTAGAAAGCCTGGGCCAAACTATTGCCCAGGCTGTCCCTTAAATTTGGGCATAGCGATCCCCTAAATTTAGGGGTCCGCTACAGACACATTGCGGTTGATTTACTAAAACAGGAGAGTACAAAATCTGGGTTTTTTGTCAAAGCTTAATTGAACAAGCTGAAGTTAGAAGCTGATTGGCTACCATGCACAGCTACACCAGATGCACTCTTCAATTTTAGTAAATCCACCCCTATATTTCGTTCCTTATTGTGGCTGGATAAAGTGCCTAGGATTAAAGCAAGGCTGTCAAACTCAATTTCATCGTGGGCCGCATAAGCATTATGGTTGCCCTCAAAAGGGCCGGTTGTATCTGTAAGATTAGATGTCCAGCGCATCCCCTCCCCCTACATTAGATGTCAAGAGCCACCCCACCATCAGAAGTTGAGTCTCCCACTCTCCCTTACATCACAGGGCACCCCCCCCTTACTGCTGCTGCTGGGAAGAAGCTGGATGCATTGCTTGAAAGCAGAAAGTAAGGGTCTGGAAGAGGACCAAAGGAGGGCTGGAGCTCTCCGGCAGCTGCAGAAGAGGTGTGAGGGTCGGATTCGGCCCGCGGGCCTTGTGTTTGACACCTGTGGATTAAAGGATAAGTTCGCCTTTTAAAAAAAAATAATAAATGTACATTTTTTGCAGGTTAAAAAAATAGCATTTAAAAAAAAAATTGGAGCATATAAAGCATTGCACCCGCGATCTGCTGGTGCCATGTAGGGCTCCTGCAGACTTCTCAGTGTATCTGTCTGCTCATACCTAATACTAAACTACCATGACACTCAACAGTTCATTGAGAACTACAAGCCGACAGCTGCAAGGGGTTTCGGGACGTGTCGTTTCCCATTCACAGAACACTGAATGGATGATGTGGCTGGGCGGGCGGAGCCCTGTACGGCTGTGTTTTCTTTCGATAGTGGCAGCAAGTGGGGGGAGACAATCTCCCACTCGTTGTCAAAACAGGGACTCAGGGGAGTGCGGGGGAGGTGCAATTGTAACATGTTACACCCTGAATATGCGTGTAATATGTTACAAAAGGTGAACTTATCCTTTAAACAGGAACATCTGCAGCGTCCTAAGGCCTCATGTTTTGCAGCATTTTTGCAGTAGCGTTTTTCAGCAAAACCATACTCCCAAAAAAGCTTATGGCTCAAAAACGCTCATAAACGCTGAGAAGCTGCGTTTTTCAGAGTTAATAACCCATACACACGATCGTTTTTCATGCCGTTAAAAATGCCATTTTTAAAAATGGGGACTAAAACCGATCGTGTGTATGCTCCAGAGCATTTTTAACAACGTGAAAAACGGGCATTAAAAATTTCGAACATGCTCTATTTTTCCATGTCGTTTTTTTAACGACGGGAAAAACGATGGTGTGTATGCTTTGCCGAGGTGAAAAAAAATGCGCATGCTCAGAATCAAGTATGAGATGGGAGCATACGTTCTGGTAAAACTAGCATTTGTAATGGAGATAGCACATTCGTCACGCTGTAACGGACTGAAAAGCAGGAGGCTGAAAAGCGTGAATCGTCGCTCAACAAACTTTACTAACATGAAGGGTGGCACCATCCGAACGGAACTTCACCTTTATAGTGCCGTCGTACGTGTTGTACGTCACTGCGCTTTGCTTGAACGTTTTTTAAAATAATCGTGTGTACGCAAGACAGGCTTGAGAGGAAACATGAAAAAAAACGTCGAGAAAAACGTCGGTTTAAAAAATGGCATGAAAAACGATCGTGTGTACGCCGCATTAAAGTGCTTTTACAGCTTAAAATCTCCTCTTTCAACCCACTAGTTCTGGGGGTTTTTTTCCAGCCAGAAAATGCCCCTGCCAAAAAACGCTGATAAAAGGGGAGTTTACTGGCTGAAAATTACTTAAGTGATTTTTTTTTTTCGATAGGTACCTATTGTGATTTTTTTTTTCACTTGTAGAACTAGTAGAATCTCCTCCTTTTACAAGTCATTCAGCTGCTGAATTTGATGAAGGATTTCTGTGCAGAAAGAAGCAAAGGAACAGAAGCTGTGTTTTCTCAAACTCACAATCCTGTTGTTCTCACCGGAGAGAAGCTTGCCATTAAAATGTATGTAGCGGGTGTTTGATTTTAGGGGAGACATCGGGGTGGTAGTGTAACCCAGATGCATTGATTGTCAGGGAATCTGAGAATCTTTTGTGGTTCTTGGAGGACTCTGGTGGTGTGAGGTTCCCTGCGGCCTGCAGGTGGCGCTGTCGCCCTGGCTGGAGCTAAACACTCACCGCAAAACTGTTTCCTTTTTGTCCTTTCCTGGCGCTGGTACGGCGGAGCAGGGGAACCTGCTGTGACACAAAGGGCGAGGGGATAAATGGGGCGGACGCCCTGACCTTGGGTTCAGAGTTGGAGGACGCAACCGCACCCAGGCACCTTCAGCTTGGGTGCTGGCGTTCCGGAGTTCCGGGCCCAGGTGCCCTTGACCTGGCCGGAGCGAGAGATGGAGTCCATCTCAGGCACCTTTAGCCTGGGGTGAGGTACTATGGTGGAAGCCTGGAGCTCAGTACCTTCGACTGAGTTCCGCGAGGGTGGAGGAATCCGAGGGGGCCCTAACTCCTTGGGTGCCCGTGTCTGAGGTTGAGAAGACTGGTGAGCGGAACTTCTCTGGAGAGTCCGGCGCAGCATTGCTGGTGACAGAGAGGCCTCCAGTGACTCCCTTGGACGGATTACCTTCCCCTGATAGGGGCTACAATAGTGAAGGTAATTCACGTTCTGATCAATATAGTCAGTGGCAGTGACTGTTCGCCACTGGTGATACTACAGTGGTTAGCTTTATCTACAAGAATTGTGCCTTGGCCTACTACCCGCAAATACTGAAGTGTTACATAGGTCTCAACCGGTCTGTGCTGTATGACTATTTATTGAGAAGAATAAATACGAGTTGGACCTATTCAGTGTGTGGAACTCTGGTTACTAGGAGCAAAGGGGAGTCAATCCGAGGAGAGGATTGGACTCTGGGACACATACACAGGCCCGATAGTTCTGGCCTTCACCTCTACACCTTGGAGGACATGGGCCGTGGTGTATCTCATCCCTCCCCCCAGTGTTAACCCCTAGACGAGACAGACAAGCCGTGAATGAGAAGGGGGTGAGAGGGGTGAGTTCGCTACATGTATCTCACTGAAACCAGAGTACAGTGGTATATTGACTAGAATATATAAAGAAGGGGCGCATGCGCGGAACCTAGCCGAACGGACATGCAGGCTTAGAGCTCCGCTCCAGGGGGAGATTACACCGGAGACCCATGAGCAGCAGCGGCTCCCTACACAACTCCCGCGGACACCCGAAGCCCGACAGAACCCCCCTCTACCACAGCGATGGTGCTCGGGGGATCCAAAGCCAAATACAAGGCTGGGAACATCAGAGATGCTCTGTCCAGGCCGTCTGCCAAGATGGCGCCGACATCTTCCTCACAGCCCTGCACACCGCGCTCTACCAAGCCACAACTTCACAGCATGAAGACACCAGAAATCAACGGTGAGTCTGACTCTGACACAGTCAGTAATACAATCAAGCATGTTTAATCAATTTGAACGTATGCTACAGAAAGCACTTAAGCAAACTTCTGACCACATTACTGACAAGCTGACTCATGAGATTAGAGAGTTAAGCCTCGTACACACGACCGAGTTTCTCGTCGTAAAAAACACGTCGTTTTTTTTCGACGAGATTTTTGTTAAGCTTGTCGATTTTCTCGTCAAGCTTTCTATGCGTACACACTGACATTTCCCAATTTCCTCGTTGTTCTCCACGCTCACGTCCAGCACATACGACGGCACTATAAAGGGGAAGATCTTTTTTCTTGGCGCCACCCCTTGGGCTGCTTTTGCTGATCTCGTGTTACCGCGTGTGAAGTAAAAGTTTGGGAAGAGACGATTCGCGCTTTTCAGTCTTCGTACTTTTCAGATCGTTTTTTGCGGTTCAGTTTGTGCTTGTGGGTTCGTATCTTGACTTTCAGGGCGTCTAGGCAGGTCGTATCTGTTTTACAGTGCGTTCTTGCCTATTCATTTATGTTTTTCAGTTCGTTATTCATAGGCCTTGCTGTTCTAAAGTGCGTTCTGTTCTGTACGTTCTGATAAGACGACCGTTTCTTATTAGCCATGTCGCCTGGACGTTCTCGTCGTCGAGTTCGTGCTGTGCGTGCGCTTGGTGTTGGTCTGCTTGTTTTGGACCAAGACCAGTCCATGAATGGTGTGAGGAGGAGTTCATGGACCAAGAATTGGTTGCTCCAGCGGGACCAATTCTGCCATATGCCTCTGCTGCGGGAGATCGTCGAGAATAATCCTGAGGACTACAGGAATTTTCTGCGGATGTCTGACCCCGTTTTTCAGGAACTGTTGGCTTTGGTGTCCCCCTATATTACCAGGCAGGACACCGTTATGCGGGAAGCCATCAGTGCTGAGCAGAGGCTCATCGCCACGTTACGTTACCTGGCGACAGGGAGAAGTCTTCAGGACTTGAAGTTCACCACAGGCATCTCCCCCCAGGCTCTGGGCCTCATAATCCCAGACACCTGTTCTGCTATTATACAAGTCCTGCAGGAGGACTATATTAGGGTAAGTTTTCTCCATTAACATCACATTTTATGTATTACATGTATGCTAATGTATTGTATTTCTTTCATCCTTCCCTAATTACCATGATTGTAATATGCTGAGAATGTCCCCTTTGTCCCCATGCATGCTGGAAGCTTTAGATTGCCCCTTTTTTCTCCTCCATAAATATTTCCCTTCACTAACTTTTCCAGCAGGGGCGCCTGTTGCTCCAAATGTTTGGGGGTCCCACCCCAATTTATGAACTAAACTTCCTCCTTTTTTGCTCAGGTGCCTATTAAACGCCCCCAGTTGTCCCCTCTAATGCAGCCATTTGGTTCCCTCCAATGCAGCCATTTTCCCCCCAGCCCTGCACTTACCTTCTTGTGGTCAGCGCCATCCTTCTTCTGTCCTTGATGTCTTCTCCTTCCCTTGATGTTGCATCAGCCAATCATGTTACCATTAAACAGACTTGGTGAACATGATTGGCAGAGCAGCCTGCCAGTGTTTCCCCAAGGAATGCCCCCCCCCTGCGTCCCCTATTTTACTTTTCGGAAGCCAATTACATCCCTCAGGTTGTAATGTGCAAGACTATTTTACTACCTGTTTCTGCTATGCAATTTGAACCCCCTAAATGCCGCAATTATTCATATGTCGGTCGCTAAACAAGAGGCCATCCACCTGAATAGTGGGCGGCATAGACACTACATAGGTTAATGCAACGCATGAACCTATGTATTGTTCTGAGTGATGGGCACAGGAGAGAGGGGGCAGTGCTCCAGCGCCCACTCTGGACGCACCGCCACTGCAATGCTATCCTGTGGCCAAACACATTTCCCCCCCCCCCAAAATAATTTAGTAATGGCCCATCAGAGGGGGTGATGAATCTGATAAATGAGCCTTCCCTTATACTTATTTTAAACACCTTAATAAACGTAGAATTTGATTGATGTTGGCCTTGTTTTTTTTTTAATCAAATTTCCTTGTAATGTCTGACTTTGGTATACTAATATTATTTCATCTTGTTTCACTCCACAGCTTCCTTCCACGCCACAGGAATGGCAGACTTGGGCATCAGAGTTTGCCACGCGGTGGGACTTCCCCAACTGCGGCGGTGCCATAGACGGGAAGCACGTCCGCATCGTGCCGCCACCCCGTTCTGGGTCCTACTACTACAATTACAAGGGGTTTCATAGCATTGTGCTGATGGCGGTGGTGTATGAATTCCTCTATGTTGATGTAGGGAAGAATGGCCGGATGTCCGATGGGGGATCCTTCATCCAGACGGAGTTTGCCCTCCGTCTCCAGAGTGACGACCTTGCATTGCCACCGGATGCAGGGAATATTGAAGGACTCCCCTTTGTTTTCTTGGCTGATGAAGCCTTCGGACTCGGACGGCATCTTATGAGGCCATTTCCACAGAGGACCCTGACCCCAGAGAAGAGAGTGTTTAATTACCGGCTGGCCAGGGGCCGAAGAGTTGTCGAAAATGCCTTTGGCATAATGGCCAGCCGGTTCCGCCTTTTTATGACTTCAATACACTTGGCGGACTACAAAATAAACTATGTCGTATTATGCTGATGTGTGCTACACAACTTTCTGAGCCAAAAATCTAATTCCTATATGGCCTCAGTTTTGCCAGAGGCTGGACTTTCCCCTGCAAATCCCCTGCCGGGCCTGGAATCTGCCCGTCCTGGCTTGCCCTCCCAAAATGCCCGTGAGGTTCGGGACAAATACATGGAGTATTTCACGGGTAGGGGGGCAATTCCTATGCCAGCCTATGTCTAAGGATCCCAATAAAAAGCTTGTTTAAACCTTTAATTATTTGTTCTTTCCTGTCTCCTAGTTTGTCTTTGTGCATTTGTAGTGCCAAGTGTATTTTACTTTAGTAAATAACAACCATTTTACTATGTAACCTTACAAAATAACCAAATAAGCTTAGAGGGTATTATAAAAAGAAGCTACACGTTGTTTGTGGTCAAATATTTTACTCTGTGCACATTCTCACCATTTTTATTTTTTTCTGGTTTTCTGGTTTTTTGGGTTGGCCTGGCCCCAACCCAGCAATTTTTTGCTTATGAAAATACAAAAATAACAGTTGCATTCCAAAAATTACAACATTGGATACCTCTGAGCAATCTGAGACATTCACTTACACAAACTATGTCTCTATGTGCCCGTCCTAATATGGGGTCCTGCCACCCCTTGCCCAGGCAAAAATTGAATATGCACACATTTGGGATTTTTTACATCTATGAAGTTTACAATCCTGATCCCTATTGTCAACATGTGCTATCTGCCATCAGGGGTGATCAATGGACGTGTTTTGGGGGTGCAACCCCTTCCTCAGTTCACCGACTTTAGATACGAGGAAGGGGTTGCACCCACAAAAGACGTACATGGATATCCCCTGATGGCAGATAGCACATGTTGACACACTGTGTGCAGATTCAATTTTTGGCTGGTTTGATTGTCAAAAAAATTTGAATAGTTGCAAAAACAAACATGTAAAAACAAATGTGTTTGGATGGCTTATTGAATTCTCCCCAAAACATCGAGAATGTCTTTAAATGTTTGTTCCATCACATGGATTCTTTGTTTAATAAGGTCCAGTTCCGTGCTACATTCCATCACTTGCTGGATGAGGCGGAGGGCACTGTCAGCAGAGAACCGTGTACTATCCTTCACAACATTTATATCCCCTAAAAACAAAAAACAAAAGGTATTATAACTCTGCAGGCCTACATCTCTTACCTGAAGCTGTGGTGACAGATACTGACCTGTTGTGGTGACCAGATCCACAACGTCATCCACCTCTCCTTCCTACACTTCTCCTTCCTCCACCTCAACTTCCTGCACATCTTTCGGTTGTGGGTCTTTGGGAGTTTGGGGTTGCTTGGAAGTTGTGGGGTGCATGTGCTCCCTGGAGTGTCCTCCTCCCAGTCTTCTCTCCCCTATGAGAAGCAAACAAAAGGTCAATTTATCACACTGTAAATCTCAATGTTAAAATAAAAACAGGCTAAATTGATTGGAAGTGTGGTACAAGTGTGTGTTTGGGCGGAATTTAAAGAGGAATGCATTATTTATGACCAAGAATATGCTTAGTATTCACCTTTGGATGTAATTTATTTGACATGGAGGCACCACAAAAATTCTCGTATGCACCTGTGTGGGACACCCAAAAAAGGCGGGTCTGGTGGCCCACACTATAGTGCTCCAAAGTACAGATGTGGAAGCAGCTGCTGAGTGTCCTCCCCTTTACACTGATAAAAGTTTGCATTTCATTCTCTTTACAAACACATCATCTAGACGAAAAAATATGCCACAATTTTGGAGCAAAAATGGCAGATGTATAATTACTTTTGTGGCTCTAAAATAAGCCAAAACCGCGGATAGTGGCCGAACGAAGTGTCGGTAACGTAACGAACGATTACTGTGCCCAACCAAGTTCAAAATATTACATTTTGGAAGCGAGTCCAATATGAGAAACCAAAATAAAGAGCAACATGTCAGTTTAGAAAAAGATTAATATCAGAAAAGTCTACATTTTACTTACTTTTAGCGAGCATTCTCTTTATGCTCCTCAACTGCTCTGGCTCCCTCAGTTTGAGGTCTGACCACCTCTTTCTGAGCTGCTCATTTGAGCGTTTCACCCCGAAATTCGCCTTCAGACTCTTCACGACTTTAGTGAGGATTTTGGCCTTCCTTCTATTTGGTTTGCTATACGGCCCATGCTTGGCATCATAATCAGCCTTGAGCAAGATGTCCGCCATCTCCGCCAAAGACATATTCAATGCCTTGAATCACCTCCTTGATCGTGACGTTTCCTCGGTCTCCGGGCTTGTCTCCTCCTCGTTAGTTGCGGAATTATCAGACACCTGCTGTAACTCCGCCATATCTGTCTGCGCGCCGAAAGAGAAGGGGCGGGGAAAAGATGTTAGTTAGAACGTCATGGGCGGGCAACGTGTGCGGAGCGACGTGTTCGTATTTTGACGCATGCGTGGTGTGTATATAGCAAACACACATGTGACTATAGTACGTTCGGTGTGCGGAGAGAGGAGTTCAAGTGACGGACGTGCGAACGAAGGTATGTGATTTTGTGACTTGTACAAATTGTTGGCCTATACTGTCTTGAGAATGTTGGAGGATATATATGGTGACTAGCATGTTAAGGAGGTTAGACTGTTTGCCTCACATTAGTTATATATAATTTATTTAACTTGCAGATACAATATGAATGTCTTTATAAGCGACAAGGATTTCCTGGCGGAATTTATTGACCGGGTAAGGGAGCTGCCCGCTCTGTGGGAGACGAAAAACCCCATCCACAAAAAAAGAGGGGTGAGAAAAGCAGCGCTGGAGAAGCTGCTCCCATTTGTGCATACCAAGGTGCCCACAGCCACAGCAAAACAAGTGGACACTAAAATTGGGAGCTTGAGAGGTACCTATAGGACTGAACGCTCTAAGGTGCTGGCTTCTCAGAGGTCAGGAGCAGCAGCAGATGATGTGTATGTCCCGATTTTGTGGTACTACAACAGGATGTCCTTTCTGGATGACCACATTGAGACAAGGCCATCACTCTCCACTCTTCCCCCCAGACTTCCCTGCAGCCAACCTGAGCCTTCTCTGGAGCAAGAGGAGGCAGCCATCCTGGATGATCCTGATTTGGCCATCTGGAGCCAGGTATAGTATTTTTCGAAAATGTATTGGGATAAACTTAATGTTTGACAAATATGTCAAGATGACAAACATAAACTATTTTGGATTGCACAAGTGAAATCAAGATCTGTAGACATTATTCTGCACTTAATTGGGTGCTAAATAGTCAATCTGATGTAGTGGTAAATTTAAAGCAAGGATTTATGGATTTACATTCTAATTGCTTCAATCAGGATTACAAAGTTTGATGCAAAGATTAAACCAACATATTAAACTATGTCCCTTTTTCATACACAGGATGAAATCAGCCAGGAGGAGGGTCTGGAAACTGTCAGACAGGAGGTGGCAGGGCCCAGTGGCAGCCAGGAGGTGGCAGGGCCCAGTGGCAGACAGGAGGTGGCAGGGCCCAGTGGCAGACAGGAGGTGGCAGGGCAAAGGAGAAGCACCAGATCCCAGGTGCCTCCCATCCGGCTTCACAAAAGAGGCAGGAGGGACAGGAGCACGAGTGAGGCAGCAATGGCCCTTATTCGTGAGGCCCATGCCACCCTCCAGGAGCCCACATCCCCTGAAGAGGCCATTGCCGGCCTAGTGGAGGCTAAGTTCAAGGTGATGAGCATGGAGCAACGCCTCCTATGCGAGCCCCTGCTCATCACCTTGCTCAACAAGGGGGTGATGGAGAAAATTACCCACAATACCGCCATATGTGAGGTGGCACAACTGACCCAACCTCAACCTCCACCTCCCCCTTCTTCTTCTGCCCCACCCCCTTCTGCTACACCTCCCCCTTCTTCTTCTGCCCCACCCCCTTCTGCTACACCTCCACCTTCTTCTTCTGCCCCACCCCCTTCTGCTACACCTCCCCCTTCTTCTTCTGCCCCACCCCCTTCTGCTACACCTCCCCCTTGTTCTTCTGCCCCACCCCCTTCTGCTACACCTCCACCTTCTTCTTTTGCCCCACCCCCTTCTGCTACACCTCCCCCTTCTTCTTCTGCCCCACCTCCTTCTGCTACACCTCCACCTTCTTCTTCTGCCCCACCCCCTTCTGCTACACCTCCACCTTCTTCTTCTGCCCCACCCCCTTCTGCTACATCTCCTCCTCCTCCTCCTGACAGGAGTACCCCTCCAGTGGGCCAGCCTCCAGCCAAATGAAGAAGGAAGGCTGCAGGGAAGGCTTCAGGGAAGATTGCAGGGAAGGTTGCCAGGAAGAAGAGGAAGTGATGGCCTTGCATCATTGTGGTCGGACAGAAGGCAGCCTGTTGTAGTACCACAGACTTGGGACATATATCTCACCTGCTGCTGTTCCTGACCTCTGGGAGGCCAGCATCAGATTGTGTTCAGAAATGTTGGCCTTCTCAAGCTCCCAATTTTAGTGTCCACACAGGGTTGCTGTGTGCTCTGGGGTCCCTGGGATGCACAAATGGCAGCAGGTTCTCCAGCGCTGCCTTCTCTTTATTTTATTTTTAAACATGAATAAATGTGATTTTTGTTTACGTTCATACTTGACTATGTGTATTTGTAAAAATTCTAAATCTAGCTTTGGAGTAAGCAGATACATTTGACTGACAAAAAAAGGGACAGATAACAACCCCCCAAAAGAATAACTAAATCTGATTATCAAAAAAACATGGTGGGAAATTTAACTAATATAGAGTCCAAAATTAAATGGGAGATCACTACCAAAACATTGCGAAATTATAATTAACATCATTTTTAAAAATATTACCATTTAAATTATTCCTAAAAACTTGCACGATATAATACACATAAATCTTCTTAAGAGCAGCATGAAAAAGGTTAAAAAATAAGTCATAACTCTGTGTGAATATCAGCAGCAAAAGAAGGTCACTCGTTTTGATTAATGTAACATTCTAACGAAGATTTCAATGCAGAACATTTAAACGATGCAATATTTTTGAGCGTGACGAATGTGCTCTCTCCATTACGAAGGCTTGTTTTACCAGAAGATGCGCTCCCGTCTCATAGTTGCTTGTGAGCATGCGCGCTTTTGGAAGAGTCGTAAAAGCATACACACGAACCATTTTCTCGTCACAAAACAGCCCGACGAGAAACACGACGAGGAAATCTGGAATCCTGACGAGAAAATAGAGAGCAGGTTCTCTATTTTCTCGTCGAGATTCTCTGCAAATTTCTCGTCGTAAAACCATACACACGAACGTTTTTCTCGACAAAAAAGCTCTCGCGGCACATTTCTTGCCGGTTTTGGACGAGAAACTCGGTCGTGTGTACGAGGCCTTAGGCCAGAGAACCGCTGAGCTGGAAGTGAGAGTGGATGAGCTAGAAAACCACACGCAGCTATACACTAGTGAATTTGAGAATCTCAAGGAGGAGAACCTAATATTGCAGTCTCATTTAGAAGATCAGGAAAATAGAGACCGCCCATCCAACTTATGGATTAGAGGGATAGCTGAGACAGTTCTTGATGTGCGCGCCACCATTATAGCCCTGTTTTAGGGATTGAAGCCTGCCATCCCAGTGGAGAGGTTAGAGATGGATAAAGTACACAGGGCCCTAGCTCGACAAAAACCTAACGGCCCGCCCAACGAAGACTCGATGGACTGACATTTACCCACAGCTCTGATTCGCTTATACTAATTCCCTCGGCGACACAAGCGTGTGGCAGCTATGTTCTGGCGACAATATTGCAACCCACTCCCCATAGATCCGGGAATACCACATCCCCACATTCCCTGACACCTTCTCTCCTCTCAGCCCTATGGGTCTAATACACCTACCAGCACTGGTCTCCACCCCTAAGTCCACTCGGAACTTTTTGGACTTCCTGGAATATACCTGTCCATGCATGGACTCTGCTTTGCCCACATGGTAGCACCCGGGACCCCAAACGTGAACCCAGATTGCTGTTTAGAGCATATTTGCTTCTACACCCGGGATACTCCCACCTGACCCTACCATGAAGACCCC
This sequence comes from Rana muscosa, assembly GCA_029206835.1. Classification (NCBI taxonomy): domain Eukaryota; kingdom Metazoa; phylum Chordata; class Amphibia; order Anura; family Ranidae; genus Rana; species Rana muscosa. The sequence continues at coordinate 231,557,528 of CM055127.1, read as the reverse complement.
TAGAACCCTCAATGTCTGAAGAGCCAGGTTCTACTTGCAATATACTGTCTTAACCCCCCAGATTTTGTCATCCTTACAGATTGGCAGTCAGCTGGCTACAAGTGACATACCACCCAGCCAACAATGTCTTGCTACTGCTGCATCCAAGCTTCAAATCTAGTGTTCATTGTTAATTGTTACGTTTTTTTTATTTAGATGTTATTCTTTTAGTTCTCTGGTGTTGTTCCCCCTTCTGGTACTTCTTGCTGCCTCGCCCCCTGCCATCAGACTCCTGCTCGTATTATGCAGGACCCTGATGGTAGACTCGGAGCCTCCCATGGACTGCTTAACACTCCACTGGGACGCTCTCCTACCCTATTGTTAAGCTATTATTCACTGATACCTATTGCTCCTAACAGGGCTGTTCTAATTGGTTTTGTTCCCTCTTATCCTGTCCTTTTCTTCCCCTTTCTTTCTCTCCCATCGGTAGCTGTGGTTTGCGCCTTGTGTCCTGCCTCTACTACAGAAATTAACATCCTAGTCATGCTATGGCCCCCATTAACATCCTCTCCTTGAATGTTCAAGGATTCAACACACCACACAAATGTACCAAGGCACTACGTTCTGTTGCAGCCGCTCATGCCGCGTACACACGATCATTATTCACGGCGGTTAAAAAACCGCCGTGAATAATGACAGGAAAAACGAGGGAACCGCTTGGTTCCCTACACACGGTCGTTTTTCCCGTCATTTTTTCTCTTGACGAGAAAAACGACCGTCTGTGGGCTCCGCGGCAGTGTTTCCCTATGGGAAAACTGCCGCGGAAAAAAATGCTGGAAAAAACGAAGAGAAAATTTAGAACATGTTCTAATTTTTCTCGTCGTTTTTTATGCCGTTTTTCTCGACGAGAAAAACGACATAAAGCCCACAGACGATCGTTTTTCTCGGCGAAATGAAAAAATGCAGTTTTTCTCGTCGAGAAAAGCGGTCGTGTGTACGCGGCATCAGGCTCATTATTATCTGCCTACAAGAAACTCACTTTACAGATAAATGTTTCCTACGATTCTATTCAGCCCCAGGCAAATCGAAGCAAAGGGGGACCCTTATCAGTTTCTATCGTTCCATGCCATTCACCCTAACTTCACAACTGAACGACCCCAAAGGCAGGTACCTCATAATCACGGGCTATGTTTCGGACACTGCGATCACGATTGTGTCATATTACGCTCCCAATAAACGCCCACTAGCCTTTATTTCCCATATTTTTCTAGTGGTTGAAAAACACAAGTTTGGTACGGTCATCCTTTGCGGAGACTCCAATTCGACTATCTGACCTTTTCTTGATAAATCCCCACCGACACCACTCTCTAGTCCCAGAAAACAGACCTTCCAACGGCTATTGTCCACTCACAATCTGGTAGACACTTGACGTGAAATAAATCCTAGCTGTAGACGCTATACTCAGTACTCCCACCCACACAAGTCTTTTTCACGCATAGACCACACCTTTATTTCAGCTAGCATGATCCCGGAGATAATCTCCTCTAGTATCACACCATTTCCGTGGACCGATCACTGTGCAGTATGCACCACTATAGCCTCTATGATACCCAGATCACACGATAAGTCCTGGAACATCAATGAAACCACTCTAACCCACCCCACCCACCATCAGGAGATTAAAGTAGCACTCACATACTACCTATCCACAAATGACACAGACAATGTCTCCGCTGTAACATTATGAGAGGCTCACAAAGCTGTTATACGTGGCAAACTGATCCATAAGGCTGCAGCCCTTAAACGGGACCGTAAAATTCTATTTGAATGATTAGAGGCCAACTACACTGCGAGCCACGCAGCTTTCCAAGCCACCCCTAATGCTACTACCAATGCACATCTAGATAGGGCTTGTCTCGATTTCGACTTGTTCCTGACTGACTCCGCAGATAAACTCATCCGCACTCGTCAACATTTATCCTATCTCAAAGTGAACAAACCTGACACACCCATGGCACGCATTTTGCGGACGATACACCATCCACGGACTTCCATTAGTCTAAATAATGCCCGTGACACATACACCAGCAATCCCACCAAAATATTAGAAATATTTTGATCCAACCTGGCCCAACTCTACTCTCCGTCTCAGAAATTTGATGCGAGGAAGGCCGACACCCTATTTTCCAACATCACCCTTACAAACCTCACACAAGAGCAGCGTGATCTACTTGAATGGCCCATCACAGATCTGAAGGTCAAAGCAGCCATAAAAGCACTGAAACCACATAAAATACCGGGCCCAGATGGGTTTTTGGCAACATATTACAAACAATTTGTGCCCATTCTGATACCCTTACTGACTAAAATAGAATAAAAAATGTGTATTCGCGCTATAAGCTGACCCACAAATAGTGATAAATACAAACTAATATAAATGTGCATATATAAATTCAATCAAATAAACGTGCAGATAGGTATCAATCATGTGGACCAAAAGATGTATATAATACACATCAAAAAATCCATAACCAAGTGTCTGTGCACAAAAGGAAAAGGTGGGATATATTGCAAATAGGTATGGTACCAAGTCTTGAACCAACCAGGTCCAAAATATCCCAAAAAAAAAAAAAAAAAATTGTATATATGGTGATCCAGTAAAAAAGTAAAAAATGATATTAAAATAATAATAAAAATCCATGCAAATAAGTGATAATAGTGAGTCTTTTCTTGCTGAACTGTGGTGAACTCTTTTATAAATATTCAAATTCCTTGGTGGAGTGTTTCCCAAAACTGTGGTCTCACTGGACTCTTACCTCCAGAAAGATGAATGTAAACAAAATCTGTAAATTCTTTCTCCTCTGACATGTCCTCTCCAGCATGTATGTGTGTATATAGAAAGCTCTCCCTCTCCTCTCCACTAGCGTTGCTGGTGCTATAATCCTGTGGGGATGGGAAAGACACAGGGGAAAGGGGGGGGGGGGGAGTAGGAAATGGCTCCGAGGAGAAAAGAAAAGAATCTCCAATGGTGAAGTATATAAGGTAGGGTGACCACGTGTCCCGGATTGCCCGGGACAGTCCCGCATTTTGCAGGTCTGTCCCGGGCACATTCATTCCAGGTCAATACAGTGTCCCGGAATGAAACTGACACAGCCACCCCCAAAAAAGGCCGCCACATCACCGCTTTACTCACTGACAGTACTTGTCCTGGCCGGGAATGCCTGGAGGAGCACAATCCCGCCCCCTGCTTGTGATTGGGGAAATCATAAATCCCGCCTCTTGTGTCCAATCACTGTGCTGTGATTCGTTACAGCACAAGCTGATTTTTGACAAGGGAGGGTATCCCTGAATGTTAGTTTGGAAATGTGGTCACCCTAATATAAGGTAATGGGAATTTATTTCAAAGGTAGTGCTCTTACATTAAATAAAAAGATAAAAAGCGTAGTGATGTGGAGCGGCGCATTCGCCATCTTACTCTGAGTCCGGGCACTTCCGGTCTGCGGCACCTCTCAATCGAGAGCACTACCTTTGAAATAAATTCCCATTACCTTATATACTTCACCATTGGAGATTCTTTTCTTTTCTCCTCTGAGCCATTTCCTACTCCCCCCCCCCCCTTCCCCTGTGTCTTTCCCATCCCCACAGGATTATAGTGCCAGCAA